>JAHVAK010000223.1:1200000-1800000 GCA_019845155.1 Luehdorfia chinensis
CTGAGTATATGACTCAGAACAAAACAATAAATATAGGACAACATATAAAAAAAATCTATGTGTCATACTACTATTTCCCGCGTATATGTACAGCATAAGTAGATCCCACTACACAATAAACAAAGAATTGCAAGAATTAAATCAATTCAAAGAGTAAGCTAGTGCAACTAATATGTACATGCTTTGTGCAAGTTTGTTTGTTGTATATTTATATATTGATCCTTTGAGAAAACATTAATGTAAATTATTACTAAATTTTAACAAAAATAAATTCTAATATTTAATATGTATGTACATTTTATATGAATGGTTGAATTGTTGAAATTCCATGACTCTAACATACTTCACACTAAACCTTAACCACGCATGACCTTGTTGAGACCAAATTAATATTGAAAAATATAATAAGATAATATACCTCTAGATTCGCCCATACCTACTTACCCATATTTACCGATGGAAGGATTCCTATGCAGGAATCCGTCTAGGTAGGTGCCACCCTAGGGCCAGTTATTCTGCCGTGAAGCGGTAGTGCAAACATTACTCTGTTTTGGTTTGAAGGCCACTGAGAGCTAGCGTAATCACTGGGCATATGAGACTTCAGAACTCATGTCTCAGGTTAACGGGCGCAGTTTATGTGCAGGTTATGGGCAGACGTTGCACTTACCATCAGGTGAACAATTTGCTCGTTTCGTCACATTATCCAATAAAAAAATGTACCTTAGTGATAAAATCGTAAGGAGGGAAGGGAACATTATATTATATCGAATTTAAAAAAATGTTTCCTGGTAAAATCCGTTTGAAAACAATATCAGTCTGTGTTAATTTCAATATAGCACACTTTAATTTAAGGTTACTTAAATAAAAGAGAAATGAAAAAATAATAATTTGGATGTACAAGCGGTATGTAGAAAAGGAGACCGGGCTAAGTGCTGCTTATTGAGAGAGGGCAGCAGTGAATTTCTGGAGACTGATGATGATGATGCAAGAACAGAAACTGCTTTTATTTTCTCTCTAGCTCTGTAGCTCAAATTTATATCCCGCTTTTTCATTCATGCGCTTCTTTCATACTGAAATATGGCCCTATAGGTATATAATCTAACAACATATACAAATCGATAGTTAATAGAAATTTGCTAAACTTCGAATAATGTAAACGTTTTGTTATTATGTAATAAAATTAGTAATTTTAATATTCGATAATTGTCAACATTATCACTTTAGTGAAAACAAATTGGCAGCGTGAGAATAAAACGAAGTAATCTATTGCAAAACGTGGTACCGCTAGGTTAACTCCGTAAACATACGCGGTCCATCGCCGTTAGTCTCCGATCACATTCTCACGTGGAACTTTCCCGCTTTGGTGATATATTTCACGCCCTTGAAAGGCTTGTATTTTGCCCCGTACATGTCGAGGCGGCTAACTCTAAGTCCACTCACCGCTAATTGCGGTATCGTAAAGTGTATGTTGATGCTAGGATTTGCTCCTGATGTATCGGCCCCTGTTGCTACTGACACCTACAAATACATAAATACGTTATTTCACAAATTAGTAGCTATTTTTAAATGGAAATAAATACATATTATTCAGTTTTTTGTAGCGCAAGTAATAACTTTTACTTTCATATGAAAGATAGCTTTCGTAGCTCTTACTGCTGCTATTTAATATTTGGACATGTAATTATTACAGATAATATTAAGAAAGCATCTGAAATACAGACTATAATCTATTCCGTAAAGTAACTGTAGATATAACTAGTGGTAGGATTCCTATGCAGAATTCCGTCTAGGTAGGTACCACCCCAGGGCCCGTTATTCTGCCGTGAAGCAGTAGTGTGCAAACATTACTGTTTTTCGGTTTGAAGGGCACTAAAATCATTGGGCATGAGACTTAGAAACTGACGTCTCTGGGGGACGGGCGCAATGTGATGCCACACAGTAACATTCTGGGGGACACAGCATTGTCACTTACCATCAGGTGAAAGTTCTGCACGCTCCGTACCTTTCTCCCATAACAATAAAAAACACTAGATTGGTTGTGGGAAAATAAATTGGTTGAGCATAAACTCTTCAAACTCATACTTACAGATCCTCTGATATTTGGTAGCTTCGGTAGCTCAATTTTTCCTACATCCCATAACAGTACTTTACTCACTGGATCATATGAATATTTTCCTTGGTTAGCCGTCAGAGAACAATTTAATACGCATTTTGGCATACAGATCTCAAGTGCTACGTCTGTAAAGAAAATAGTCGAAAGCCATTAGACATTTTATTTTTAAACAATGCGTGCCTATTTATTGTAATAGGTGTGATGGCGGCGTTAGAAAATCTGTAATCCCGTCTAATTGTGCTGCGGAGCGAGAAAATAAGTATTCAAAATGGAATCAAGCAGTTCAGATATAGCGCTAATCGATCTACTAGAGTGTAGAGATTTAGTTGCATCTATGTCATTTAGGATTAAAGCCATTATTGATGGTAAAGGAAATACAACCAAAGGATCACAACCAAACGGTTTTTTGTTAACAAATGGACCGAAATTAACCTTTAACTTTTTCCCTAAATAATCTTTTATTTAAGAATTATTGGTAACGGTTACGGTTGGTTGCGGTTACAATGTGAGTAATGGTGACGAGTATGACGTAATCTAAACCGTAATAAGATTTTCAAACTGGATGTCATTTTGGAATTCTTTGCTATATGGCCGAACTTTCAAAATCGATATCTGGATGTTAAAGTAATCATATAATAGGAAACTGTTGTCATGATTTAAAAAGTCGACGCCATTTTGAGATTCTTTGATATAGGACTATGGAACGAAGAAGTAAGGAGCACCGACTCTTTGTATAAAACATGAAAAATGTGTCCAACTAATAGCATTTAATTAAGTTGGCGCTAGCGTACCAAAAAGTAAGTTTTAAAGAAAGCACTAAATGTTACAAGAGTAGAATAGAAAATAAAATCAAAGAAGGACAAACCTCCACTTCATTGGAAACAAATAAAATAAATATTTTATTGATATCTATATCCTATCCTATTGCGTTTAAACATAAAATACACAAAAATATGTAAAACCCATGGAAGCTTAACTTATATATACGTACTAATAAACTCACCACTTTTTTTATTTGTTTTTATGTTTACATCTTGTCCTGTGTGCATAAACCTAGATAAACATGTTACTTAATTACCTACGTAACTATTTTACTATGCAACTTTTTTGCTTACTATTTTACATTTTTGAATAAATTTATAAGCAAGTGCTTAACTAGGATCCTACCTGATGGAAAATTACGATATAGTTTGTATGGTAATCGCACTAGGTTAGAAAAACCCTATTTACTCTTCTCTTGAAGACAGCCACATTGCAATTGGACATGAATACTGATTCAGGCAAATTATTTCAGTCCTTTGCATTATGAACGACGAAGCAAAACGCTTCCTCCGAATACTAGGTATATCCACAGCGTGCGCCTTTTTGTCCGATAATGGAAAAGGGTAGGGGGAATTAACTCGTGTAATTCTTGCGCACACTCTTCAAAATGCAACCTGTAGAACACCGAGAAACTGGCTACCCTACGCCTGTGTTCGAGACTCGGCAGACTGGTAGTAAGCAAATCAAGGTCGCTGATTAACCACTTAGCTCGTCTTTCCACTGAGTCCAAAGCTGTCAGTTGAGATTTGGCAACTCCAGCCCATATGTGGCAATAGTACTGTACATCTACATGAAGGATTCCCAGTTTCCTTGCAGCTGCTTTTGGCCTTAGAATTAATGAACCGCCCAAAGTTAAGGTTTGACGTGATTTCGACTCCTAATAACTGAAGGCGGTTGGTGTATTCCAGAGATACATTCTGAAAAGCAGGAGCCAAGATGAACGACCTCCTTTTGGCGAATAACAGACACGTTTGCGTTTTATCACCATCATCATTATTTGAGCCTATCACAAGTCCATTGCTAATTGCATAGGCCTCCTCCATAGATAGCCACAAGTTTGTAGCACTCATTTTGAAGGGATTTATAGGGATTTTGCCATATTGTCGTGGATTGTCGCCACGCTAGGCACGCGAGTTAGCAACCGCAGTTTATTTATTCAGATGTTCCAGGAAGATGCTGCTGCGCATCTCCAGGTTTTCATTTTCTCTCTGACGACTTTTACGACTCCGACGGGATCCGGGGAGATCGGGTGTTAGATTCACTTAGGCCGCCCGCCACCACACGGTGTTTTGGTGACATTCAATCTCAAAAGATACTGCATCAGTCGGAGACTGCTTGCTTGATCAGACTGTACTTGATCCCGGCTATGATTATGGCCCTGAGCATGAGAGTAGACCCCTGAAGAACTTCGGCATTAATCGCCATAGCCTTTGACGAGCCGTCAATGACCACATGACAACGACCGTTTCCTTAAGAAGTCCTCTATCCTATCGATCACTTCAGGCGATATACCATGTGAAGAGAGCTTGCTGAAAACACTAGCATGCCAAACCTTGTCAAAGGCCTTCGAGACATCGAGCGAAACTTCAAGTGCTCCACCGTTGTTCTCGAGGGCCTCATCCCATAGGTGAGTGGCGTACACAAGAAGGTCCGCAGTCGCCCGATTTCGGTGAAACCTGTACATTGTACCTGTCATTCACTAAGAAAATCCATAATGGAGGTAAATGAAACCGGTCGATAATTTATAAGATCAACACGGCTACCTTTTTCGGCACGGGCTGCACGTTAGCAAGCTTCCAGGATTTTTCACCAAATAAAGAAAAATTAATAGAATAACAAACATGTACTATTGTCCCATTTTCTTAATTTTTATAATGTTTTCTCCTAAATTATATTTTTTTTTAAATAAACGAACAGTTTTACTAAGACATATCTGTAAAATACGCCAATTTATAAAAGTGGCATAGACGTAACCGCGACATAGGTCACAGTCTGAAAACTCATTTATTCTATACACCTAATCTACTTACTTTCTAATGTTCTTCCCATTGTTTGCTTTGGTCCAACAGTCAAGTCCAATCTTCCTTGATCTCCATTTGACCTTAGAGTGAGACTATGCCGCACATATAATGGTATAGCTACGACACTTTGTGACCCAATGTGGTATGACATCAATCGGAAACTGCCATCGGGTGGAATAAATGATAATATTCTTTCAGACTATAAGCAAATGTTGAAACAAAACGCTTAACTTATAAATGTTTTAAAATATTTAAAAAAAAACTACGTTTTAAAAGTGTAATTACCTCCCATCGCTTAAACCTCACACATGGATGAAATGAAACATCATCAAATAATCTTGGATTTACAAAAGTCAGTGTTAAATCAGGCATACCACTTAATTTAATGCAGCAATCTATCTGTAATTAAACAAAAAACAATACCTAATATAATAACAGCTGTTAGTAGCATGTGTTGTCAAAGTGCCGTCTAAATTTTTATATAAGATTTTTTAAAGTGAACTTTTCTATAATGTGTCATGTCTGCAAATTTGCATTGGAGCAATGTGAAAATCTTCCAAAAACTGTTACTTACATATCCTTGTATTTCAGCAGAAACTGTAGCACCACTTTTGTCTATGATAGCATCAACTTCTTCAACAACATCAAAATATGCCTCATTATTAGCATACTTAACACCCGATCGACGCCACGGTACATTTGATAACTGACCAGATGGTAATATTGAAGAAACACTGAAACATAAATAATCTTTAATATTTTATACAAGGACAGGAATGTTAAAAATATGTAATCATATACATGTTTTTACTTTGACTTCCCAGTGACAGTGTTAGCAATTGTTCGCAAAATATTTGGTGGTTTAATCAATTCTTTGAGTATATTACTTTCTGTAGCTAAAGGAAAACCATTGTCCAACATTTCATCCAACAACTGAAATCAAAGCAATTACAGAATCAACATTGAGATATGATTTATGCATGAATTAAAACAATGAACCAGTTTTTTAAATGTTACCTCATAAACTACAACATAATTTTCTTTTATGATAGTTTCTGTACAATCCGAGAAGTAATCCTAAAACAAAATAATCGATTAATATTAGATATTGGTCAATTTTCCATTGTATGAAATCCTAGTGGCTTCATTTCATCTACACTCAGAAAATATGCAAATGAGTTTACAACGGTAGTACAGTAACTCTGCAGCGAAATACTAGCTTCAGTAAAGAAGTTGGTAAGCAGAACCACGAAAAACGACACTTTCAAATGTTACACATATAATGTAATTTCGTCATTCTGAGTCCAATTCTCAGTTCCCTTCTATTTCTTCTTTATAGTAAAGACTTACCTTACCCAATAACAGATAAGAAGGACATAGCATTATTTTCTAATGATCTTTTTGTGTATGGTTTGATTTTCAAAATTAAACATCAACTGTTGTTATATGACAATGTGAATGCTATGATAGACAAATAGTACAACATTAATAATTCATTTTTAAATGTCATTAAAACAAAGTGTATTATTTTCACAACATGAAATGATAAGCAACTAGATGCCAGTGTTTGAGAGAAAGGGAGAAGAGTTGAGCCTTGTGAATACCACAGCCAGTCTTGGAAAAAATCTTAAACACTTCAACAAAGAATTCAAACCACATAATGTGAATTCCAGAAACAAACATGAGCTAAAAACAACAATTACTCAACTTCACAGATTCAGAGTCAGTAAATCATTAATTGGCAATGTATACTTTTTTCAATGAAATTTCTGTAAGTGCACAAGGATATTCTTATAGTTAAAATTTTTAGTAAACAAACTTCATAAACTGTTGTTAAAGAATACATTGATAACAAAACACCTCAGAGTGAGGTCAAGCTTGAGTACATTAAGCTATTTATACACCTTTACATTTATTGTATTATTGTTCTTTATCAAAATCTGCCCACCTGGTTTCTTACTCGTTTCTCTCAGGAGAAAAGAATTTTTAAGAACCAGTTTAGTTCACGCCTTTCAGGCTTTTTACACATATAAAGGGTAGGCAGAGACCACACCCAAACAGCACTTTTCACTTCTGCGGTAAACAACATGTGATGGAACCACGTCACTGCCATTTTGGTAGTAGTCAAAAATTATTACTCCTCATTGCATTCCCGCAAGCAGTATAGTGGCAGCACTGCATATCATGGTGTTATTCTGTTTGAATAAAGGCTGTCCATACATCACCTTAGTAGCCTCGTACAACATCTCAGTAAGAAATAAGTAGGTGCTATCCTACTCTTCGGACACCTATCAGCTATGAATATAACTAGAAATATTAAGATATCTAATAAAATTGTAAGAAGGGAAGGGAGGATTATATGCTATGTCAGTGATATGGGGACAGTACAAAACCAAATAATTTGTGTTGTTCAAAAATTCCCTTTAGCTGGGTTCCAAACCCAGGACCTTTACAGAACTGATATTAACTACTTAGTCACAAAATATAACTTATTGATGAAGCTTTAAAAACCTGATACCTGAAATGTGTCAACAACTCTGTGCAGAAACTCTATAACAAAGAGTGGTGCAACCTCTTGCTTACTGACTGCAACCAAAACCACCCCTCGTCGTTGTATAGATATCAAATAGTGATGAGGAGCAGCAAGTACTGGTGGAACATCCTGAAAAAAAACAAACGAATTCACAAACATTGATTCTACCAACATTAATTCTGTTATGTGGTAGACTGCACATAAATAACTAGCAATGTCACATTGTGGAAAATATAACTACTTATCACATTCTACCACTCATAATATTAAGTGTTTAAATATAAAACTTATAAAAAACCCATTGAAACAGCTTCAGCTTGCAGATCCTTAGAGAAAATGTCATTTACATTTATTGTGCTGTGGATAGATGTTCTAAATTCTTTATTGCAGAGAAAAAACAGAGTATACCAGAGTACCCTTTACATAGGTCGCTGACAGCCTATAGGGTTTTTAGTTGATGGATAATATTGTTCGAAAATGGTTTAAACATATTAGTTGTTATACTTACGTTTGGTGATGCACGCTGAGCTTCTAAATAATAGTCGCATACTGATCTAGGTATAACACTGCGCCAATGTTTCTCGAGAAATACATCGCTGAAACAGTATTTAATTATATGAGAAAAAGGTAAATCTGAAAATTCAGTGTTTTAACTTTTATTTATATGCAAATAAAAAAAGAAGACGTGTACGACAACTTACCCAGATGGATTTATGATGAATAAGCTGTGAATCATTTTAGTGGATTGTATTTTTTATTATTATGTTAATTAAACAGGTTTTCTAACAAAATTTCTTCGATGATGAGGAGTATGCCATAGAACATAGTGATTATAGCTATTAGAAAATTCCTAAAATAAAACTAGCTTTCATAGCCGACAAAACAAGAATTACAATGACAGAAGACATTGATGACAGTTAAATGACATTTACCTAAAAACTCAAATAAAGACCACAGACTATCAGATCTACTACGTAAGACTTTTGGCGTCCACTCGAAACGTGAAGGTAGTGTTTTAACTGAATGGAACTGGAAAATTCAATTAAAGACCAGAATTGTACTTTTCGTTTTGTCTTCATCAGTCAAGATATCTTCAGTAAAAGTCAACTATCATTTTACTATTGATAGACATTTTGAATTATCTTTTGTCACTCTCGTGACTGACTTGCCATTGGCAGAATTCTATTTAAAGAATTAAAAAAAAGAAGAAGAACTCAAATAAAAACTGTTTTTTTTTATATAAGTATATAATATCATATAGTGGTTAACTTTGCAAGTGTCAAACAGGATCAACAAAGAATATGTAATATTAGTAATAATTAAATGCCGTTCATCACTTAAGAACGTCTGGACCGATTTGGCATTTTTTTTAAATGTTCGTATTATATACGTAACATATTGGTTTCATTCTTTTTTGTTTTGTTTGTTACGCTCCCGGGAAGGAAATAACTGAATTGATTAATTATCATCGAAAAAATCTGCAAGATCTAGTATTAAACAATTCAGAGAGTACGATAGCTTATAGCGATAGTCCCTACGCGAGAAACCTGAACTTAATACCTGGTAACGACAACAGTAAAATTGTTGATTATCAGCTATGTACTAATTTATATTATAACATCTTACTGCTACAATAAAGCTGTAATAAAGTTTGAACGCTCTAATCTTAGGAAATACTACTCCATGTTTGAAAAATATTATTGCAGTAGATAGTCCGTTTATTGAGAAGGTTTATAAGCTATAAAACTTCTTGCTGCGGCTTTACACTGAAGCTGAAGTTTAAGCCGCACGTGAGTACCAAATATTACTGAGAAGGGGCAGTCATGAAGTCGACTTCTTTATATTATATACTAGCGATCCGCCCGGCTTTCCACGGTAGATAGATATCAGAAAGATAAATTAGCACTTTATTTGGACAAATAGAACAACCACAATTCCTTACACATACATTTTTGTAGCGACTATTCTCATCGGCGGCTTTGCAGCTGGTCAGATAAGATTACGTTATTTTACCAAAATAATATTTTATTTAAGATAACATAAACCATGAAATATAGCCATTACTTGATGTCGTGGTAGCAAAATAAAACTCTCTCGACCGCTGACGAAAGGGAGCCGCGCTCTTCGACGATGCCCAAGTTGCATGAAACCGGGTGGCGGCGCGGCATTCGGGAGACACCGCGGCCGCTGTATTTTTTATAGAGCGTTTCGAATTAAAAAAAAAAATGATATGTAATTAAAATTATAAACCACTATTCAATTGTTTCTAGTTTACAAAAAATAATATGACTAGGTAATAAATTAATAGGCTTAGTCTATTCGCGCGTAGCGCGGGATAGCTTAGTGCGGTTCGCTCACACCGCACTCTCGCACCTGCGGATCCCGACCACCTGCAGCAGGTGGCCGCGGAACTCGAACTCAGGGCTGCCATACCACCAGTGGGCGAACCAATGCCTCCAGTGACTCTCGAAGAAGTCACTAAGATAATTCAAAAGCTTAAAAACCGATCCGCGCCCGGCCTCGACGGCATAAACAACAGGGTGATAAAAGCTCTAACTACGCCCCTATTGTGTCTGTTAGTTAGTATTTTTAACGCGCTCCTTCCCGGACGCCTGGAAGGAAGCTGACGTTATTGGCATTCCGAAGCCTAACAAGCCTAGGAACATTCCGTCCA
This sequence comes from Luehdorfia chinensis, assembly GCA_019845155.1. NCBI lineage: Eukaryota > Metazoa > Arthropoda > Insecta > Lepidoptera > Papilionidae > Luehdorfia > Luehdorfia chinensis. The sequence continues at coordinate 1,210,164 of JAHVAK010000223.1, forward strand.
ATTATCGCCCAATAAGTCTCCTCTACTCGATGGCTAAGATTTATGAGCGAATTATACTCAGTCGATTAAAAGACTATGCTCTTACTAATAACATTCTTCGCGACAAGCAGTTCGGCTTTCACCCTGAACACTCGTGTACTCATCAAGTGCACCGCTTAACGGAGCACATTTTAGAGAATTTAAACGACCGCCCTAAGCCTGTAGGCACAGGGGCCTTATTTTTCGATGTCGCAAAGGCATTTGACAAAGTCTGACACGACGGCTTGTATTACAAGTTGTATCCCACTAAAGTGCCGGACAGACTCGTGAACATCATAAGAGCCTTCTTGTCAACCCGCCTATTTCGATTCCGGGTAGAGGGAACGCGCTCTTCAAGCAGCCCTCTCCGAGCGGGTGTCCCTCAGGGCTCCTGCCTCTCCCCACTCCTTTTCTCGCTATATACTAGCGATATTCCTAGAGAACCGAAAGTCAATCTTGCGCTTTTCGCAGATGACACGGCCCTTTACTATTCCGACAAGCACAAGGGCCGCATAACGATTCATCTCCAAGCCGCAGCCGATCGCCTAGGCGAATGGTTCCGCAAATGGAGAATAGAGGTAAACCCCGAGAAAAGTGTAGCGATATACTTCTCGAGGGGCACGCCAAAGCCCGCTAGACGAATTCACACAATCGGCAACAATCAACTAGATTTCGGACGCGCTATTCCCTGGGAAAAGAGCGTCAAATACCTTGGGGTCACTTTAGACGCAGCAATGTCGTTCTCTGCACACATAAGAAACGTTCGAAATAGAGCGGCTTTTATCTCAAGTTGACAATACCCATTAACTTGCTCTACAAGCAAAATGTGCTTAAGACACAAACTTCGCCTCTATAGGACTTGCATAAGACCCGTAATGGCCTATGCATGCGTCGCTTTCGCTCACGCGACGGGCAATCAATTAAAGAAGTTATAGAGCGTTCAAAATCGATTCTTGCGAACTGCCACCGGAGCCGGTTGGTACCAATGCAACGTAGATCTTCACAGCGACTGTGAAATGCCCTTAATCTCTGAACACTTCAGAGCCTTATCACGGCGGTTTTTTGAAAAAGGTTCATCCAAACCCGCTGGTAAAGCACCAACACACAGTTAATAGCTTTAATATAACACGAACCACGACGCGCGACCGCCGTAGAGAGCGGCGCGCAGCAGTCGACAATCACACCGCGTACACACGATACACCCGTGTTCCAGGGCGGTTCTCACCGCCCAGAGTTACCGACACACAAGTTGACAGTCCGAATGGAGGCCCTCAGCCTCCCTCGGACGGTCATTAGACGACTTAAAAACCTTTTAGAGATATTCTAAATCGCGCAAGCACGCAGCGAGCGCGACAGTCCGAATTTCGAGGTTATTATAGGACTTTATTTAAGTATTTATGTTTGGGTCTAACCAAACCTGGCACGCGGGCCCCTGGCCCTTGAGCACAGTATCCGATGAAGCTGTAAAAGGCTAACAGCAATTACATCACCGAACTTATCACACCGCGGCATTTTTCTTACTTTTAGCATTTTTATACCTGTCGTAATTTCTAAGCGATAGGTCCGATTCGAATAATTTAAAGAGAACTTTACATGTCCATAATCAACCTTGACTATGAAACTATTTTGTAGGACAAGGATGAATATAATTTGTTTCACTATATATCACGTTTTGATAGACTAACTTGAACAAAAAGCGGTTATTGTGACAACTATAATAATTAGACATATATCCTCGTTTCATAGTGCTAATAATTACTCACTTTTTTGTGAGTAATGATTAGCACTATGAAATGAAATGTACATTATTACAGTACATAATACAGTACATACAATTTTCTTTATCATCAATAGTTTTTGCAGCGCACGGCAAATAATGACTTTTAACAGTAACTTTTTGACACCATGAGTTACTTATCATAGCAATTTTCGTAGGGATCTCGGTTTTTTTTAAATTAAATACAACTCATGTTAGTCGGTGATAATGTAGTTGTATAGGTTGTATATAGAAGAATTTTTAAAATCGGTTCAGTAATTTTTGAGTTTATTCATTACAACCAAATATACAAAAAATCAAATCTTTCCTCTTTATAATATTAGTTTAGATATAAGTTTTATATTAGTAGCAATCTTCGAACAAGCAGCAAGATTTCAACCAATAGTAAAATGACAATTCTCTTTTACTGAATATTTGATGGACTGATGGAGACAAAACGAAAAGCAGTATTTTGATCTTGAGTTAAATTTCCCATTAACTGTACACTTTTACGAGCACTCGTTTGTTGATAAAATATCAACATTTAACATCAAAAGCCCAAAAGTTGGCACTAATTTATAGTGATAATTTCGCAGCTATTTTTCCGTCATTAATTTCTGAATACGTAGTACATCTGATAGTCTGTGTTCCGTTCGTTTTCGATTTTTTAATGAACAATTAATAAAATTTTGGTCTTTAAGTTAGCAGCTATTCTATTTTTTTTCTGTTTATAATATGGCGGAGCTTCTTGTCGTTTGTTCGATTAAAAATATTAGATCTTTGTTATATTTATAATGAAATATAGACGCGCATGCGCAATATAATGGCACTTGCCACTGGTAAATGCAGTTTTATTTGAATTGTAAGTAGCATATGCATTAATAATTACAATAAGAAAACGAGCCGCTCCGTGCTCAAATGCAGAAGGGGGCGGCAGGTTCTTGATACGGCCCACGTCAAAGCAAGGAACTTAAATAATAATAATACTCAGTAGTGGTGTAAAAGTAATGAAAAAAAGCGTACTCGGATATATTCGTTACTATAACCATCAGTACTCGTTACTATCGTATCGTTACGTTACTCGTTACTTTTGATACCTAATAAATAACATCGCATCGACGACGTCGCGTCGGTCGTATCTACTTTCTTTTCTTTTTTTTTTTTTTTTTAAAAAAACGAAGCCCCACACAAGGATTTTCTCCTGTATCGTGGGTGCGTTTTTACAAACATATATTTCACATGCACAACACAACCAGACCCGGAAAGCAACAATTTGTGTTTTTGCACAAATGTTACCTCCGGCTGGGAATCGAACCCAGGACCGGTGGCGCAGATGTCAGGTACGCTAACCACTACGTCTTAATATGTTACATACTTAGCTGCGTAATGAGAATATTTTAACTTTTCCATTTTTTGAACCTGACTTCTGTATATTATGTAAATCTAAATTTAGTTTGATTTTATATGGAAGTGGGTAGAACTACAAGTAAACTGTAATTTAATTACTACAACGATCTAATTGAAAACTTAACAGAATTTATTTATTTATTTATTTATTTACACTTTATTGTTTCCCCTTAAAGGATACAATGGGCGGACTTAATACCAGTTGGCATTCTCTGCCAGTCAACCCAAGGCGTAGCGAAACAATGTGGCAGGTGTAAAACTTAAAAAAACTAAAAATTACATTTTAAAGACTACTGATAAATATGATAAATATTAAATACAATATAAAAATACTCAAAATACATATAAATAAATACATATCAATATATAATTATGATAAATAAACAATAATACATAAATATGTACATACATATAAACTAACATACATACACACATACATATACATAAATATACGTAGTGGTTCGGCATAAATTTGAAAAAAAAAAACAGTCCACAAACAATTTTAAATTAAATCTTTAAAATAATGCTCCCGTACTAACCTCTTAAAACTGATCTTATTTTGGGCTTTTTTAATGTCATCGGGCAAGGAGTTCCAGAGCAGTGCAGCCTGAACGATAAATGAGTTACCAACGAATTTGGAGAAGTGTTGAGGAATTGCAATCGTATAATTTGAAGCGGAACGAAGAACTCTTTCATGAGTTAAAGAAACGTATCGAAATTTGTCCTGAAGATAAGTAGGAGAAGTGGAATCATTTAAGATGGAGTAGAGAATATAGAGAATTCTAGAGTTGCGCCTCTGTTTGATAGTGAGCCATTTAAGGCGAGACCGATATTCAGAAATATGGTCATACTTGCGGAGACCGAAGACAAACCGGATACAGTTATTAAGAAGGCGCTCTAGTTTATTAAGCAGCACTTGGTTCAAATCTGGATAACATACATCAGCATAATCAATCATGGGTATAACAAGTGATTGCACAAGCATAAGCTTGGTCTGAAAATTGAGAAAGTTTCTCAGACGGTAGAGGGATTGTAGGGTGGCAGTGACTCTCCGGCTTATATGGGTGACGTGTGTCCCCCAGGTTAACAAGTTGTCCATGTACAACCCGAGATTCCGTACCGAGGTTGAGAACGGGATCAATACTCTGTTATAATGTACTGAGGGTAAGCCAGTTATATCAATTTTGCCTAACAATCTCGAGCTACCTACAAGAATTGCTTGGCATTTATTCGCGTTAACAGATACTCCAAAACGCGACGACCAGTCAGATACGGCTATCAAACAGTTATTCAGTCTGGCAATCGCGCTATGGAGATCGTCAATACTTGAATGCACATACATTTGTAGATCGTCAGCATACAGATGGTACGAACAATCGAAAATCGAGGTGATAGAGTTTATGAAAATAGAAAATAATATTGGAGATAGTATACCGCCTTGCGGGACGCCAGATCTCAGATCAACCCACTGTGAGCAATCATGGCCTACACGCACTGACTGTTGACGCCCGCGAAGATAGGAAGAAAACCATTCCAAGACCGAGGGTGCAAATCTAAGATGGGATAAGATGGAAAGAAAAGTCTACAAGCGCCATCACAGTTACTTTCTTATTTTCCATAGCTTGTCTTATATCGTCGGTGACTTTTAATAAAGCTGTGACGGTGCTGTGACCAGGGCGAAACCCAGACTGGTAAGTACTCAGTAGGTTATGTTTATATAAGAAAGTGGAGATTTGCTTGTATACACAGGCTTCCAAAACTTTAGACAAAAAAGGTTAAATGGATATAGGCCGATATTGAGACGGAAGTGTAGTGTTGGATACTTTAGGAAGTGGACGTACAAAAGCCTTTTTCCAGACTACTGGAAAATGACATGAGTCGAGTGAAATATTTATGATATGAGTGATGGCGGGGAGAATGTATTCTAAAATATTGTATATCATAAGTCTACTAATCTCATCGCAACCCACGGCCTTAGATTTAATAGTGAAAATAGTCTTCTTGATCTCATCCTGATCCACTGGTGAGAAGTTAAAGACTGGAATGTGTGGGGATGGAAGGGAAGCTAAATAAGCTATTGTTTGAGAAATAATTTCAGAGTCCATTGCAGTAACAGAAGCAAAGTGGAGATTAATGTGATTAATTAATGATAATTTACTGTTTTGAAAATGTTATCCCTGAGAATATGTAAGCCTTTATTAACCAAAAAACAATTAAATCTCATCTCATTAAAACGGCTTTATTATAATATCTCTTATAGTATTATTTTTAGTGAAACTAATTGACAATAGTATAAAACAAAAACATAAATCTATATTATATTATTACATAAATTAATATTTTGTATAAAAATACTTACCTACCTTGTTTCTGTTCCAATCCCAAACTTTGTCTAAACAATTCCTTTACTTAAAGTAACTAAATAAACAGTAAACAAACATCGTCCTTTGTAACGTACGTATTTAAAATCACGAAATAAGCGCGCGCATGCGTATAACGCACTATCAGCAAACCGTTTCAATTCAAGCATCAACGCAACGAACGTACTTGCAAAAATTCAATCAAACTAATATCAGTACGAAAATACGAAAGTAACGAAATGCATTCTTGAGTAACGTTTCGGTACTCGGTACTAGATGGCGTACCCGTTACTCGGCACCGAATACATACGGTTTGCTACAGCTCTAATACTCAGTATCTCTCTATCAAGAGAAGGAGTGTCACTTCTTAGTCACAGACAGTGTTGCAAACTCGGATTTCGAAAGAGATGTAACCTAGAATGATTCGGCTTTAGAAAACGTCAGAAGAGGTAGATGATTCAGTATGACTTGATAGGCTAGTGAAAAAAATTGTACATTTCAATATCTAGAAGCCTGTCACAATCGTAATCTTCGTCTTCTTTTTTTTACAAAAATCTGTAATTTTTACATAAATTTCTGCAGAACCATTAAATAATATTATAAATTACATCTATTAAAAAATAAACTTGTCATGTCAAGTCATGGTATTGCTGCTCCAAAAATGATATTATACATAATTAATACCACGGATTCTAACGAAACCAGTCAGTCGTAGCATCGCTACCACTCAATTATCGAATTGACAAAACAGCCACCCGCTCGCTGGTAAACTGGCCCTGGGCCCTGGGCCTCCCCCAACGGGGTCCCACACGGCCGGCGGTCCGCGCTGTGGGCAGCGAAAAAACAAGGAATTGACCATCGCTGAAGCACATCCAAGGACTTGACTGTGTTCACGATCAGCGATTGAAATCGCTGAAATGGCTGAGCCCCGGTACAGTTACACCGCGCCTCTGACGGGGCGCGTGAGAAGACTCCGACAGTGTTTCCTGAGTAGAGCGAATGTATTACAGGGGCACTCACACATCCTACCTTAGATGGTGCAACTTATTCATTCATTAATTTTGGGGACGGCCGGGGTGGCATTTTTGGAAAGATGGATTATTTATTTGTACTTTATTGAACCTTTATGGTCTTATTCATAAAAAAATACTTATGATAGATTTATAACACTGCATAATTAAATATAAAGCTAATTAGGCCTACTAAGCCTATTATAAAATTCCGTTAAGGGATCAAATTTCATATTTAGGTGAAACATCTGTGAATTTCTATATATTTGGCTGCAAACTTCGACCAAAAACGTGTAATCTCTCTGTAACAAGGCTATAAACCTTCTATATTTTTTATGAAGTATGATCGTAAAATTATAGTAACCGTAAAGGCGAACTTAATGCTAAATTCATTCAATATTAGGGCAGTAAGTAATTAGTGAGGGCAGTTTCAAAACAAAAAACTTAGTAAACTATAGTAAGTATACATATAAATATATTCACCACGTGGTAGCTCAGGCGCTAGCCGGTCGCTTTACGATTCAGTGTCGGCGCTGTTAAAACTGTTAATTGCAATTTGCAGTGTTGATTTATCACGTGCTCTGCGGTGAAGGAAAAGATACTGAGGAAACCTGCAATATCAGAGAAATAAAAAATATTTCAAAGACATGTGAAGTCCGCCAACCCGCACTGGAGCAGCGTGGCGGATTCATCCCGGCTCCAAAACCCTCTCAGAAATGAGAGACGGCCTGTGCTCAGCAATGGAACATTTAGGATGTTACTTTACTTTATATACAAAACTAGCGATCCGGTAGATTGATATTAGAAATATAAATTAATAGTTAGCATAAAACCGGGCGGAGACATCGCGGCCGCTGTATTTTTTATAGCTTTTAGTTTTAAATTTAAAAAAAAATATACTTATAATTTAAATTACAAACCACTATTTAATTATTTCTAACTTACAAAAATTATTATAAGTAAGTAAGTAGGTAATTAAATAGATCTTCGTCTATTCGGGCGAGCGCTGGGCTGTTCGCTCACACCGCGGCATTTTTCTTTCTTTTAGCATATTTATACCCGTCGTAACTTTTAAACGATAGGTCCGATGCGAATAATTTAAAAAAGCAATTTACATGTACTTAATCAACTTCCACTATGAAACTATTTAGTAGATTAGGGAATAATATCATGATACGAATGTCATCATCTTTCGATTCTACCCGTGTTTTGATAGACTAATTTCAACAAAAAGCAGTTATTGTGACTTAACTATAAAGTTAGACATATAGCCTCGTGGACTATTTTGTGAGTAGTGATGAGTACTATCAAAATGTAGAACATAATTTTATTTATCATCAATAGTTTTCGCAGCGCACGCCAAATAATGACTTCTATGAGTAAATTATTACTACCTTGAGTTACATCATAGCAATTTTCGTAGGGATCTCAGTTTTTTATAAAAATTAAAAACACTTCATGTTACTACTATTCATTACAACCAAACAAACATACAAAATATCAAATCTTTTCTCTTTATAATAAGTTTAGACATATAAAAATATACTTATTGAAAAGTTTAATATATATGCATTAAATATAATACAGCTACCAGTGATTTGAGTTCGCACCCCGGTACCTCTAAAATAGTCCTGCAATTTTAAGTGCTGATGTAACACATGCTCAACTATAAAGGAAAACATCGTGAGAAAACTGGCACGTTTGAAAAATAAAAATATTGCGACGATATGTGAAGTCTAGCATCCCGCAGGAGCAGCTAGGAGGACTCTTCCTCCAGAACCCTTTCAGAAATGAGAAGAGGCCTTTATAGGCAGTTAATTTCCGTTTTAGATATACAAACTGAACAAACCAGAAAGATGAAATGGAATAGAAAGTCTCTGATGAATGGAGCTGTATCATGAGTGTACAAACTGAAGCTAAATGAATGTATTAAGATATTCTGGGTGATATATGAAATAAGAATGAAAATCTGTGGTAAATATCCTGACATGCCTACATTGACAAATTAGAAGCCATTTAAGTTGAGAGTTGAAAGAGGAAACATGATCAAACTTACGAAGAACGAAAGAGACATTCCAGTTCATCCAGTTCCTGATTAATGTCAAGATAATTCTATTAAATTTTTTGTTAAAAAATATGTATATAGAAGAGATTTTAATCATAAGAAAAAATAACTGGCCTATAATAAAGCATCCTGGTTTTTAATAAAAAAGAAATTGGAATACTCTTTCTTATTCTATCTAATCATAAAGAGATAAAACAAGCAAAACACCTGAAGACCTGATGGTAAGTGCAATGTCTGCCCATAATAAATGGGCAGAATATTTCTGTGAAACCACACTGTACCAGTCACCCTGACATCATCAGTTCTTAAGTCTCATGCCCAGTAATTACACTAGCTCTCAGTGCCCCTGAAACCTAAACAGTAATATTTGCACACTACTGCTTCACGGCATAATAACTGGCCCTGGGGTAGTACCTATCTAGACAGATTTCTGCATAGAAATCCTACCACCATGTCCTCATATATAAAAAAAGATTTAAATTCCAACCCACTTTACCACTTCTTTGGAACTCCTTACTCAATGACAACAGAATAGGAAACAAGAAAGGCTTGGTTGAATAGTCGTTTTAAGAGAACTTACTAAAACCATTTATATTTTACTGAGTACTTATTAAACATTACCAATTATTATTGTGTGGGGTATATTTACAACTCCATTGACAGTGATTCAAGTCAAAGCTTCGAACCTTGTTGAGATGGGCCCTTGGAATGCTGCAAGACTCTTTTAGTCAGGTATATTTTTTGTTGAGTCACAAAAAAAATTATGATAACAAACAATAACAAGAAAAAGATTGTAATGTAAAAGCAAATAATCTCTACAAAGGCACCGTCATATTTTTTGTTAATGTGTAGGCAAACAAATTCCATATCAATATGCAGCATCCTTACTCATGTTTCAATAAAAAAATAGAACAACATATTATGTATACAAACAAATTGTAAATATTTTACAATTTTCATTAATATAGTGTTTCACTACACTAAATGCAAGTATCTAGTTTCCACAGTTAACAAAATGTTATAAATAATAAATATTATTTAGAATTATTTTTTTTACTTTTTAGAATATTTTCATGAAATTTAGTGGGATGAGCTGTTATCTAAAATATTGTTATGGAAAACTGTTATGTGAACTTCAATTATATGTGAATAAAATAAATAAGAAACATTAATATTTTTTACTTTTATTGACCCAGCTTACACAAAACCTTAACGGTTGGATTTAGCAACTCTTTCTAACTCATCTTTCTTCTTGATGGCATATGAGTTTGATGAACCCTTAGCAGCATTGATCAGCTCATCAGCAACACACTCAGCAATTGTTTTAATATTTCTGAAAGCTGCTTCACGTGCACCAGTGCACAGCAACCAGATAGCTTGATTGACACGGCGGAGCGGTGAAACATCTACAGCTTGACGGCGGACCGTACCAGCACGACCAATCCTAGTGGAGTCTTCACGCGGGCCAGAGTTAATAATAGCGGTTACCAATACTTGAAGTGGATTCTCTCCAGTCAAAAGGTGGATAATCTCGAAGGCATGTTTTACAATGCGAACAGCCATTAGTTTCTTGCCATTGTTGCGCCCATGCATCATTAGAGAGTTTGTAAGACGCTCCACAATTGGGCATTGAGCCTTCCGGAATCTCTTGTGAGCGTACCTACCAGCGGAGTGGGGCAAGTACTTTGCGTATTTTTCTTTGACAGAAATGTAATCCTGAAGAGACATATCTGAAACCTGAACATCATAACAGCTCCACCTTCCGAAAAGCTTGATTTCAGGAATGTCAGCGGGCTGGGGAGGGGGCATGTTCTCTACAGCCATGCTGCCCGCTTCCACGCTATCCTCGTTCCAGTTTTCCTCAGCCATTATTAGCGCCTAAAACAATCGCAAACACTATTGTTATAATACAATTCTTATTTAATAAAAAATTAAAACTAATTTAACCGACACAAAACATACTTTTTGGCTAAACAGGAATTATAACCTCTCGTTGTCAAAAGAACACGAGAAAAAGGAAGTATCTATCATTTACAAAGACGAAGGAAACGTCATGTTGGCAATACTGTGAAATGTTACTATCTTTAGAGGAAATTAAAAACAAGTACCTTTATGTTTAATTTATGCGTCATTTTTTTAAAGAAATAAGATTGGATTTAAATTTAAAAGTAAAAACTTCATAATAAGTTTTATTTATTTATTCATGGAAATAGTCATATCCTATTTTCCAGTGTCAAGTAGCATATTCAAATATACAATCTTCTATCAGCAAGACTTCAAAATTTTGATCGACAGTAAAATGATAGTTGACTTTTACTGAAGATTTGTTATACTGATGGAGACAAAACGAAAAGCACAATTTTGGTCTTGAATTGAATTTTTCAATCACTGTACACTTTGAGGAGCAGTTGCTGCGTAAACTATCACTTATTAATCATCAAAACTCCAAATATACACAGAAATTACAAAATTAAATTAAAATCACTACTACCATTTTATGAGTTGGCGACAAAAGTCTACATAAATTAATAAAATTAATATGATAATAATAATTATTAAAAAAAAAAACGATTTCTTTTTTGTCATGTGTTCAATTTTTAAATTGTTTTTAACATTAAAATATTTTTGAAGTGAAACTTCTTCAGTCGGGATTAATGTAAAATTTCAAGGACAAATTTGTGTGAAGCGTTATCGTGCAATGTTTCTGTTATTAATAATTAATATTTATCAATTAACAACTGAAGCATATTTTTACAATGAGTAATATTTTCATTAATTCATATTTATTTATTTTTATTTTAATAAATTTTCTAATTTACCTACGCTTCGCTTCTGTCATGTTTTTTTTTATTGGTTAATTTGACGAAACGAGCTAAACGTTCACGTGGTGAGTGCAACGTCTGTCCATAACAAATACTGTTTCACCCAGAAAATTTCTGTGTGACACCACAATGCGCCCGTCTCTTTGAGACATCAGTTATGTCTCATATGCCCAGCGATTACGCTAGCTCTTAGTGCCCTTCAAACCGAAATACAGTAAAGTTTGAACACTACTGGTTCACGGTGGAATACCTGGCCCTGGGGTGTTACCTTCCTAGACGGATTCCTGCATAGGAATCCTACCACCAGTGCTAAGTTACACATGCCATTTTTTTAACATAAGTTAGTGCAAAACTGCAAAATTTAGATTGTAATTAAAAGTTAATTGCTAAAATAAAAATAAAACATATTAGAATATTAAATTAATTAAAAAACGCTTGACTTACTTGTAAGGAAGTATACATCATATTCAGTAATATTAATTTCAGTAATAAACATTTGATACTATAGTTTAGACGATTTACGAAAAAATACTAATAATAAAAACTTATTTCAAAAAATTTCAACCGTCGATATATCGTTCCCAAAAATATCACTCATAAATGTCGATATTTCTAAAGATATCGGTATTTCGATATATCAATATTTTATCAACAGTACTACTACAACGCGTGTTGGCGGACATCGAAATATTTTTTATTTCTTAGATATAATATATCTCACGAACTTAACATGCTGTTAAGGCAATAGATGAGCTTAAATCGCCCTAGACTAAGCTGCATATTTTGCGCACTAGACCGTAAAGATGGGCATTATTTTTTACCATAGTATTATTATACTCTTTGGATAAATGTATAGAACAACCACAATAGAAGCCGCATGTATCAAATTTTGTTTAAAACATATTTCGCAAATTGATCAATGGGATGGAAGGCAACTGCCGTCTATGATTGTATAGCTTCAGTCATAATATAAAACGTCACTGTCATGTCACTACCTTCAAGATGGCAAAAAGTCGTCGAGCTATGTGAGCTAAAAGATGTACTTAAAAGAAATGTCATGAGTTTTTATATAAAATGCGAATAAACTTTTTCCCCAACCTATTATTTGAAGTAGTGGTGTAACGAATAATTGTCATTGGCATTCGCGAATATAATAGTCGTCATTGGGAGCGCCCAATATTGTTCTTTTATTAAAGGTGCACCACTAAATTTTAAATTATTTTGGAAAGGAAAAGAAACAAATATACAAGTTTAACAGTTCAATAAAGCACATGAAAAAATTATAATTATACAATTAAGAACGCTTATTTAAAGACAAGTTTTTTTATCAGTACAAATAAAGTAGTATAATTTATTGCACGTAATAGTTTATATTTCTGGAGGTATTGCAAAACTGTTCCATAGTAGCGGTATAAACACGTTTAATTAAACAATAAACCGATAAATGTTATACATTAGATAAATCTAACATCAGAACCTAGTATTACTACTTACTGCTGCTGGTCACATAATTATGAACGTTGAATAGTTTATTTTTTATTCAAATGTTAATAGAGAACGCGTGGATGTGTTTAGGTCACTGTTCGTATAATTTTGGCGCCATTTAAAAGTCTTAAGGTGATTACTTATCTAAAACAACAATGGGGAAACTTGTCACGGGTCTATGTCACAATTAACTTGCGAGAAGAATTTGTCGTTTAAGATTTATTTATTTATTTATTTATTACCATACCATACACTATCATTACAGTTAAACCAATGCAATAGCGTGGCAATAACAACTAAAATATGCTTAAATAAGCTAATATTTGTAACAAATTATAAATAATGCTACCCTTGTGAATTCACTCAGACCGGATCAGAATCAGGTTTAGAGTGCGGAGTGCACGCGTCCACGGCGCCTCATTCAATAACTTGGTCCGCCCGCGTGGTACCACTAACAGCTGTGGTTGACGCCGCCGCCATACGTATTTTTCTGGTACGCTAAATCCTACCTGACCTAAAATGTCGGCATTACATACCTTCCCTCTTAAAATTTTAAATACGTATATTGCCATTTGGAGATCACTTCTTACGCTTACTTTGTTATATCCGACCATACCCATAACAAATAAAGTTGGATATTGTAATGGGTAATATGGGTACACTCCATACTGTCTTAAATATAAAAATCTTAAAAATTTATTTTGTACCCGTTCCAGCATGTGACTATATTTAGTTTCATGTGGAGCCCAAATGACTGCGTTATATTCCAAGTGACTTCTAACCAAGGCATTATACAAAGCTCTTATCGCTTTAATATTGGTGAAGCCACTAACTGTACGGAGTACAAATCCTAAATTTCTGTATGCTTTTTTACATATGTCAATAATGTGATCACGAAACGTTAGCCCTGAGGTAAAGCGAACTCCCAAATCCTTCACTTCCGTGACCCTAGCAATCGGCATCCCGTCAATATTATAATTGTGTAGGATGGGGGTGTGCGTACGTGAGAAAGTGATAGTCACACACTTCGAGATGTTAAATTGGAGGAGGTTGTCTTTACTCCACTCTACTACTCTATCAATGTCCCTTTGTAACCTCTCACAGTCCTCCTTATTTCTTATAGCGAGAGAAAGCTTCAGATCATGAGCAAATAAAAGGCATTTAGCGTCCTTAACAATACCTGGCAAATCATTTATCATCAGTAAAAATTCAAGTGGTCCAAGGTTACTTCCCTGACTTACGCCACTTCGAGTATAATATGGTTCCGATCTGTAACCCCCGTATTCTACATATTGCTGTCTGTTTTTCATGTGACTAGTAAAAAAGTTCAGTAAGTGTGGGGTAAAACCAAATGATGCTAACTTTTTAAGGAGAACGTCATTATTGACAAGGTCGAATGCTTTTTTAAAGTCAAAGTATGCTGCATCAATTTGTCCCCCACTGTCCACTGTCGGCACAATATCAGTCATGTAGGCAAGAAGATTACTAGCAGTACTTCTCTCCGGACGAAACCCATGCTGAGCGTCTGAGAGTTGTGGGTTTACTTGGGCGAAAATATTCTTGTGAATAGCAGACTCTAATACTTTTGCCGGAGTTGATAATATTGCTATAGGTCTGTACGCATCTACCTGCGTTCCCGAATTCTTTTTAGGCACTGGAACAACCCTAGTAATTTTCCATCTCTCCGGAAATACAGCTTCCTTTAAACATTTATTGAAGAGATAGAGAAGTGGCTCAGCTAGTGTCGAGCGACAATCTCTGAAGATGTATGGAGGAATTCCGTCCGGGCCTGCGGTTCTTTTCGGTTTCAGTTGTTGAAGCGCGCTCTGTACGTCTTTCAACTGCAGATAGTCTAAATGAATTCTTGCCGCCGCGTTGGTATACCCGCTTGTGATACTGCCGTGCTTACATTCAACGAAGCTCGTTCCGTAGTATATACTGAATGAAAATACTTGGCAAATTTTTTAGCACTTTGTTCATCAGTAAGCACCTCCCCGTTATCTAAAATCTGTTGTGGGTTTCTATTACGTCTTAAAGATTTAGTATAATTCCAAAATGATTTCGGGTCTTTAAGTAACTGATTTTGAATCCGATGCTGATGCTGTTCGCGCGCAAATGCTATCATATTTTTAACGTTTTTTCTGCATAGGGAAAACGCTTCGTAATCAGTATTTGACATAGTTGTTTTATACCGCTTATGGAGAACAGCCTTATGTTTTATGTCGCGAATTATTTCAAAAGTGTACCACTCAGGGTAAACGTACCTTGAGCTTACACTACTTCGCTTTTTAATTGGAACGCAGTCATTTATAATAGTGTTAATAGTATTATAAAAGTAATCTAAACTAGTCTCTAAATCAAGTTCATACATCGGAGTCCAGTCTACTGCTGCTAATGAAGAATATAATAAGGAAAAATTGGCTTTATTAAAATTCCAGCCTGGTGATACATTTCTAATTGCGTCTAGTTGTACGTTAGGTGTATGAACAGTCACATCAGGTAAGTGTAGGCGCACAAGTGGGCGCAGTCTTACTGACACTTCGAGTGGTGGATGATGTGCATCAGCTGGTAGTAGTGGCCCCCGGGCCGCGCGCACTCCCACACTCTCACCTTCCGGAAACGCACTAAGCACCAGATCTAGCTGCCTATCATTACAATTACCTACCTTGTTACTCTGAGTAAATCCACAATAAGTTTCAAAACATTCGTAGTAATTATTTATGCTTGATGGGCAAGAATATAAATTGAAATCTCCTATTACTATTATTTTACTATAACTATTACAATATTCTTCTATAATCCTAAATAACAACATAAATTCATTTTCACTACTATTAGGTGCGATATATATTACGACTAATAGAAATAAAAATTTATTTTTTAGATAGACGGTAACACAAACCAATTCAAACAAATGATCGTCGATGTTTACGTTACTCGGTACAGGTACTTGTCGTATCTCAAAACGCGGTGTGGCCACGAGACACGCCCCGCCGTGTTTACGTCCATCCGCTCTGTCGCACCTTATAATGGTGTATCCAGGAGGAATTAGTTCAGCGTCGTGAATGGAGTCATTGCATCCTGTTTCCGTAATGGCAAATAAATCTGCTCCTGAAGCGGCAATACCCGTATAAAAGTCATTTAGCTTTGTTCGTAATCCTCTTACGTTTTGATAATAAATCTCAATGGGTTTTGTCATTTTTTTTATATTTTTCGGTTGATCTACGAAACCAAATCCATTCACAGAATTCAATATTTATGGCCCAATTTTCCGGCTCACACAGTTTATCGTATTTACTCTCAGGAACTCCCACAATAAATGAAGCATAGTCTCTTTCTGTTTTATGTTTTAGTTTTTCAACTTTAATTGATTCTTCTTTTCCACATATATTCTTAACATGATTTAGTAAATTTTCTACAGTTGTTTCTTTCTGTAGACGCCATACATGCAAGTATTTCTTTCTCTCAGTTCCCTGAATTTCACTTGTACCTGTGCTTCCTCCTTTTCTCACTGTTGTGTTAGGATATCTGTTTTTCTTCCTGTTTACAGTTGTCCAATTTTCTTCTATTTCTGTATTTTCTTTGTCAATAACATGATTAATGATTTCTTTCTCTTTATTTTTCGTTTGTATATATTTCTCGTTCATAACTATGGCCGCTGATTTCGTGGCCACACGTTCTTTTTGTAAATCATTTTTGTTACTAATAACTTGCTTTTGATTTTTTTTAACTACATTTACAAATGACAATGGCTCCTTGGATTCTTGAGATGTCTCAGTATTTCTCGTATTAAGACAAGATTCTAAGTGTTCATTTCGTTCTATTAAAACTTGTATTTTTGTTTCTAACATATCGACTTTGTTGGCCTTTTCTTGATATACCCTCACAATTTGTTGTAATTTCTGTAACTGTGTCTCTGTGTTAATGAATCTATTTTTGAGTAATGTATACTCCTTCACTTGTTCATCTAATTGAGATTTCATTTCTAGACGAAACTCCCGTATTTCTTCTAGCAATATGCTTTCATTATCAGACACCAACAGTTCTTTTGAGTTGGTACGACTTCCACGCTCAGTGTTTACGTAGTTACTCGGTGTGAACGTTTTATTCATATTAATTTTTCCTCGGACTGGTGTATCAGAATTACCCCTTTTTGGAATAGTGCTCACGCATACAGGACACATCCATTTCTCCTTATATTCCTCAGTGAGAGTTTCAAATTTCTCTGTCGTTAAAGCTAGACACTTTAAATGATATAACTTTTTACATGTTTCCTTTGAACACTCCATATATTGAATATCATAGATCACGAGATCACAACCATTACATTTCGTGCCCATTGAGTACTTATGAACATAAACAAGGTCTTTTTAATAGCGAAAATATATGCAATTCACGTAACCAGTAACACGTCCGTACCCTAGCGATTGGATTTACAGACGAAGATGATTGCTTATCATCTGCAATGTTTGAAAACGATGCTTTTACACGCTGTGAAGCGGTTTAACATTTGAAACAATTTGAAACGACTTTAAATATTCCGCCTGTTTCCTAACGGTAAAGACATCTCGTCGAGGTGATCGTTCGTTTGGTAAAACAAGATCCCTTAGATATTGAAGATCCCTTGAGATAATTCTAATGTTTTTTTTTTCTTTTTAAATTTCTTTACGCAAAATATGAAGTTTTTGTGACAATCACATTCGCGAATACGAGCACTCGTTACATCATTAATTTGTAGTTCACACACAGCAGATAGAGTAGTTGAGAACTTTTGGCGCCAACTCGAAAAGTGGCGCTATCGCCACAAAAACACTAGTTTTTTTATTGAATTTTGTAACTTCTGAGTTTTACTTGAGTTTGATGTATAATATTGATATCTTGTTTATTAGGCAGCAAGTGCTCGTCAAAGTGTACAGTAATTGGAAATTTTAATTCAAGACCAAAATTGTACTTTTCCAACAAATTTCAGTAAAAGTCAACTATCATTTTATTGTTGTTCGAAACGAAGTCCTTGATAGAATTAAATTATTACTCGACATTGGCAAAAATGGCTTGATTTGGTAGCTAATTGCCAGGATCAAAAAAGAAGAAGAAGAGGAAGAGTATATAGTGCAATATATATGTTACTTTATGGCATAAGGTAGGTTCGGCAGGTTATTGGAAGCTTTACCTAAAAACTTTGCCTAAAAATTTCACGTTATTTTATTTATACATAAGATAATATTTTATATAGGCATAAAGTACTTGAAAAATACTTTATAATGGTACTTCTTGTTAGTACTCACAAACTAAGAAGTAGTGCTTCGTAATTTGTGAGGAAATTGTTAAGAATAACTTGTTTATTTATCACTATCAACTTTTATTTGGTCATAGTCCAAAGAGTAGAGAATAAGAAACACGCTCCTTAGTGCTTACTCTACGCAATCGATCGCAGTTTCTGCAATCACAAGGCCTACTTTTTTGTTAATAGTTATCACAGTGTTATCAATTTTATCTAAATTTCATACTTACATAAGTTTCTTGCCTTTTTGAATATTTTAGGTTAAACCCTAGTGGACAAACTTCTATTGATATGGCTGCTTTGAATAAAACTAGAAATCTGTCAATTTTAAACATACTGGGTGCCAAAGTTAGTTACTGTCCCCAATTAAATTCTAGAAGAAATTTAAATCTTCAAGAATATCACAGCAAGGATTTATTAAGAAAACATCAGGTTTCTATTCAGAATTTCCGCCTTCTTGATGCAAACTTGGATCCAAAGACCATATCAGACTTTAAAGCCGAGGAGTATGTAGTAAAAGCACAAATATTGGCAGGTGGTAGGGGAAAAGGTCATTTCGATAATGGATTTAAAGGAGGGGTGCATTTAACTAAGAATAGGTCAGATATATTACCTTTAGCAAAAAATATGATTGGTCATAAATTAATAACAAAGCAAACACCTAAAGAAGGTATATTGGTTAATAAAGTAATGGTTGCTGAAAGTGTTAATATATTAAGAGAAACTTACCTTAGTATTGTTATGGAAAGAACTTACAATGGTGCTGCTTTGGTTGCATCATCGGCAGGTGGTATGGACATTGAAACTGTTGCAGAAAAAACTCCACACTTGTTAAAAACTGTTCCCATAGATATTTACGAAGGAGTTACAGATAAAATGGCTGATGAAATTGCTGAATTTTTAAAATTCAAAGGTACAATGGCAAAGAAATGTGCGGAAGAAATAAAAAAGCTTTGGGAGTTGTTTAAAAAGGTAGTTTAAATTAAATAAATACCTATTTGTTATTCTGATAATGAGTTACTGGTCAGTTTAAAATTGATGAGAAATTTCAATTGATGTTTTTATTGGAACTATACCATTTATAAATAATTAGTGTAGACAGTAAATTCCACATACTTATAGCAGAAGAATATTCCATAAATAACCTTTGAATAATACTTTTATTTAATTTTTTATTAATATCACATACTAAATAATTTATTTAAAATTCTTAAATATATTATAAATGAAAAGTAACTCTCTATCCCTTGACTGTTTGTTACCTTCTACCATCCTGGAGACGAACATAATTTTTTTTATTCTGGAAAGTTCTAGTTTCTAATAAAATGTTATTGGTGCTTCCAATTTATTTATATTCTTCTCCTCTCTTTTCTTTGGATTCTTCCAAAGCATACTAGATTCTTGTTCTACCAATAAATTTGGAGAATTAAGTTGGTAGTATTCCTCATTTGTGCATGATTTTTAGGTTTTGTTAGCAAGACTTAATATAATTTTTTTTACTGATCTTTAGGTTGATGCCACACAACTTGAAATTAACCCTTTAGTGGAAACAGATGACGGTCGTGTTGTTGCAGTTGATGCAAAGATTAATTTTGATGATAATGCCCAATTCAGACAACAGGAGATATTTGCTTTGGATGATGTTTCAGGGATAGACCCTAGAGAAGTAAGTTAAAATCTTTTTCACATCAATTAAAATAATTTTTACTGTCATCATCATCTGTTTCATGTACTCTTAATAATGTATATTTTAAATGTGGTGGTGGTCTAGCGTTGGTCTACACACCACAAGGTAGACCAATCTATGGGGAAGGCCTATGGTCTGCAGTGGAGTATTCTGGTTGAGTAGGGGTCCCCCTCAGCCAGGATCATTTACTGTATAAAGCTCTTGCTGCATTATTGTTATCTCAAATTACATCATATTGATATAATTCTTGTTTTCCTTTAGTAAACACAAAGGTTATCACAACTCCAACAATATCTGTTGTGTAATTACTATGAATCACATCTACATAATATCTCCATATAACCATACCTTTAACTTATTTAAAGTATAAAAAGGTTCTGACTATTGCAGCCTCATCTCTGCCATATATCATCATGGTTGCAACATTCATAGACATTTTTAAATATCAACTTTATTTTTTATAATAACATGTCTTAGTAATAAAGTGAATGTTGGACATGCCTGCAATTGACATTCATATTACACTATTTTCAGATTTCTTATGTAAGCTGTACAACAATGTTTTATATATTATGCTATTAGTATATTTATAAATAAATATTTAAATTTTCATGTGATAGGAATGAAACATGTATGATTTGTTTTCTTTGTATGACTTCAAGTCTTAATAGTAGTGTGGCAATGTCTATGTCTACACATGAGAAGCTCAAGAAATAGCTATCCATTAATAGAATACATTATGCATAGTATTGACAAAGTTTTATACATGTTAACACATATAAAAGTTTGAAAGACAGGCAGATGAGGCATCCTCCACAAAAAACGCCACCCAATCTGGTGGGTAACTTTTCCTTACCTTTTAAACTGCCACTACAGTAACAATCTAAATATGAAACAACTCCTTATTTTAATTTGCAGATGATAATTTACAGAAGAACCCACTTTAATTTCTTTTTTTTAAGTGCAATGACTGCCCATTACAAATAGTGTGTCACCCAGAACATTTCTGTGTGGCACCACACTACGCCCATCCTCTTAAGACATCAGTTTGTAAATCTACACTAGCTCTCAGTGCCCTTCAGACGAAACACAGTAATATTTTCACACTACTGTTTCACGGCAGAATAACCGGCCCTGTGTACCTACTTAGATAAATTCTTGTAAAGGAATCTTACCACTAGTAAAGAATACTTCATAGAAGCAGTTCTAGACTCTTTGCTACTTAGATACTGCTAGCAGTCACCAGTCTGGATAATTTAGGTCTGGTAAAATGGAGATGGTTATTCCCACATAAATTGGGAACCATTACAATTTTTTTTGCATTTTCCTTAGAAACTCATGGGATAAAATAGAGTGGTGGATTCTCTAACACTGGGCGTGTTTCATCTCCACAATTTAGTTTTACTAATATCTTAAATACTACTCATGCAAAATACGTGCTAGACATGGAGTTGCGGAAACCGGCCCGTTGTAAACTTCAATCTATCTTAAATACTTCTGAAGCTACATTAATTATTTGGTCTAAAATTGGGGGGCCAGTTTCCGCTACTCCAAGTCTATGCTTGTGGGTCTTTGGTTCAAGCCTAAAATATAATTCCATTCTTTTTAATAGACATAACATCAAGTACCTGGTTTTAACTAAGATGTTTAACTTTTTTTCAGCTAGAGGCAGCGTCACTCAACTTGACTTACATAGATATGGACGGCAGTATTGGATGTATGGTTAATGGTGCTGGTTTGGCCATGGCTACTATGGATCTTATCATGTTGAGTGGAGGTAGACCAGCAAATTTTCTAGATCTTGGTGGAGGGGTTGGACAGGCCCAAGTGTCTGCTGCCTTAAGAATTTTGGAATCTGATCCTAAAGTAAAGGCAATATTTGTTAATGTGTTTGCTGGTAAGTGACTTTACATTCAAATGAAAACTGCTTAATGTGTTGATATGTTGTTAGTATAAATGTTAAATACATTTCAGTATGAGCCCCTATATATACTATAAACAATTTTTTAAAAAACAAATAACATTAGGCGTAATGAAATAAACATACACTAGACTACTCTTAGACTAGTTACCGGACGACTTGTACTTTCATTTCTTCAATAATAAAAAAAAATACTTTTAACTACATCATCATAAGCTAACGAGTTTCTGTAGTTCCCATAGTATGCAAAAATGTTCACCTTCAGGCAGATTACTGTAGTAGCTGGATAGAAAAATTATATCTCCCAGAAACAGTACAGGTACAGTTTTTTAACGAAAATTATTTAAAAAAATAACCATCATGCCCGAGCAGGCCAAATCACTAAACACACAGTGTGACACAATTAAGAAATATGTATCGGTCTAAACCTGCAAGAGAATAATATGAAAGAAGAGAAACCATTACTAACTTTATTGCATAAGAAATTGTACTATGGATATGTGGCATAAAGTACCATGGAAAAAAGACTTTAAATTGACATGATTGTTTATAATGAACAAAAAAGTCATTTGAAAAAAACACTAATGAAATTAGAGGAAGCTAAAGATGTGTCTCTCGTAGCAAGTGGAAAGATGTGGTCTCTGCCTACTCTTATGAGAAAGAGGTGTGACTCTATGTATGTATGAAAAAAGGAGCGATATTCTATAAAGACTTTCAAAAAAAGTTTGTTTGTCTCTAGCTATTTATCGAAGGGAATAATGATGCTGTAAACACCGAAATATTGAGAGTTGGCACTTATTTGTCAACATGATTCTTCATGCCTTCATCTTCTATTAACGTCAAAAAACTACGAAATTACCCATAATACTACATGCAAAATTCGCGCACAGACGTGGATTGGCCGAACCCGGCCCATTGCAATCTACAAGTACCCATCTATTTTTAAAAAATATTTAACATGTTTACAGTTACGCCTTTTTCCTATATAAGGTTACCGCCAATTTGGTACGAGTTAAAAGACACTTTCTACCCATTGCTTTCCCATGAGCATTGAACTGTTGACAGCATTGAATATTGTGGATTATTCTGCACGAATAAAGGCTGTCCATACAATACCCTAGTCCTAGTCTGCTCTTACGACATCTCGGTAGGAAAGAGGTAGATGCTATTCTATGCTGCCTTAAAAAAAATATTCAAAAGAGAATTTTATGGCTGCTGGGATTCAATAACCTCTAGGAGCTTGAAGAAATAGTTGCTTCTATGCCTCTTGAGATTATAGCCGTTATAGATTGTTAAAGAGAATAACAAGGAGATAGCCATACTATTTTGACTCGGCAGCCTCAATCTTTTTTGCGTCCATGTTGGTCAGGATAATTGTTTATATTTTGCCTAATAAATGTGAAAACTTTATTGGGCATATTTTATGCTGAAACTGTTATCCAGTTTTTTTTCATCACATTTTTGAATTTTAATTTTGAGTTTTTTTTAAATTGATAAAATGTTACTTAATAGAAGTGAATTCATTTATTTTAGGCATAGTAAACTGTGCTACAGTTGCTAATGGTATAGTGGCGGCGTGTAGAGAGAACCTTCCTAAGCATCCCCTTGTTATAAGATTGGAAGGTACTAATGCAACTGTGGCAAAAAAAATTCTTGAAGAGTCTGGTCTTCCATTCAAGATAATCAGTGATGCTGATGAAGCAGCAAAGACGGTTGTGAAGCTGGCACAATAATTTTTAAGTAAAATGATGTTTAAAGAATGAAACTGTTACAAAAACACAATTGGCATGAATTTAGTTTGTATTGATCTTTGAAAGTAACACATGTATATTTTCTTTTTTAACACATACTATAATCTAAATATCAACAAAAAAGTTATTTGATTTGTTTATTTACTGGGTTTAAAGTTGTAATGTATGCACTTTATTGAAATTATTTTCTGTTTGTAAATAATGTGTTACTAAATACTTGAGTCATAATATGAGACTGAATTTTCTACTAACAATTCGAAACACAAACCATCCCTTGTTTTTTATCTACGCAAATTAATATTGTCGTTTTATGAGTTTGTTTATATGTTCATTATTTAAATTTGTAGTCATAAGTGTTTCTGTATATAGCAAAATAAAATATAGTATATTGTTAATATTTTTTATGAAAGGAAGTGACGAGATGAATGGCATTTGGCTATAAAAAATGCTGTGTGATCCAGAACATTTCTGTGTGGCACCCAGGGAATATCTCAATAAATAAACTGCAGTTGCCAACCCGCCCGCCAAGCATGGCTTGTATGGCAAAATCCCCTAAAATGTGAGCTACAAACTTTTGTGACAATCTATGAGGGAGGCCTATGTTCAGCAGTGCACTAATGATAGGCTGAAATGATGATGATGATGATGAATCAGGGAATGTATAAGTCCTTCCTTTGCTTGAGATTTTTTAAGATTACCTATTCATTTAGGTTACCCAAGTCAATAGGTTATCAGATCAACTGGGTAATCTACCTGAAAGCCCTTTATCTACTTCTTAAAAAAGTATCACCTCTTGACATGTAAGTCAAATTTAAAAAATTAAAGGTTACAGTTTAAAGAAAAAGGTAACATATTAAAAGTAACCCTTATTTTTGGATAGCCGTAACCATATATACTTTTCTTAATAATTTTGAAGAAATACATTCGTACACATGTTACACATTGATTGTATCAAAATATATTAGTTAAAAAAACTTGTGTTATGAATATTTTAGGGGTGCTACCGTATCTATTCTATGGGTGGGACCTAAAATCATAACGACTGGCATTTTAATTTTTAAAATAGGTACCACTGGGAAAAAACTGCAAATCTTTAATGCATTCAAGAAATAAATATATACAACATAATTTTAACATTGCTGTGAATAAACACACTGTGATAGACGGTAGAGATTTTACTCGAAATAAATATCAAATTTTTCATAAAGGAGATAGTCATTGTGGTTGCCCTTTCACTTGATTTTGGTAGGCGAAAAGTTTGACTTGTTATTAGTTCCAAACTGTCATTCCTATGAAAAGGAAGGGTATAGAATTTAATGTCTTCATAATAAACCCTTATAACCCACTCCAACGGCTTACCGAACCAGTCCTTGGTGGCTCCACACTGCGCCCGTCACCCTGGGATAGCAGTTCATAAGTCTCATATGCCATTCAGGCATATGCAACACTTGACTGTGTAGATCTTCTTATAATCTGTTAATATATTTCTTACTTATCCTATTAAATGTTGAATACTTGAACAAAAAACTACAATAAAATAAATAGAAGAAACATGTATCATTAGAAATATTGACCAAAATAAAATACTTTGTATTCCTTTTTATATGTGAATGTTACAATGTGACAAACACTTTAACCAGACTGATCGTGGTGACTGTGGTCCTAAGACACCTACATCCATTCTCAATGAAGAATCAAGATGAAGAGAATGCTTCATTGCCAATAAACATCTTCACTTACCATATAATTCAGAAAGGCGATGGGTCTCTCTGTCAGGGTCTCTACCTAAATGGGTATCTAAAATCATAATACCTTATAATTCAGACACAATGACTCATATTTGACATTTTACTTATATTATGTAGCAATATTCACTCAATGTCATTTGTGCCTGTCTGTTGGTCAGACTTCTGATGATAGCATTATAACACGAGTAAATTTTGAAGATAAATGATACACTATCATTCTTCACTGGAAGGCATTGGAACAATCAAACCAAGTCTTTGCATATGGCAATGATCTACTTCCTAATATAAGACTACTCGTGCCTTTCGAGTTGGGTAGTAGCCGCTTTAATGTAACTGGCGGTATATGGGTAACTTTTGTCGAACCCAACCTAGATGCGGACATCACCGTGGGGGCGGCCTTCGAGTTCTATAAAAGGCCTGGGATTTATTAAAAAGGAAAATTTATCTGGAGAACCTCATTAACATTGGAAAACTTGATAGACCGTATCGTCGACGATTATCGGTCCTAGGATGATGTAACTGTTGATTAAAAACTTAATTTTAGCTTTAAGTTGTCATGTTAACCTACCATACTACATCTGTATTAATTACTGTCTTGTAAGGCCCACAAACTATTTGAGCTTTTGTAGGATTATGTCTAATTTGATACCTAGGTAACTAGATGGAGACAGTTAAAGATGAAGATGTACAATACGTCTCGAAAAGTCCAGAACTTTGCTTCTTTCATCCAGTATATATACTTAAAAGAGCTATTAATATTTCTGGTTTAATAATTGGTACTTACAGGCTAGTCAAATTTTTTACTTGTTGAATCCAATCTCAAAGAATGTAAGAGGGAAAAGGATAAAAAGGGATAAGGTATCTAAATGTTTAAAAAAACCCAAGAATAAGAATAAAAATTAACCCTTTACTTTTAAAGTATAATTTGTCTACAGATCACTAAATTTTTTTTTTTTATTAAACGCGGAATAAATTAAGTCTCCGTCCTTGTGGGGAGGCATCGCTCTTGTTAAGTGTCATATTGGCTTTTATTTCTTCGAATGTGGGCAGATGAGTTAGTTTGCCTCGAGCGGCAACCGATGGACGCTTACTTAGCATACGATTTGCTACGCGTACAATGTCATCTGCCGTAATTTTTTCTGCAAAATTAAATTAAACATTGATATGCGTTAAATCGGTACATAAAATAATTACTGAAATAGAGACAGCTTCAAATTTCGTCCCAAACATTTATGGTTAAATGGATACAAAAGACCCCACTTCGTAACAAATAATTTATTTTAAAAGAATAACTATATTAGTCTTCTTTATAGTTTTAGTTTTATAGCAAACAGCGAATGTTTTTTTTTAATATTCCACTTGATTTTTTATTTATTTTCAAAAAATACACAAATAAAATGAGACTTACTGTTCTCAAATACATACGTGGCAAACCATTTATTTTAAAGCTTTATTACATATCTTAATTTTGGCAAAATAAAGTAAAGTACCAATTTTTAGGTGATCCAAAACATGTAAGACAATAAAAGCGAATAAAAAAAACTATTTAAGAAAAAAGTTTTCAACATATTCAGTATTCTCAAGTTTTCCTGGCGAAGCTACTTTTTAATACTCATGCGTTCTGTTATTAATTTATACTCAAACCGACAGCTAAAACTGAAAGGCGATGGCTAGTGAACAAATTTTCATATTAATCGCACGAAAAAATACACGTGATTGTCACATTATACCATCGTGATTAATCGTTTTTTTTTTGACGCTCATGCGATAAGATCGGAAGGAAGCTAGGATGCAATGTCAGAGAGACAGTGACAATCACAAAACAAACAGAAAGGAAAACCAACAATTGTGTTGTTGCACAACGTCTGGGATTCGCGGTCGTTCGGTTTTCTTAATAATACTAGTGATCATACAGGCATTTATATTGATAAAAACTGCCGCTTTTAATAAATATTATACTTAAAATACATTATTTTATATTTACTACGCTACTCACCAATTTCATTAATAAAATATGAAGGTGGTTTCCTCTTTCCAGTGGCTAATACCTGCCGTCCGACATCCTCGAAAACTACGGGTCTCGCTTCCAAGTTCATAAGCAACATTGACTGAAGTTGTGTTTTAGCTCTCTAAAATAAAACAAAATTATTATTAAGTAAAATTTCTAAAATCGTTATTCCGTTTAATGGTGGTCTAGTAAATAATCTGATCTCGTGGGTGTCATAAGAGGTAAGAAAAATAAAGCAAAATGTGGGCAACAGCACTCTCTTTAGCTGACCGCAATTCCTTCCCATGAAGCCGTGGTAGCTCAGGGGCTAGGCGCTCGCTTTGAATTTCACAGTACGCGAGTGACCTGGGTTCGATTCCCGGTGCCGGCACCACTAAAATTGTTAATTGCAATTTTAAATGCTGATTTACCACGTGCTCGGCGGTGAAGGAAAACATCGTGAGGAAACCTGCATGTCTGAGAAATTGGAAAAAAAAATATTTCGAAGACGTGTGTAGTCCGCCAACCCGCATTGGAGCAGCGTAGCGGATTCTTTCTAGCTCCAAAACCCTCTCAGAAATGAGAGGAGGCCTGTGCTCAGCAGTGGGACATTTATAGGCTGAAACTTTACTTTTTTTTAATTACTTCCCATATGAGTAAAATCTTATAGACAAGCCAATAGTTCAGTAGCCGACAAGAGGCTGAAATGTGTATACTATGAAAGCAAGAGTCCAGCCTGATTTGAAATCTTGTGTTATTTTAAAAAGTTCTAAAATATCCAGATCGGCGACTGGATGCATTGTTAAGGCGGAAGGGGTCTTGTACAATTGATTTATCATAAGTGAAATTAGCGAGGATAACATGCGCAGTAACAAAAATAAGGCGTGCACAGGGGCAAGGAAAGGAGTTTAAGGCGGAAGCTCTTCAATGTACGCAATCCATTTTGTTTGGTTAAATAGTTTCGCGGCAGTCTGTTACTAACCACTCGCAGCTAAATTTACTCAGCCGCTAACTTATGATAATTGTATTATACTGAGCTTAAGTGACCGTTTAGATATTGCATATGAAATTTTGTTTCAAGGTGATACCTGAACTAAAAGCTTAGCTACAAATGCGTACAGCACATCAGACAGCAGCAGACTTCCTAGAGAGAATCCTATTTATACGACTACTTACCCAAAACACGATTGTTTTCGTACAAGCGACGTGACGTGATAAAAAAGTTTACGGTTGGTTGTGGCTTTATGATGGAGGGACATAAGAGGTTGACCAACACTTCCCACAGGATTACTAAGCTGAAATGATGATGGACCAGCCACATACCTCAACTCACACGAGTGACGACTAACTAAAGATTAGTATCAGTAAGCGGCAAAACACGAACGAGCCTTATACAATCGTATAATGCACGTCAACTGGAGATACCCTTGGAGTCGCCAAGAACATGTTCGTGTCTCGCAGTCTAAAGTTTGAATTTGTACTATTATATTTACTTCCAGTAATCAGTTATCATATATGCAGTTTATATTATAGTGCCGTAAGCCTACCTAGAAGCACTTACGTTCTAAGGAATGGTTCGGTTCTACCTTTCGGTATTGGAAGAAAGCTATACGAGTGAAGAATGGTACAAATTAGTGATGTAACGAATGTACATTTTTAACCATTCGCGAGGCGAATGCGAATAAGTGTCATTGACATTCGCGAATGCGAATATTATAGTCTTAGGCATAATAGTCGCCATTGGAAGCGTCTAATTTTGTTCTTTCATTAACAGTGCACCACTAAACTTAAATTATTTTAGAAAAGAACTACATACTAGCTGTGCATTATTACATATACACATGATTAATTAAACAATAAACCGATAAATTTTATACATGAGATAAGGTTTATCTAATGTATAAAATTTATCAGAACCTAGTATTACTACTTACTGCTGCTGGTCACATAATTAAAACGTTGAATAGTTTATTTTTGATTCAATGTTAAAAACTGTTGTGTTATATTGGTGAAACGTGGATTGTGGCAGTCATCTGTTTTTGCAGTGAGTGCCCAGTCTCTGACTACCCCTTATGGGATAGTCGTGATCTTATGTATGTATGTATGTATGTTAATAGAGAACACTCTGTGGTTAGGTCACTTTTTTCACTTCAATATATTCCACTCATTCCTAAACAGAGAAAGACATCTCGTTGAGATGATCGAAATATCGCTCATTTGGTATAACAAGATCCCTTTTTTCTAAAATAGACCTAAAGGGTCTAACGAGATAACAAAAGTAAAATTTTGGGAAAAGCAACCTTCTGCTATCTCGGCCAGCACTATTCGAAGGAGTTTGTTGAAAGAGAAGTTGCACGGAAGATGAGATACCAAAGTTGAAATAATGCCACAGGCAAGCCAGTCTCAGTTACAATAAAATATAAAGCTGTGACAAACTGTCAAAATTGATAGTCAATGCCTCGCTGGTGCAATTATTAATTTTAGTATAAAATGTATTGATTTGCCTTTTTTAGTTTGCATTCTCTCGCATAAATGCAATTTATTTACTCCTGTGTTTTATTTGAAACAGTTCTCGAAAAATTTATTAATCGTTCTTAATAATATGTCCAGCTTCATTTGTATTTTATTTTGTTACTATTGAATATAAGTGATATTTGTAAAAAATACTTAGTGATTTCATAACTCTATTCCTAAACCAGTTTGCTTTACCCGTGTGGCTTTTTTATGACATATGTTACTATGACTAATTACTGAGAAGGAACACAACTACATGTAACAAGATTTTGATAAACAATTTGAGGAGCTACAAATCGTTCATAATTACATGACCATCATTGTAAATTTTCATACTAGTTAATTAGTAGGACATAGTTGAGCTCTTTTATAAAAAAGAGGATATTTTATGCATAAAACAATCTTTTATAATAAAAGTTCATTATAATACTAATGTTTTTGAGGTTACTTTATATTATTTTGACAATTTTTATATGCATAATATAAAGTATTTATGACAATCTCATTCGCAAAATATTCGCATGATTTTTGTGAAATGGCATACCCGTAATTCAGATTCGCCAACTTTGCCGGCCATGTTGGAGAGTTCCCGGGCAACGACCAGCGTCGTGTCGTAAATGCGGTTCGGAGGCGACGCGGAGTGCACACAAAATAATCCAGTGTCACCGTAAGCGTGATTGTATGCAGTCGCGTTGAACATCCAGTGATATCTATAGAAATAATTAGTTTTACAATATACTTACTAGGGATAATAAGGAAAGTAAATTCAAATAGCTTTATACTTTCGAAAATTTATTGCCATAGAAGTGTCTAATAAACTGAATTGTTATTTGACCACACATTTGCATAATGACCGCGCGTGCCAAATAGGCTCCAATTTTATTTTTAAATGATATTTAAAAAATCGCCAAGTAATAAATGGCGATCGCGTGGGTTGGTGTTCAGGGTATCCTTAAGCCGCGGGTCCTGTATTCGAATCCCAGTTGGAGTCAACATTTGTGCAAAAATACAAATACTTGGCTGACGAAGTTGTGATAGTCACCGGGCTAACAGTGTACATACTTACAACACATTAAAAAAATGTTGGTTTTCCTTTTCAGATCTGAATAAATCTCGGTGCTCTCACGTTTTTTTTTAATTATGTTTATAATATATCAAACTGTTAGAAGAAAACAGCTCGCCAGCACAGAGTTCGACGGAGCTGTTAAAGCTTCAAGGGTTAAAATAAACTTCAATCTATGTAAATAAAATGTAGGTGTCGGTCTGTGATTTCGCAATAGATTTTTTCTTAATCTTATACGTTATTTGCACGATAACAAAACAGAAACACGCGTTTTTTAAATTTTTGTCTGTTTCTTTGTCCGGGACTAATCTCCGAAAGGGCAAAATGGATTTTGAAGGGACTTTCATTGGCAGGTATATAAATTTTCAGAGAGTAACCTAAGCTACTTTTTTATTTCGTAAATATTAAAAAATGCGTAAAATCTGAAAAATCAAAGAATTTAAAGGACTATGCGGATGGACGTATTAAAAGCGGCTTTAATTTGCATTTAAGTCATTATTGTTTTAGTTCATGGTAGTTAAGATATTTCTCTTAATATCTAATAAGTGGTTAAGAAAATGCATATTTCTTTTTATACGTCTTTATATTATGTTATTTAGCCCGTTTATTGAGGAAGGTACTATATTACACTTTAAAAAGGAGAGAACCGAAAATTACCGAAAAGGGCCACACTGTAAACGATCAGGTCAGCGAAGTACCATGCCGCACGGCTCAATCATGCGGTCGGCTTATTTAACGCCGGTGAAACCGCGCGGAACAGCTAGTATAAAATATTATTATAGCATACCTATTAAGGACATTAGTATAAAGGCGCGTGTACATGCCCTTCCCAGGGCCACCAGCTGAGAAAGAACCACCACCACCCATCATCATATTTAAGACGCATGTTGCTACAAAGTCTGGGTCGCCGTGGGAACAACCTGAAAATAAAATTTACGAATTATTTTCAACAAATGTACTTTTTCCATTATTAAATATTTTATATTCACACAATAACTTACTTTCGATTCCAATAACAACATGAGATAATTCTGGTAGATCTGATCCTGGATATAATGGTATTTCACATTCTTCCTGAAAGAATAGAGAATTAAAAAAAAATTAGGATCAGACATCAGAAAATGGATTTACAGCATCATACCAGAATAAAACGTTTTTATATAATTTCATTGAACACAAAAAATTGTGTTTGCCATATATATATATACGAGGTTGCCACTCAAGAATATTTCTTCCCCAACGGTTATCGGTTCTACGAGATATAAAACCGGCCCTTTGCCACTTCAGCTTACTAATCCTTAGTTAAAAATTTAAGCCGACCCCAATATCACACAGACTGGTGATGAAAAGCAGCAGCATCATCAAGGCGAAGGAATCGGAACGGGACCCGCGGCGTTGAAGTCGGGTACTCAAGACCACTAGACCACGGGCCCGTCTTTTGCTATAAGTAAATATAAGAAATTATTATGTAATAACATAGTGTTGACATAACAGATATTACCTGTTCTAAGCCACCTGTATACTGTGCAATAGATTTATCAACATTGGGCGTGAAAGAATTACTTTCTTCAGAGCTCCACATAGGTTTCATATCCACAAAATACTTTTGTACATACTCAACAAAAGGTTCATGGTCTACCTGGAAAACAGAAAACAAATGTTGTTTAATAATACATAAGTAATTCAATCCTCCATAGAGATATACAGTTAATAAATGTAATTAGTCACTGAAAAATTTCTTTGAACTAAAGTTATGTAGAAATAATAAAACTAATGTATTGAAATAATAAATCTATAGAGCATTTTTCCACATCATTAATTGAAATAAATACATACAGTTATGCCTTTTTCCCATATAAGGGGCATACCCCTTACTACCCCTACTCACGTAGCCCACTTTTAGCCTTTGCGGGAGACGAGACGTGCCCTGTGGCGAACAACGTAGCCGCCATTTTGGTACGAATCAAAAAATTCTTACTTACCCTATTGTGTTCCCACAAGCAGTATAGTGACAGCATTGCATATTATGGTGTTATTCTGCACGAATTAGGCCTGCCTGTAGAATACCTTAATCGCCTTTTACAACACCATGGTAGAAAGATGTAAGTGCTATTCTACTCTGCCGGACACCTATAAGCTATATGAAATACCTGAATAAAAACTTTAGTAAAATTATCTTACTCCTACTGCAGCAACAACCATTCGGTTAGGCGTGTAGTGATTCTTCAAATAATTTAGAATAATCCCTCGGTCAATCTTATGTACATTTTCTTTTGGACATATTTTAGGTAATCCCAGAGTGTTTCCATTATAAGCAGCCTGTGGCAATGAGAAAAACAGTTCATGAAGTTATACATAAACATATTCAATATTTATATGAATGGTATTACTGCTAAGGTCTTTACAGATATCGCATCTGATGGTAAACCACAATAAATTGCACCAGTAACATTCATATTGCAGAGAGAAGTTGAGAAGGCAATAGAAACACAGAAGAAAAACAAGGCTCGAGGAAGCGACTGCACAACAAACGAATTTTTAGCAGAGTCTTAGTCGGTACTGACACCAATCTTAACACAGCTATTCAATGAAGTTATACAAACTGAATACCCTTTCAATGGATGAAGTCAAAAATCGTTCTTATACATAAAAAGGATGGCTGAAAATAGACATGAATGGAGAAGATTGTAGGAGGCCTTTGCTAAGAGACAAACAGAACATGAAGTCTGTAAATAAATAAAATGTTGGAAACCTGACAATATTATTAAACAAATATTGTAAACCTTGTGTAAATATTTGGCATATGAAGTTTTGCATTATTTTTTAATTTTAGAGTCATAAAAAAGTCACTAGGAAATTTAATTCGGACATTGTGATAATAAATCAGTGACACTTATGATAAAATATAGACATAGATAATTTTTTATACACTTAAACAATTCTATTGTTTGATAACAGTTCATGTAAATAATACAGCATAAGAAATTAAAAAAAACATACAGCATGTATCATATCCATTAAAATTGTTTCCTGTTCTGGTCTCATAGACAATGTTTCTAGTTCAAATGCAACAGCTTGTCTAGCTGCTTCAATTTCATCTGATGATAATTGTGGCCTCAATGTCACTTCCGCGAGTACCTGAAAATATGTAGTTAATAAAAGTAGTTTTTTTTGTATCTCAATTAATAAACTAGTAACAACATAAATTACATAAAATTATTAATTTGTATATTTGTCTTTACTATGGTACTTTACTAGGTAACAATTTTTTCCAAAAATATTTATGTGATGGTGGGATTTTAAATTCATCATTACATTTTTACATACGAACACTGTAACGTGAAATGCTACTAGTTATTAGTAGGTAGGGTGTATCATGGCATAGATATTACATTTATGGATATATGTATATATAACACAGTATGATAAACGGTTGATTGTGATCAACTTGTCAATCTTAATCAACCATTTGAGCATCCCTGATTTACAGTTATTAATGAATAGCACAAAATATTTCATAATGTACCTGGGTGACAGCTTCAAGGCCCCTAGAATCAGCACTGGTAGCATAAACTGTTGTATCACGGGAACCTTGACAGTCACAAATTCCACCATGTCGCTCCAATTCACGTAACATCACATCACGTGAAGGATATTTATGAGTGGCCTAAGAATTTTATTAACACTATAATTATATGACTAAAAGTATAAACAGATTAAATATAGAACACAATTTAAAGTATGAAGTAAATAAAATTATTGTGTAGTAAATATTTTAAACCTACAAATATTTTATACAAAAAGCAATTAACAAAGATATTTGAATTAACACAATGTAACTAAACATACAAAATGAAATGACTTACACCAAAACTTAATTTTTCAAGGAAGTGACAAATGCCACTTGGATAAGCAACCTCATATCTTGGTCCAGAATCTATAACCACTGGAAAATAACAAAAGTTATATTACTTGTATTGCTTCTTTAATATCAATGCTGAGAAATCTACTAATGGATTAATATTTTTAAAACAAATTCCTTAGCAACTAACCTCCTGCAGTGCAAAATTGTCCAAAT
Organism: Luehdorfia chinensis; assembly: GCA_019845155.1. Taxonomy (NCBI): domain Eukaryota; kingdom Metazoa; phylum Arthropoda; class Insecta; order Lepidoptera; family Papilionidae; genus Luehdorfia; species Luehdorfia chinensis. The sequence continues at coordinate 1,245,117 of JAHVAK010000223.1, forward strand.
TTCTTTTCAGATGCTACTCTCAAACCATTGCTAAGTACAGTAACTTCAGTAAAGGAATCTTCAGATTTAGCAGATGAATATACTGCTGGGGGCAGATTTGGCATAGGTTCTGACAATGGTGGCAGGGGTGTAACATTGCCTTTATTAAAAACCTGTGTTGTTTTATCAGAATCTTGACTAAAATGTCTTCCTCCCCATCTCAAGTTATTTAATCTACAATGAAACAGATTAGGGTTTTATACTGTCTTTCAGTAGCTTCACTAATTCTATTTATTATAAAATAGTTAACATGGGATGTCAATGTAATTATTACAAACTGAAAAATTTTCTGATTTTCACCCCATGATGATTAAATATGTCAATAGATATAAACTGAATCTAAATACTTTACTTTTAAATAATGAAGACAATACAAGTATTAAGTATAAATTAAACATTTATTTACTTTGAGATACTTCACTTGATGTAATACTTAAATAGCTTTACACTGATATAAGTAACATAAATTTACGTGTAATTCGTTTGTTATTGATATAAAATTTATCGAAGGAAAAATTGCATGTAAGGTTACAGAAATTTCGGCGACACTTATTTTCAGACTATTCAAAAGATCAGCGATTAATGTAGAAAATTTAATCAAATAACTTTTCAGTAAAAGTGTATTGGTAAATAACCGACAGAACACATTTACTTTACTTACCCATTTTTAATAGAAAATAGTCTCGTAAAAAGGACTTTCATGTCTGTGACATGAGACATGTTTATGAGCGACAATGATGAAATATTAGAATAACTTAGAACTGTTATAACTAATATTAATATTTTACAGTCTGTTATTTAAATACTATTTTTGAATTTGGTTTTATTTTAGTTTTTGGTAAATATGTGACGAAATATTTCACCTGGAGAAACAAACAATTATGGAGATGAAAATAGGACTGTTGATAAAATATCGATTGTTTTCTTTTGAAATGATGTATCGATAGATCTGTATTAAAAACTATTATTACTAGAAATCGATGGTCGTGATATTCTTCGAAAGTTAGTTAGTATTTTTTGGTTTTTTTCGTAAAACATTTATACTGTATTAATGTAAGTTGTTTACTGTAACATATATTACTGTAAATTATTGTTTCCGCAGCGGCGAAAAGTGCGTGATGGAGTGGTTTCTGCCTACCTATTATATAGGAAAATAGCGTGACTGAATGGATGTAATGTATGTCTTATTTCCACTCCTTTATTTATCAAGTATTATTCAAAAAAAAGTTATTTATTTATCTATGTTTGACTGTGTGTTTGTTTATAAATACTACCGAAGCTGAGACGAAAAAGTTATGTTAATGCTATTGTTGGGAAAAGCAAATGTGTATTCCGATCAATTCAATTAACTAGTTATTTTTTTTAATTAATATACTTTATTAAAAAACCGTGTAACTAGTCTTTGGACTGAGATAATTTCATAAATATATCGGTATTTTATTTTCGATAAATCGAATTCCAATATTGATGATGACATTTAAAAATATCGAAATATCGAAAATCCGATATTTTTAAAAATATCAACAGCCCTAGATAAATATGAAAATTTAACAATCCTAGGTCGACAGTGTGTTACAGTGTTGCCAGATGAATAAGACAATCAAAACGGTGCACAGAGGGCCAAAATTACCAGAAATACGGTATTGCAGTTCTAATTATTACGGTAGATTTCATCATCATCATTATCATTTCAGCTTATCTGGTCCACTGCTGAACATAGACCTCCCCCACAGATTGCCAAAAAAGCTTGTAGCTTTTATTTTGGGGGGTTTTTGCCGTAGTTCCCACGCTTGGCAGGAGGGTTGCCAACCGTAGATTATTTATTCAGAAGATCCAGGTTAAGTTCAATGACACTCAGAATATCGAAGTTACTTTTCGTCTGTAATATATAGCAACTTAGACTGTGGCGCTATTTCGATTAGTTTATTGTGTGCTATCGTAACCAATGACAACCATCAAAATGACATATAAATTATTTTGTAATATATTAAATAAACATTTTAATTATTCATTTATTGGGGATCAAGATAACAATAAAATGGTTACGTCATTTTTTTATCAATTTAGATCTTGTTATTGTAGTTAATAAAACTTAGGCAGCAAGACCGTTTTGGCAGCAAAGCGCTGTAGCTCGTACTCAGCTTTGACTTGTTACTGCATAGTTAGAATCAGGTCAATTTTCGGTATTATATTGGCAGTATTGAATGATTAGAGACTGATCGTCGTAGTCACGACAATGGTCTTTTTCTGAGATTTTGGACTGGATACCGGTTTCGGTATAGGTTCGAAAAATACGGTAGCTTCCATACTTCGTAATTTATAGGTACTACAGGTGAAAGATCTAAAAACGAAAATTGAAGATACGGCAAATCTACCGTAATTACGGTGCATATTGATCTCCCATAGATGAAGAATTAAAATTTTTACGTATTACAATTCTTGATCTTCTGAATAAATAAACTGCGCAATTTGTTGGCTATCCGCCTTCCAAGCGTGGCACCTATGGCAAAAACCCCCAAAATGAGAGCTACATGCTCTTCTCGCAATCTATTGGGAAGGCCTATGTTCAGCAGTGGACTAGAGATAAGCTAAAGCGATGATGATGATGAACTTAGCATACACGGAATTTTGTTTGCCCAGACAAATTGTTCACGTTTAAAGTAAGTGTTCTAGATTTTTTTTAACACAATAATTTGAAACAGTGAGAGATAAACCACCTGGATGTCCTGCAAGAACGTCAGAAAACATTGAGTTGGTGGCAAACTCTGTGACAGGTAACCACGACTTAGCATTACAAAAGGTTAGGCTCAATTATGACTATCCAGACTATCCAGCGACGGTATACCGTATATTGCGTTCAGATTTGCATCTGAAGGCCTACAAAAATCAGATCGTACAGTCACTGAATGAATCAGATTGTTTTAAGGCAATTTATGAATTATGAATTTCGCCATCACAATCTTGGAGTAATTTGTTAGTTACGAAAACATGCGTAGCCCTAAAGCAACTGTTTAGATGGCTATGTCGAAAAAATGTGTCATGAGACCTTATTTTTTCGAGGACACCAGAGGCAGAACAGTAACTGTAACAGCCCATTGATTCAGAAAGGTTCTAAGTTATAAACTTTTATGCTACGGCCTAGGCCTGCGCGGGTTAAGCCGCGGGACACGGTTAGTTGTAGTCGTAAAATATAATTAATATTATATTACAGTTTATTCAGGTGTTGAGCTAATTAAGCATATTTTTGATGCCTGGGAGCATCATATAACAAATGCGGAAATTATATCATCATGGTGTAAGAAATGCTTGTCATGTCTTATTCGATTATGTAATAGAACGCAAAAATGGTTATTAATTGTAAGTATTTACGCGTCGGCGTCAGTCTCCCGTATTCTCGGTCCATTTCTACTTATCATAAATTAATTATTAATTTAATATTTTATTATTATTTAATTTCTCATTTATATTAATGACTTACCTTATTTAGTAGGAGATAAGCATGACATAGTATTGTTGGCTGATGATACAACTTTGATTTTTAAAATAAAATGTCAATTATTATGTACGACGAGGCTGCGCCGGCAGGGTAGAATAACACCTACCTCTATAATACTAAAGTATTGGACGGACAGGCTTCATTCGTGCAGAACACCATACGCAATGCTGTTACTTTACTGCTCGAGGGAACGCTATGGGGAGCAAATTTTTTTTTGACTCTTATCAAAATGGCGGCAACGTGGTTTACTCTGGCTCTACTCAGTTGCACTCGACGCTCGACGCCAGACGGTCGCATAGCGCCCCGCTACGATCCGCTCCGGTAATCCGATCGAAGCGTGCAGCTACCTGAGCCCAACCCTTCCGGGAATTAGTCAAGGCGACTTTTTTTATTTTGTATTGTACTAATTTCCCAGAATTGTTTCCACGTCATTTGCGAATCCACCTGTTGTGGTTACACTAGCGGATACCTAACGGTGACAACGAAACTAGTGTATGCTAGCCCCGTACGCCCGCGGTTCCCCATCTGGGAAACGCGCAATCGGAAGAAACCCACAGAAATTGGCCTTGGGTAGTGCCCTAGTCAATGTGGGTTTACTCGACCGACTCAAAAGTCCACGCGTAGTTGTAATTAGTTGTAAGCACACACCCGAGTGTGCAAAATAAGATCCACACGAGGACGCACTAGGGCTACACACCTAGGCATTCATCCTCCCTGCCTATACCCGGCAGGGAGGGAAGTTAGGCCACACACCCCGGCATCCCACCGGTGGCCACTTCCCCGTAGGAAAAAAGAGAAGGACAAGTATGTCGGAGGCGTTAGCTAACGCACTCTTAGCGGCCCAGGCGGAGCAACCGGAATTACTCCGGTCGCTACTAACCGCTCTGCCGTCAGTAGCCTCAGCTTTTGAGGCGCTATCTAGGCCCCCCTCTAGGGCCTCGTCCTCGGGCTCCGAAAAGGAGTTCGATTCTCCCTCGGCACCCGAGGACCCCCGCGACACCGGCCGCGACACCGGCGACGACATTGGTTTTCTGCAAGTGCAGAAATCAAAAAAGAAGCGCAAGAAGCGCGCCTCACCGACGCCCGATAGCCACGCCAAGGCTGCCAAAGCCAGTGATAGCACGCCTATCCCGCAACCGCAGGTCGCCCCTGTAGCCTTCCAAGAGACCCCCGCTGCTTCACAGCAGACCCCCGCTGCTTCACAGCAGGCCCCCGCTGCCCCGCGCAATCCTTCGCAGTTCGCTGCACACTCTCGGCGGCCACCGCCTATCTTCATTCGGGCTCTGGACAGATGGCAAGAGCTCACATCGGCCATGTCCAGGTTAAAATATACTGCCGTTTCTACCTCAAACGGCATTAAATTACAGGTGGAGACCACTGAGGTCTACCGCCAGGTAACACGTTACCTGTCGGAAAAAGGTGTATACTTCCACACATACACTCCAGCCGATGAGCGGCAACTAAGGGTGGTTCTCAAGAACCTACCCAAGGAAATCAGCGCGGAAGAGGTCAAAAAAGACCTCATCGCGCAAAACCTCCCCGTCGTCGCTGTACACCGCATGTACAGCGGGCGCACTAAGGTGCCCTATAACATGGTGCTAGTCGCACTTGACCGCTCCCCGGCAGGGAAGCAGATATTTAATCTGCGGACCTGCTGCAACCTTTCGGGGCTCTCAGTTGAGGCCCCACACAAAAACGGCCTTCCCGGCCAATGCCATAAGTGCCAATTGTACGGCCACTCAGCAAGAAATTGCTACGCCCGCCCCAGGTGCGTCAAGTGCCTAGGCGATCACGCCACAGCAGACTGTCCTCGTCCAAAGGACAAAGCTCTGTTAGCCTCCTTCGGCCCGCCTGCCTGCGTACTATGTAACGCAGAAGGTCACACGGCCAACTACCTCGGCTGCCCGAAGCCCCCAAAACTTAAAAGGCCTGCGGCTAAACAGGCCCAAACACAAAGGTACATAGTACCTCCCCCACTACCCTCTGTATGGAGGCCACTTCCGACCCGCGCAACTTCAAACGCGCCTACTCCGGTCGCGATCACGCGGAACATACCGGCACCTTCACAGGTCGCACCAGTCGCACCCGTCGCAAGCCGACCGGTCGCAGAGAGCGATCTAGACCTCGTCTGTCGCTTCGCCACCGCTTTCAACGGTGCCGACATTACAGCCCTCGCCACGGCTCTCCGAAACACCAACAATAATCCTAATGAGAGGATCGCCGCGGCGGTGCGGTACCAAAGCGTCATAAACGCTATAGTCAATTTTAGGGCATAAAAATGACTCACAACGGCAGAGAGAAACCGCGCTCCCTAAACGTAGCCTTTTTTAACGCTAACGGCTTAAAAAACCAGCGCGACGAAATCTTCAATTTCGTTCGCGATCACCAAGTCGACGTACTACTCGTGCAAGAGACTTTTTTGAAACCACACACTCGCGATCCCAAAATCGCAAATTACAACATCATTCGGAACGATAGAGTTACCGCTGCGAAAGGCGGCACTCTTATCTACTACAAAAAGTCCTTGCACTGCGTACCAGTCGTCACACCGCCACTCAGCCATCTTGAAGCATCGGTCTGTCAGCTAGCCATGACCGGTCACTCCCCCATTACTATCGCGTCTGTCTACTTACCATGTAGAAATGACGCCAAAATCACACGCAGCGACTTCGAAGCACTTCTCTCCCTCGGGAGCTCAACTATCCTTGCCGGTGACTTTAATAGCAAGCACACCCGGTGGAAATCAATAACAACCAACCCGCGTGGGGTGGCCCTAGACTCGCTAGTCGACCTCCTCGACTTCGACGTCCTGGCGCCTACAATACCGACCCACTTCCCGCATACACTGGGACACACGCCGGATGTGCTTGACATAGCCATCCTTAGCAACATAAATCTCGCCATCCGCGATATAGAGGTGATCCACGAACTAACATCTGATCACCGCCCCGTTCTACTTCGGCTAGGACCTTCCGTCCAAGCCTCACCACCCAAAAAAACAGTAGTCGACTGGCAAAAGCTAGCCGAAAAACTTAAGCAAACTTCTCCGCACCTTGATGCGATTCCATCCACCATCAATTCAGTCAGTGACACGAACCTTGCGACTCATGCACTCACTAGGCACATCCAAACTGTCGTCGAGGATTCCTCGAGACAGGTCCCAGTGGCGGACGACCACCGCTGGATCCTGCCTAACGACATTAGAGACCTAATGAGGCGCAAGAACGCAGCCACTCGCGCTCACGACTTATATCCTACCGTCAGCAATAGAACAACACTACGCACCCTGCAACGTGAGGTCCGAATACTCAGAAACGATCGGTGGGATAACAGTCTCATTAACATCGAACCGTCTCACCTCGCCTTCTGGCGACTTCCAAAATCACTAAAAGGAGGCACATCCCGTTCAATGCCCCCTTTAGTACGACCCAACCAACCGCCTGCCTTCCTAGACGAAGAAAAGGCAGAATGTCTAGCTGACAGCCTAAAATCTCAATGCTCCCCAAGCACCTTACCGGTCGACTCCGCCCACGTCGCGTTAGTCGACAGCGAGGTCGATCGGAAGGCTTCTCAACCGCTCCGCGATTCCATACCGCCGGTTAACAGCACCGAAGTAGAGTCTATTATTAAAAACCTCCGTCCGAGGAAATCTCCCGGTCCCGATGGTATCACTAACAAAGTAGTTAAGCTCCTGCCTACTACCATCATTCAGCTATTGGTATTAATCTACAACGCAGCTCTGGCCAACGCAATCTTTCCGAACACCTGGAAAGAAGCAGAGGTCGTAGGGATTCTAAAGCCCTCTAAACACCCGTCCGATCCCACCGCATATCGGCCTATAAGCCTTCTCAATGCCTTAGGCAAGATATACGAACGCCTACTTCTCGCCCGCTTAAGAGACTTCATGCAGTCTCGAGGGATCCCCATCCACGAGCAGTTTGGATTCCGTGCCAAACACTCGCACATTCAATCCCGCTTCATACGCGGGCTTCATACCGGAGCGCTCTTCTTCGACGTGGCGAAAGCGTTCGACAAGGTCTGGCACAACGGGCTCATATACAAGTTATATAGGACTCGGTGTGCCAGATCGCCTCGTACTCATCATACGAGATTTCTTACGCAGTCGAACCTTCCGCTACCGCGTCGAGGGGGTGCGATCCGAATCACATCCCATCCTAGCCGGCGTACCACAAGGCTCAGTCCTAGGTCCCGTGCTCTACACCCTTTTCACGAACGACATACCGCACACCAGCGGCGTCGAACTCGCCCTCTTCGCAGATGATACCTGCCTATATGTGTCTGGACGTAATCCAGACACTATCTCTAAACGCCTCCAATCCGCAGCCCGAACCCTCGGGAACTGATTTCGGAAATGGAGGATCGAGGTCAACCCAATCAAAAGTGCAGCCATGTACTTCTCGCGGCGCATAACGCAGCATCTCCCCACCATAGAGTTATTCGATCGTCCAATCCCCTGGGAAAAGACAGTCAAATACTTAGGCGTCCTATTAGACTCGAGACTCAGCTTCGGTCCACATATTAACCGAGTAAGGAACCGAGCGGCGTTCGTCCTCGGTCGATTACATCCGTTACTAAATAAAAATAGCAAAATGTCCCTACGTAATAAAATTACACTTTACAAAGCCTGTATACGGCCAATTATGACATACGCAAGCCCCGTATTTGCGCATGCCTCCCCGCGTCAAATTCACCGACTTCAGGTAATACAAAATCGATTCATGCGTAAAGCCACGGGAGCACCGTGGTTCGTGCGTAATGCTAACCTTCATATCGATTTAGGGCTTCCTACCATAGCCCAATATCTAAAGTTGGCCTCTCGCCGATACTTCGACTCTGCCGCCACGCACCCCAACCCACTGGTTGTCAGTGCCGCCACATACAACCCCCTCGCGAAACACCAAAACTCGACCCGCGGAAAAAGGAGACCGTGGCACGTCCTCGAGGACCCTGACGACGCGACCACTATTGCCCAAGCGCTCTACTCAACACTGCACAAACACCCATTATCACCATCATACCGCCCCCGCCGTCGGCGTGGGCGTATCAGACAAAGTTATTCGCGATACCGCCGCATCTCAGGCCGGTTCTCCCCTAGCAGTAGTGTCATAAACAGAAGCGTCGCTGGAGTTTCTTGCGCCATTTCTTCTCCAGCGGAAACGCATTCCGAATTGGTGGTAAACTTATCTAATAATAATCATGGTATTAATAATTATAGTAGTAGTAATATTGCCCTCCCGATTGCAGTAACTGACCAAGCCGAGACCGGCCCCCTTGGGCACCCTCGAGTCTGTTACTCTCGCGAACAGGATGACGGTCCAAGCCGAGGTCCCCTCTCGGGGGCCCTTGCGCCAGTCATCCATAAATAAAGGTTTCGGCTAAGCGCCCTCAGCGCTATGCCACCTTTCAATCCGGCGAAGCTGTAAAAGCCTTCGGGCTAACAGTGACCATCAGTCCTAAAAAAAAAAAAAAAGTGGCTCTACATATGGCTTCTGTACTCCTTATATGGGCAAAAAAGCGTGACTGTATGTCTGTATGTATGAATAATACTATTAACCATTTATTTTATTAACCACTTTACTGAATGATTCAGTGAATAATTTTCATTAAATATTTATTATCACTTTAATAGTTTTTATAATAATATAAGTGAGTAGTAATTTTTATAAATTAATCGAAATTGTTTTCTTGTAACAACTCTTGCCTCCGTGCACTGCCGTCTCTAGATGTTGTAGACATTTACGAAAAGAACTAGACCTAGAGCATAGACAGAAAATAGAGATATAGACAGGTTCTTACAAGAATATTAATTAACTGAAGTGAGAAGGCGTTGTGACAGATGTATAGGTGTGAGCAAGAGAAGAATTATGTATATTTGACCTGCCACCACAGTTTTTGACGTTTTAGTTGGCAAACAAGTTTACGATGCTATAAGTTTTTTATAAATAGCGCTTCTATTGCTATACTCTATAAGTGATCGTAGTCACACCAGAGCGGATTCCCAAAGAGGTCGATATGCCCTTGGAGTCGAAATCGATTTCGCAGAGATCGACATAAATTAAAACTGATTTTGGGGATCGACGAGATATTTACTGAACTTTATGTCTATTTATTTTGTTAATGTTTGATGAAAAAATGATGTCAAGTTTACTCACTCAACCAACCGCAATTTTTTTAAATTGGTAAGTATTTTGTATCATTATGAAAAAAACTAGAGATAGGATTTTTAAAGTAATTTGACTATGGGGGTTTGAGGTTTCAGTTCATTTTGGAAAAGGGGTCTCTTGTCTAAAATATTTTGGAAATTCCTGATCCAGAACAAAAATATGTCGACCCCCAGGGGTCAATGACGACCTGCAATGATGTTGATGTTGATGGGACCATAAGCTCAACGATATTGAAGATATCGCGACACTGAATTTCTTTTGAAACTGATTACATGAAATATATTCAGAACGTACGAAAGAAATTTCGCAAAGCGGGATTTATATGACTGGCATTTTATTAATGGCAAAAAACAAACCCGTTAGACTCACCAATAAGAAGTAATGCCATCCTTTATTTAATTTGATGTTCTAGATGACTTTCCATACCATGTAATGGAAAACGTAGCCATATTAATAACGTAGCTACACTGAAGACTTATTTCTTATCGTAATTTTATATCCGAGTATACGTATACATCCGACCATAGAATTTTGTCTAGGAAGTGGGGATCTTCACTGTGCCTTTGCAGCATTACACGGCAAAATGTGACCCGTAGCGGATAGTCCTCGCGGTAATAACGTCTGCACACGTCTGTAGTGATATGGGTGAAGCTTGTGACGTTTTAATATTCGATGTGCAGAACTTTTCGGGATTCCTGTAGCTTCTCCTATGGCACGTACCGAAGTAGTCGAGTCATTTTCTATCTCATTGAGAACTTCTTCATCACGATCCAATCTAGGTCTTCCAGCACTTCTCCTATTGGATGGCATACGACCCTCCGAAAACGCTTGATGCACTTGAAATTGTAACAGGAACCCATTTTGGGCATATAGTAAAAGTGATTACTGACAATTACAATTTGAGGAATTTGGCCACTGTTTAGAAATAATAGGCCCATATTTTTTTATAACTTGTTTTCCTAGAGTATTATACCATTTTGGAACGTTGGTTAGTTGCGTCAATTTTTAAAAAAACTTGTCATACTAGTGTTCATACTTTTTTTACACCACGATAAGTTAAATTTGGTTTAAAAGTAAAAGTCTTCAAAAATTTAGGGAATTAAATAAGTTTCATCAATTTTCGTGATAAAACAAGAGTTATTCTGGAGTTTTTAAGAACTGTGGTAGATAGCAGTACTATTCAGGTTGCCTATAAAAAAAAAGAAAAAAATATTTAAAAAATTGTGGTCATGGTAGTGAAAAATATCATAAACGTTCTCAATTTCTGAAGAATTTCATTTTTTTTATATAACTTAAAATATAATTGGGATATATTTTTTTTCTTTTTTTCCCCGATTAGTCCGGGGCAGGTCTATCCTCCGGTGTTGGCTTATCGTTGAATTTTGGGACACTATGTATATGGGTGCTAAGCTTCAGTTGCCTTATAGGTAATACCCATAGGAAGTGTGGTAGCGGCTTAAGATAATCTACCACACCATCTCATCCCGTGGGTGTCGTAAAAGTCGACAAAGGGAGAATTCAAGCCAGAAGATGAGCAGCAGCATCTTCCCGGAACATCTGAATAAATAAACTGCGGTTGCCAACCCGCTTGTCAAGACGGGCAACAATGGCAAAATCACCGCAAAATGGGAGCTACAAACTTTTGTGGCAATCTATGGGGAGGCCTATGTTCAGCAGTGGACTAGTGATAGGCTGAAATGATGATGATGATGTAAGAAAAGAAAGAAAGAAAACTTATTTTATTTGACATCACAAATACACAATAAAATATTAAAAAACAAAAAAACGAAAATGAAGTGAGAGAAAAAAAATGGGACAAAAAATAATAAAAAAAAAATGTGAAGTCAAACAAGGTCTCTATTTCAGCAAATTGCGGCAGTACTAAGATGCTGCAGCGCTGATTTTCAAATAGAGCCTGATATTGATTTCACGGGCGGAAATACGTTCAGTTACGAAGCGTGTATGAAAAAAAATTAAAAAAAAAAACATTAATCTGCCACGCAACTACTTGCAAAAAATTAAAAATTAAAAAAATAAATAAATAAATAAATTGGTAATTAATTTTAACAACTAGTAATTACAAACAGTATAGCAAAATTCTACATTGCCGTATATACAATACACTCATCACCATGAGTGGGGAGGACCATAAAATACAAAATAAATGAAAATAAAACATATAAACTAAAGTTGACGTCATGAAACGTAGATGATTGTAGGAAAAATATTTTTTTTTGAGTTGTGTGGAATAAAATTATGTATGGTATTAGGTATGGTGGTACACTTACCCAAATCAATACGTATCAGGTAAACTGGGTAATCTACAAAAAGCTCTTCATCTGCTTAAACCCTAAAAAACCTTCGAGCTGCTTCGGTCGCAAAGTGCCTCACATACCTTTTGAGATGCACACGTTAACGATAATCATGATTAATTACTCGACTGTCCTTCATCGATATAGGCATAATGTCGTCACTCATTTTTAACTTCACTCCCCACCAAAAAAATAAAACAAATGGAAAGTGTTTTAGCAAGTATAATATAATTTATACCGTAAAATAGAATATTAACAGCACAAATAAAAATATTACAAAAATAACTTACCTAACTAGAAAATAAATAAAAAATCTTCACAGCGGACTCTTCTTTATAATTTATAAATTCATCTCATTGATTTTTTATTGAAAATGGCAATTGTCGTATTACTTTGGGAGAAATCAAATTTTGTAATGATAATCTAAATCGTGTACTGATTTAGAGATCTAAGAACATTTAAAAAAGAACACGTTTTCCAAAACTCTCAAGCTATGATGACGAGAGGCATAACGTGGATGGGGTGCCCAAATATAACTATATTTCACCAGCAACATAAAATAGCTAATAACACTTTCCAACTACCTTCAATGCAGTCATGACTGAGTGCGCGGCAGCGTTTATTTACTAGTAGCAGTTTTCACTATATTAAACAGAACTCTTGCGTTTACTACTAGCTAAAAATTATTTTTATAGTTAGTCGATCTATTTTTGGCTGTAAAAAATTCTACAAAAAGATGTTAGTAAAAAAGTCCCCACTGCTGAAATTGTATGTAGATTTATACATTATATTGTAGTTAGATTCCATCGACTATGGTGTAATATACGTTAAAGCGGCTACTTTACGGTTAACAAGTTGTATTAGATAGTTTCGTACAATAATGAAAACTCAGTACTTCTAGTCCTTGTTATGTTATTGCTGCTTAACCATAGTAAAAATTGTTATTAATACAATGGTTTAATATTATAAAAAGAAAACAAATATAGAAGAGTAGTAAACAGGAGCAATGAAAAAAGCTGTAGTAAAGATTTCAATCAGAGTAGTTCGGAAAATCTATCGTAAACATAGTAATAACAAAGTCAAATTGAGAGCTTAAAACATAACTATTTAAAAAATACACAAAGGGAATTAATGACCGGTGTACTTCTAAAACGTTATCCAAATTTATTAATATATTAGCAGGTCACCGATGCTACTTTAGCAGATCGTGAAATGGGATTCCACAAGTTACCGTGGGAAACCTCTTATAACTCGATAAAGACTTGAATAACATAATGTAGAACTCCAGTGGAACAGGGATATGTTGTTTCAAAAACCAACAACATGATAAATTTTTTCTAAGGAAGAGAACTAATAGACTTTTTATCGTCTGCAGAAAATGGTCAAACCGTGACTGTATATACCATACCGCCCGATGCAGTGCGTGAAAGATTTCAGATCAAATTAGGCCCTACCAGGAATGATAGAATATTGTGTAATCCATGAGGCTGGATAACTACTAAAATATTTACAACCTGGTTCAAACAGTTCATCCATTTTAAGAGCTTCGCTTAATAATAAAATGGATGTTCATTTTGTTGACGGTCATGTTAGTCACAGACAAAATAAAATTATCTCAAAATAATGTTATCTATCTAACCTTTCAAAATAGAGTGATAATACTTTGCTTTTCTCTTCATTGTTCCCATACCCACTACATATTGTTACTCCATGTTGCTGTCGTGTGTTTTCCTGAAACCCATGGGTATGTATTGTAAAAAAAGGTGGCCCCCTTTTATATTTTACCTTTTTAGTATACATTTATACACCTGAAGTCAAAATTTGGGCTTGTGGTGTTACTTAGTTTTTAGTTCAGCAGTTCGCTCGCGTCATTCACATTTTTAAGATTGTTAAGAGTTTACAACAAAATATTTTTAGGCAGTAAAACCATGACTGTAGTTGAACCCGATCCAGTTTTTTATTCACCTCCTGAATATTGAGTGCCCTTAACTCTAAAGCCTAACACATCTGGCTGGTACGTAGTTTGTGAAAATACATAAGGCTTACCTTGTCCCCTTATTTATACTCTCATATTAGTAGCAAAATAGTCTTCCATTTACAAAAATATAATTACTATATTATACATGATTTAATATAATTTCTGTTGACTGTGCCTAACTGTATTGAGATATTTTAAATTATAATAGTTGTTATTTTAATTTAGAAGTGCCACAGAATTCCGAAAAAAGAACATTATAAAAAAGTATTTGATGGCAAAAGTAGAATATCATGAGGTCGCTATTTCCAACATCTTAGCAATACTGCACACTTTCTCTCGAGGTTTACCGTGCTTTTTGCCTTGTTCAATCTCATAATTATCAATTTTCTCCCAACATTTCCAATCCACTACTATATGACTAGTTTTTGATAAAATTTTCCTTACTTCATCAAATCCTCCTTTAGGAGGCAAGTTATTGCAGGCTTTAAAATCATCACAAACTGCTTTAGCAACTGAAAATGCATTACTCATGGTATGTAATATTACACCTACTGGGCCAGTCCCGAGCCACCCAGCAACATAAAGTTTTCCTAAAGATGATTGGATGTTGTTTTCAATTACACGACCTTTATTATTTATGACAAACCCATTTGAATCAAACACTATATCCTTATCAACCTTAACGCTTTTATAGCCTATACTTCTAAATACTAAACTACAGTCTAAAATTTCATTTTCATCTGAAGGTACACATTTTTGTTGTTCTAAATCGTCACCAACTAGTTTATTACAAATTAATTCTATACCTCTTACATTACTCCTATTGTCTATCAAAAATTTTTTTGGACTTCTATAAAATATGGGTTTGAAACGTTTTTCACCGGAAATAACATCTACCTTAGGAGATTCATTTACAGATTTTAACATTAGCTCAGTAAGACGTTTTCTTGGACGTCCCAAAGTACTAACTGCACTGGAGACACCCACAAAATCTTTTTCTCTCCAAAAAGCCTTGCAATTGGGAAGCTTCAGTTGCTCTCTTAATTCTTTGATAGTAAAAGCTACTTGTAAAGGGCCTCTTCTACCAATCAAATATAATTCTTTTACTTTAGACTCAGCCAAAGCAGAAAGAGCATGTTCAGTGATATCAGTTTTTCTTAGGATGTCAACTGGAGTTAAAAGTATTCTGGCAATATCTAAAGCGACATTTCCTTGACCAAGAATGGCAGCAGTAGAGCATGATAAGTCCACCTAAAATAGAAAGAAAACCAATTAGAAACTATATTTAAATATGAACACCAAAAAATTGTATTTTAACACTAGATTTACATTGGAACGGGTACATAACGAATAGGTAGACAACATCTAGTTATAATAAAATATAGGTGTTCCAGATAAAACTACTTGATATATATATTCACTGCGTAATATCATTAAAACCAATATACATATAATCGCTATAGAATAATATTTATTAGTTCAGAATTTAAAGCATAAAATTGAAGACCCTTCAAATTGACGGATTTCGTAAATCTAGTGTTAAACATCTTCTATATTTCATAATATGTGTTATTATATTATATAAAAATGTGTCAATGTTAAATATGTCTGCTGAACAGGCTTTTATGAATTACACTATACATTGTATTTCAATTATTTATTTAAAAACTTTATTGTTAAACTTAAAATAAAGGTAAGAATGGGCACACTTCATGCCTATAAGCATTCTCTGCCAGTCGACCCATGGCGTGGTGAAAAAGCGGGTGTATTATTTAATAAATAAAAATTAAAAGTTAAATGAAGTAAATGAATAATATTAATAAATATACATAAATAAATATATGCATACATCCATACATTTCTATATAATATATGACACATATTATGAAATATAAAATATGTTTAACACTAGTTTACGAAACCCGTCAATTTGAAGGGTTTTCAATTTCTAGGCTTGGCTGATACTTCAGTGTACTAAGCATTTTGTTTGGGTACTCTTTTTTGCATTAAATTTACAAGTTAAAGTTTTTCATACCACAGATAAAAAAAATCTCCATCTCATCTTGGCATCAATTTAAATGGTGGCCCGTTTAGCCACCATTTAAATTGATGCCAAAGTTTTTATTCAGTTTCATAATTATTCAATGTGTGGATAGTGAAAATGTCAAATATTAAGATTGTTAAATTCCTTAATGAAGGTGCTATACTACGAGAGTGGCATTGAAAGTTCTTAGAAAATCAAAAACTGTGCAAACTAGCGAGTTATTATTTTTATTATATCTTTTCAAAATAGTTTCCATTCAAATCAATACATCGCTGCATTCGATAGAACCACCGAGAAAAGCACTTTGCCCACTCGTCCTTAGGGGTCTCTTCGATGGCCTTCTGGAATGCAGCCACTGCTTCCTTGGCGTCCATAAAATGTTTTCCTCGAAGTTTTCTTTTATTTTCGGGAATAAATAAAAATCACAAGGTGCGAGGTCGAGGCTATATGGCGAGTGACCCAGCAATTCCACTTCTGACGACGCTAAATAGTCGATCGTTCGCTCGGCGGTGTGCGTGGAGGCGATGTCGTGGTGAAGGAGGATCCTACTGCGAGGTCGTTTCTCTCGAACTTTTTCCAAGACAAGTGGCAATAATTTGTTAGTATACCACTCTGCAGTAACTGACTTTTGATCTTCTAAAACAATTGTCGCATAATGACCGGTCCTTCCGAAGAATGAGGCCAACTATCTTTTTTCCTACACTTCGACCTCTCTTCAATTTAGTTGGCAATTCCTCGGAAGGAAACACCCAATGAGCAGATAGTCTTTTGGTTTTCGAATCATAGCAATAAATCCAGCTTTCGTCACCCGTAAGTATGTCGAACACAGCTTTTGAGTCACCTCCGTTAAATCTTTGTATCATTTCACGGCACCAATCAACACGACGGAGTTTTTGGGCCTCGGTCAAATAATGAGGTATCCACCGGGCACAAAGCTTCCTAAAGGCTAAATGTTTGTGGAGGATTTTGTGAACTTGACTCATACCGATGCCTAAGCTTGTCCGAATCTGCTGATAGGTTACTCTTGGATCAGTCTCTAGCATACACCGCACAACACTGATGTTATCTTCAGTCGTCGCCGTAGAAGGCCGTCCCTCACGCAGAGCATCGTTGAGATTGGTGCGACCACGTTTAAACTCATTAAACCAGTTATAAACAGTGGCCCGAGAAGGAGCTTCATCGTGAAAGGCCAATCGAAGTCTGTCATAACATTCTTGTTGACTTAAATGACACCGAAAGTCATAAAAAATCATAGTACGAAAATTTTCTCGCGCTAAATTCATACAGGCGTGACACAGACAAATTTCAATTTGCCGCCAAAACGTGAAACAAATGACAATTAATGAAATTTGTACTCAATAATATTAGCAAAGAGTTCAATTTTCACATTTTAAACTTATTTTTTAAAAAAGTGGCCAGTTCTAAAAACTATCAGTGTCGCCCTCGTATATGCTATTACTTTATATATTATCACTTTACCAATTTAAACTGTAGCCACCAATGACACTTAAAATTAAAACAACAGAGTTTATAAAGATTTCAGAGATCCAATAAAATTACCTTTAAATCTTTATCTCTTGGGTGTCCATTATACCAGCCAACAAAATTCCTGGCTGCTACTATGTTATGAGCCTCTTCATTTTCTATTCCCAGTGTTTTATCTTCTTCTGCTCCATATGTCTTAAAATATTCATCATAAGATTAGTTGATATGTACATATCAAAATAACTATTGCCATATATTAAAGGAGAATATTTACCAGAAGAACAGCATCATAATGTGTTCGCAATTGAAATAAACTAATGTCTTTACCCATAGTTATGTTCCCATAAAAATTTACATTTGGTTTATTAACTACTTTAGTAAATTGATTTATGACATTTTTGACTTCTGGGTGATCTGGAGCAACACCATACCTTAACAAAGAACAAAAACAAATATTACAGCATTTGGAACTATTGATATAATGTGATATGCAGTAATCAAATTTTCAGATGGGATTTTATTGTAGTTAAGTTAAACTCCATTCCACAAAACTAAATCCTAGGCACAAAATAGTAGCACAAAGCAGCTTTATTGGATTAAGTGACGAGAAGAGCAAAACGTTCACCTGATGGAGACCAGAAATCTGAGCACTTGATGGGTATCTCTGTCTGTTCGGATAACATCGACCACCGTTTAAAGGTGATATAGCTGATATAACGGACTAACCTGAAGAGACATACTATAAGCTGTGGTCTGTTCCACCACCGTTGAAGTCAAAGCTGGTTACGTGGACCCGTGATGAACTGAAGGTGATAGGTCGAGTTCATGTTTGTGTGTCATTAGGGAAAAAAGAAGCCCAATGTGAACTACTGGTTGTTTCTGGTTATGGACCTAGCCTTTTAGGAAGAAATTGGTATGAAGCTTTGGGATTAGAGATATCTAGTATTTGCTGGACTGATGACAAAAAGGTCAATGAATTATTACAAACTTTTCCTGAATTGTTCAAGGAAGAACTGGGAGAGAAAAAAGATCCAGAGGTGTCGTTACACGTTAGAGTTAATGCCACGCCGGGTTTTTTGAAAGCGCGGCTTGTACCGTTTCCTCTTATGAAACAGTTTGAGGAATAATTAACATGAATGGAAGAAAGAACAAACTTAAGGAAGGTATGTTGACCCCTGTTAAGTACTCCAGGTGGGCGACTCCACCCATTACCAATTAAAGTGAAAGAGATTAAGGAGAAACCAGCACCCTTGACCTTGTAGCAGTAATAATTGCGTATGTAATCCAGAACATTACAACCCCATGAACAACGTTATGGACAAATTGACAAGGAAGCTTTTGCAATAAAGTTCGGTGTAACAAAATTTCATGAATTTTCATTAGGAAGAATATTTTGTATCATAACTGATCATAAGCCGCTTATCGGTTTTTTTAATACAAATAAACCTTTCCCGGATCAAATTTCGCCTAGAATGTTACAATGATCTCTGAAGATTGGTTGTTACGAATATGACATTATATACAGACCTGGGAAATCGATCGGTAACACAAATGCTCTAAGCAGATAGGACCTCTGCAGAGACATGGAAAGCGCGAGGGGCCGATTTATTAGCAGGCGGAGTACTTCTGGAGCAACCCCCCACAGGGTGGAACTTAGACGCGACAAAAATCGCTGCTGAGACTGAAACGCATCTTGTAGTACGAAGAGTTTTATTTCATGTGCTGCACGGTTGGACTCTTTCGCACAATAAAGAACGTTTATTGTGGTACAACAGAGTAATTATACCTACTTCTTTACAACATAAGGTACTTAAGGGATTGCATGCACCGCATGCCGGAATCGTCCAGACAAGGGCGTATGCTAGAGGATATGTGTTTTTAGTCGGCGTAGACACTCAGATAGAAGCCACAGTAGCTGGCTGCGAAATATCACGGATTGGTGCGAAATAACTCAATTAGAGATCCACATACCTGGATTGTACCTGAGAAGCCTTGGAGTGGAGTACATGTTTTTTTGTATTTGATAAAGTGACGAAACGAGCAAATCGTTCACCTGATGGTAAGTGCAACGACTGCCCATAACAAATGCTGTGTCACCTAGAACATTTCTGTGTGACACCACACAGCGCCCGTCACCCTGAGACTTCTTAACCTGAGACTACTTAAGTCTCATATGCCCAGTGATTACGCTAGCTCTCAGTGCCCTTCAAACCGAAACACAGTATTGTTTGCACACTACTGCTTCACGGCAGAATAACTGGCCTTGTGGTGGTACCTATGTATGTAGATTCCTGCATATGAATCCTACCACCAGTTTCGCGGGACCATTTTAAGGGAAGACTTTTCTTGTAATGATCGATAGTTATAGTAAATACTTTGTGGCAGTTATTTTGTCGAACATGAGTAGTGACGCTGTGATACCACGTTGTCGAAAGATTTTTGCTTCACAAGAATCGCCCAATAAAGTAGCTCAAGTGAATTTTATAATTTTCTAAAAAACAATGGCATCGAGCACTTGTTCGCCTCCATACCATCCGGCGACGAATGAGCAGATCGAACGTGCGATACAGACGTTCAAGAACAAACTTAGAAAAATATCTGATTCAGGTAGGTGAAATGAAATGAAATTCTTTATTTTTCGAAGCAAGAAATATAAATTTCCTTAGTCAAACGTCATTTCTTTACAATCTACTGCCGTTTCGTAATGAGACTCCTCTGACGGAGAAGAAACAGGCGAAAGAGACACCGTAGGTATCATCTTTTTGAAAGTCTTTTTTTTATCTCAGTCAAAAATACATTATAATTAAATTTACAAAGAATAGTCTCAAGGAAAACACACTCCATGTTCAAATTAGACAAGATTAATTCAAGCAATATATGAGTAAATTGTAAGCTCGAACAGACCAGCCTCCACCAACAGCACCTGTTCACAAGTATGACGCATGTGGCACCCATCGCCCTTTCAAAGGGAAGGGGAAAACCCGCAAGTAGAGACATTAAAGCAAGCACGCCATACTTAAGTCTACCAAACAAATTAAAATTACTAACATTATCGTCTTTTACTTTACAGTGACTTATAGTGTTCCTCAACAAGACAATTTACATTTTTTTGTTTATAAAAAATCCCTATCCCTACCTAAAAAACCAGAGATTGTAAATTTAGTCTCTGTTAGATTTACTGTATATTCTGGAATTTTATTATAAATATGTGTACATTGACCTATAAAATAATATTTTACTTCCTCGTTTCATGCCTATCACTAGTCCACTCCTGAACCATCTCCTGGTTTTCATTTTCCCTAAATTAAGGTTGTCACTATTCTTCGGTAATATTGATATAAATTTACGTACATGCATAACGTTTTCATAAATTTACTGGCATATATAAGTTAAAATATTAATTTCATAGAACAGTTCCCTTAGCCAATCACGAGAGCTCAGCTTCTGAGGGTGATACTCACCCCGGATGGTGCTAAATCACCTGGGCAAGATCCTTGCGGAGATGTTAAACGGACGTAGATACAGGACGGCAGTGTCGGCACTGCACCCAGACAGCATGCCAGACCGCGGCGAGCGATAGCTGGAGGGGGCAGCGCAACGTACGCCAAACCGGAACTTCACACTCCATCAGCCCGTGCTAGTGCGTACATATGAACCAGGCCAGAAGTGGCAGCGCGTCACCATTGAGCGCGTCGAAGGCCTTGCCAGTTTTACGGTGAAGACGGAAGATGGACAGTTAAACCGTCGGCATATTGATCAAATACTGGCACTGACCTGCTGGAGAAACCAATACGCGCTACCTGACAACCTATTGATACCTAGACAATGATCAGAGACATATTCTGAATTCTGACCCAACGTTACAGATACTGCTACCAGAAATGATGCTTGATATTATTGGCATACCAAGTGCCGATTAATTAGTAGGAATAATCTTTTATTATGTATCATTGCTGTTTACTATAATTGAACTCAATCAAATAGCTAGTGGCATTGATATATATTGTTAATTATAACTAGTCCTTAATTATGATTGTATACCCATTATCATGATGGAAAGGAATGTGTAGTTATTCATATTTAAATGTAAAATTATCATAACATGCTTAAGGTAGAATCGAAAAAATGTATTTGCTTATGTCACTTGATCTGGCATGTATCTTTTAGAGTATATACTCCTTGCCAGGGATAGAGCAGTTGTTTCTAAGTGGGAACAGGATGTATCGATGAGAACATTGCAGTGGTATGTCCGCAAGTTCTACTAGTCATATGAGTACTAGCGGTGCAAACTGCCTGTTGTCGATGATCTGCGCAAGGCGGCTGGCAGCAACTGGATGCATGAAGCCAAAGATCGAGCCTAAATGGTGCCTGTTGGGAGAGGCCTATGTCCAGCAGTGGACTGCCGCAGGCTTATGATGAAGTGCCTGTTGTGAGTTTTTGGCAGATATTTTCATGGATTAACTTCAAAAATCCATACTAATATTATAAATGTGAAAGTAACTCTCCTGGCCCTCTGTCTCTTTGTTACCTTTTCACGATTCAACTGCTGAATAAACCCTGATGAAATTTGGCACAGAGATAGCTTGTATTCTAAAGAAAGACATAGGATACTTTTCATCCAATCGTTCCCACAATATTATTACAAAACCTATATCCATGCGAACAAAGTTATGGGCATCAGCTAGTAGTATATAACTTTCTCATCATTCAGTCTGCTACTACAGTCTACAGAAGCTCTTCGCTGGGTGCTAATTTAGTACTAAATGTTCTTAGTACACCAGGAAAGAAATATGTATGCCAAATTTCTAATTAAAGGGTCCTTTTTTCGGAGATATCATGATGAATCAATGGTAAATCACTTTTATTTATATAGATTGGCTAGAGTCATTTCATTTGTTACTTGTGGCTATTAAGTATTTTAATAGCCATTCAGATATTCTTTAAAAGTTCCAAGTATTTGTCATAATAATAAAAAAAGCTCTAACATAATCAAAAACTACTTAATCTAACTGGTTTACTAATTATGAACAGATATTTTAATGAATTAATAAACTACATTTCTGTATCAGATTCCTGACAAAACATTTGTTTCTTAGACAATGATAAATTGATATCTAGTGAGCAATTCTTTGTTCTTTATTACTTCACTACACATATTATTGGTTCCACAAGATGCCAGCAGCATTCCACTGGTTTATTTTGCTTTGATTAAAAGTAGTTTAATAAAGAACATTAGCATGCTTTAAATTTGGAAATAAAGCCTTAACAGCCTGCCATAATAATAACATGTTAACACATTTTGTATTATTCCTATTTATTTTATCATGTAATAGAATCTAGTAAACAAAGAAAATAAAGAACATGGAATAATGGAATATTAACCTTATTTTTCTTATATAACCTATATGAATTTGTCATGTAATAATATTTGTTATAAATATTCGTCACATTTCACTTCTTTAAAGAAATTTCACAAAAGTACTAGTTATTGTAAAGACAATGAATATTTGAGTCTGCTTATGCGGCAAAAAGGTAAATACTGTAGAACCACAACATACCATTAGTTGTTGAATAAGCAATTAGTCTCCTAAGTACAATCGGGTAGTAGAAGTTTTCTTAATTGATAAATGCAACTAGAAACTAAAGTTTTTGCTTACACTATTCTATAAATTATGGACCAAAAAGCTGATTTTTGATGTCAATAATCAAATTCAATTTTTTTTTCAAAATTAAAGTATCAGTTCTCTTTTTACTTAACTATGCCATTGACCTATTTTTCATAATAGAAAATAAAACAATACTGCTGAATAGTTATTAAAAAAAATTATAAGAGGACCAACACAATTGTGTATGTGGATGTTAATCCTCTCTTCCTCGTAAAAACATAAATTAGTAGCAAAGAAAAATAATAGGTATTGGAAGTGTTCTAGAATAGTAACTGACACTAATTTACTTGTAGATAAAATAGAAGGATTCAATAATTAAAGGTCTACCATGGTATCTAAAAACACCTACGAAAGGATAGAAAAAACACATACCGTATTAATCCAAAAGGCACTGGTAACTTTTCAAGAATATCAATAGTTACATTATTTATATATTTGCTTAGATGAATTGCAGCATAAAATCCAGCTGGACCAGACCCAACAATACAAACACGGGGCACAACATTATTAGCAGATGAATATAGTCGAGTGATCATTTTATTTCTTACAAAATTCATTATAATATTTATTTAAGTACTTCAGTAATTAAATATGGTCACAAAATGTAAGTCGTCATGTTTTAATAAATAATAAATGGAAATAAACCTATTCTACAACATTTGAATAAATATTTAAAGGTATTCTGTAAATATTTAAGTAGTTTTCAAATTATTTAGAAAGGGGACAACACGCAGTGTTGCCAGATGTTGAGTGTTGCCACGCTGTGTCAAAATTACCAGAAACGTGGTGCTGCAACTTAGATTAATACAGTACATTTACGGTGTAACTTTTGCCTATTTTAGTGAAAAGAACTTATAAACATTTAATTTACTTTCAGTTATTCAGGTTCTAATCCGAAAAGTCAATGAGATTCAACCACACGTTACGAAATTTTTGTTTCTAGGCTCTTTTTTTGTACAGTCTTCTTTTCTGCTTTTATAAAATGTTGAAAGAATTGTTAAAGAATCATTATATGTGTCACTATTCATGTTAATAGCTAATTAACATTATAACTTCGAAACAATGAAATTTAAATAAATTCTACAAGCATGAACATACTGCTAAACATGGACAATTTGTCTGGACGAACAAAATATTGAGGATGCTTAGTTCATCATCATCATCATCATTTCAGTTTATCACTAGTCCACTGCTGAACATAGGCCTCTCCCATAGATTACAACTAAAGTTTGTAGTTATCATTTTATGGGGATTTTACCATAGTTGCCATGCTTGGCAGGCGGGTTGACAACCGCAGTTAATTTATTCATTTAATATAGGCTGTAACGATACGATGAGATAATTCCTTTGATTTATTCAGATCAATTTTCGGTATTATATTGGCAGTTATATATTTGTATTATATTGGCAGTACTGAATACCATAGAATAGAGACTGATCGCCGTAGTCGCCGCAATGGTCTTTTTCTTATTTTGGATTGGATACAAATTTCGGTTTAGGTTCGAAACATACTTGAAATATACGGTTACTTTCATACACCGTAATTTATGACTACTGAAAGTGGCATATCTGAAAACAAAAATTAAAAATACGGAAAATCTACCGTAAATAAGGTGAATATGACAATGCTGATTCTACGCATCGCATATAAAGTAGAGGTGGATCATAGACTTAGAATATAATATTCTAAGTCTATATGTATGTAGAATATAATATTGTAAGTCTATGAGGTGGCCAGGTGTCCGGATTTGCAGCTGTGTTAAGTTACCGATGTCACTTCAATATTTTATGAACATTTTGGTAGTTCTCAGTTGTTCGATAATAAAACTAGCTATTGTTCGCTTTTTTTTTATCTAAAAAATTATTAAAAATTTAGCCTAAAAGTTAACACTTATGGCAGTTATTTTAGTACACCTGCAAACATTTCGTTTGTCCGTCGTTCGTTCCTGATTATTCTGTAATTAGTATTTGAACGTTTTTGGTTTTTTATAAACAATTATTAAAATTTATGGCTTAAACTTGGCAGAAAAAATATGACATTACCGCCCACTTGTGTTGAAATTTTAATAACTGTTAATATAAAAAAAATGAAAACCAACAAACGCTAATTATTAAAATTATTATTGTTAATTATTATTGAAAAACCAAGAACAAACGATTAAAAACGTTTGTTTACTGTTGAATTAAATAGCGGCTTTAAATTTCACCACTAAAATTGTTAATTGCGATTTTTAAGTTCTGATTTACCACGTGCTCAGCGGTGAAGAAAAACATCGTGAGGAAACCTGCATGTCTTAGAAATAAAAAAAATATTTCGAAGACATGTGCAGTCCGCCAACCCGCATTGGAGCAGCGTGGCGGATTCTTCCTAGCTCCGATACCCCCTCAGAAATGAGAGGAGGCCTGTGCTCAGCAGTGGGACATTTATAGGCTGAAAATTTACTTTACTTTACTTTTTAGGAGCAAACGATGGACAAACGAAATGTTTGCTGCTGTATAAAAATAACTGCTGTTAGTGTTAACTTTTATGCTACATTTTTAATAATTGATTAAAAAAAATGATAATGGACAATAGCTAATTATTGTTGAACAAAAGAAAAGAACTACATTTAAACTTATATTTCATATTTTAATTTAAAAAAATGAAAACGTTTAACAGTTCAATAAAATTGAACACAAATATTTAGTTCTCATCAATGAAATAGATGTCCGACAGACAAGAATAGCACCTACCTCTTTCCTACAGAGGTGTCGTAAGAAGCGACCAAGATATTCTACGGGCAGACTTTATTCGTGCAGAATAATACGAGGGTGGATTGAAAAGTACTCGGCCTAACACAGATCCATTCAATTCTAAAAATCAAATCTACCCACATTATTTAGTTCAGTTCAGACTAGTTCATTGTGTGAAGTTCGAAACGTGTGCGATAATTAGTTGTGATTTTATAAATTTATTAACAAAGTAATCGGTCATAATTTCCGCGAATGGAGCAAATCGAGCAGCGTGCCGTCATTAAGTACCTCCATAAGAAGGGGCTATCATCAAAAGCCATCCATGATGACATGGTCAGTACATTAGGCTATTGTGCTCTGTCATATTCATCCGTCAAAAAATGGATAGCAGAATTTAAGCGTGGTAGAGAGAGTGTGAAAGATGAACCCCGCTCTGGCCTGCCAGGCCTTCGACGTCAACTACTGACGAAAGTATTAAAAAAGTACTTGATTTAATAATGGGAGACTGCAGATTAAAAGTTAGAGAGATAGCCGAGATTATAGGCATCTCTTATGAACGAACTCAAAACATCATTGTCAACGAGTTGGGTTTCCACAAGGTGTCTGCGAGGTGGGTTCCGCGACTGCTTTCAGTTGAACAAAAAAGGACGCGATTGACTATTTCACGCGACTGTTTGGAGTTATTTGAAGCCGATGCAGATGATTTTTTGAATCGTTTTGTTACTATGGACGAAACATGGGTTCATTACTGTACACCGGAAACAAAACAACAATCAAAACAGTGGAGAAGACCTGGTTCACCACCCCCTAAAAAGGCTAAGTCGATTTTGTCGGCAAATAAGGTGATGGCTTCAGTATTCTGGGACTCGAAAGGTGTGATTATGATTGATTATCTTGAAAGGGGTCAGACTATAAACTCTGATTACTACTGCACCTTACTACGTCGTTTACGAGAGGAAATAAAAGAAAAACGTCGAGGAATGCTCAGAAGAAAAGTCCTGTTTCATCACGATAACGCCCGTGTTCACACGTCAGTACAGTCAATGGCTGGAATTCACAACTGTGGCTTTGAACTGTTACCGCATCCGCCGTATTCACCTGATCTGGCACCATCAGACTTCTTTCTGTTCCCTAACCTAAAAAAGCACTTGGGAGGTCAAAGATTTTCGACAAACGACTAGGTCAAAGCAGCTGTAGACGCATATTTTGACTCTAAGGAAGAATCATTTCTTTTTAACGGTCTAAATGCTTGGAAGGGGAGGTGGCAAAAGTGTATTGAACTTGATGGTGATTATGAAGAAAAATAAAAATATAACTGATTTAGTATGTCTTTATTTTCTTGGTTAGGCCGAGTACTTTTCAATCCACCCTCGTCCCTTAATAGGCGATGCTGTCACTATTTCTGATCGTGGGAACGCAATACGGAGTCAGATTTTTTTTAACTTATACCAAAACTGGAAGTGACGTGGGTCGCCACCTGTCACGTCTCGTTTCCCACTGTTGCGGAAAGTGGGGTACAGATGTGGTCTCTCCCTACCCCTTAGATGGGGAAAAATAAGCGTGACTATATGTACTCGTATGTATGTATCAATGTAAATGATTGATTATTTATTTAATAAATAATCTATAATTCAAGATATATCGTCAATCACGGTAACTTTACCAGGTTTTTGAACTAAAAATGGAATAAAAACAAAAATAATAGACAAAATGAATTCGGTAAAGCATGCTTCTCAAATTAAATATTGTTTATCTTAAAACAAAAGAGTCTAGAAACGAATATTTACGAATGGTAAAGTTGACACGTTTTTTACATCTTTACCTGACCTTAAGTTTTCAATGGAAACCAGTCACTATTTAAGACTTGGAGTATTGAAACCCTTCCGAATCGAGCATAATATTAGTAACTGAATTGCATTAGTCATTTTCGGTAAAGTTGACACATGTTTCAACAACTAGAATTGAATTAATAAGTAATTATTTTTCTTCTTGGTATTTCTTGCAATCAAATAATTTGCTGAATTGAAACTTAACTTTATTTTTATATTTGAACCAGAGTGAAGATCACAGAAAAATGTTGAACGAATGTTTCCCAAATAATTGTCTGATATATTTAAGATTAACAAAAGAGACGCCATATGAAAATTAATCGTCATTTTCGTTATCCATAACCAGTATGAAAACAATTATTTGACAGATATTCGTTCAACACTTTCAGTGATCTTCACTTTGGATACCTACGGTAATAGCCTCGCAGAAGTACGTTTTATATAATTTCCTGGGGTCGAGTCAGCGTTGCCATATGCACCGTAATTACGGTAGATTTGCCGTAATTTTACTTTATGTTTTTAAATCTGCCACCTACAGTAGTCATAAATTACGGTGTATGAAAGTTACTGTATTTTTCGAACCTAAACCGAAACTGGTATCCCGTCCAAAAATTCAGCAAAAGACCATTGTCGTGACTTCGTCGAACACTCTATAACCAATGGTATTCAATACTGCCAATATAACACCGAAAATTGACCTAAATACGAGTATATCAAGGGAATAACAATTCTACTGAGTACAGGGTACAGCGCTTTAATATCAAAACATGCATACTGGCTAGGAGCCATATTTGTCTATGTTTACGTCAGTAAGTTGAAAGTTTTTTTTAACTACGATAAAAATATCTAAAATTGATAAAAAAAATACGTAAAAATATTTTCTTGTTATTTTGATCCCCCTGGGATGAACAATTTAAAATTTTATGTAACGTATTAGAAAATAATTTTTATGTCATTGGTTACGATAGCACGAATAATAAGTAAGCAAAATAGCGTCACAGTCTAAGTTGCTATATGTAGACGAAAAATAACTTAGATATTCTGAGTATCTAACTTTGAACTTAACCTGGATGCCAAGCGTGGCAACTGTGGCAAAAACCCCCAAAACGAGTGGTACAAGCTTTTGTGGCAATCTATGGGGGAGGCCTATGTTCAACAGTGGGCTAGTGTTAAGCTGAAACGATGATGATGATGAACTTAGCGTACTCAGAATTTTGTTTGCCCACACAAATTGTTCATGTTTAGAGTGCATGTTTGTAGATTTTTTTTAAATGTCACAATTACTATTTGTAACATGAATATCAATAGTGTTTCTTTGTCTGATCCTTCAACATTTAAGAAATAGCAGAAAAGAAGACTGAACAAAAGACTGCAAACAAAAATTTCGCAACGAGTGGTTGAATCTCATTGAGTCTTCGAATTTATTAGAACCTATAACCTAAAGGGAGGGGGCTATTTTAAAAAAAAAACCTGAATAAATAAAAGTAAATTAAATGTTATTTTCACTAAAATAGGCAAATGTAACACCGTAATTCTACCGTAATAATTAAAACCGCTACACCGTATTTCTGGTAATTTTGGCCTACCGTGCACCGTATTATTGGCATAACCATCTGGCAACACTGGGTCGAGTAGTTTTCCCGTGATGCGTTTAGACAGTGTCAAAAAATTCCAAAATTACTGATTTGTCATCTATAACAATAATTATATCCAGCACAGCAAGAATTTTCAAAAAAATTTGCTATGTACAAATTACATCACCCAACAAATGTATAGATTTCTGACAGTCACATTTGCAAAATATTCGTATGATTTTTGCTAATACGGATGCTAATGTCAAGAAGTATGCGAATATTCGCGAATGGGAATTGGAATATTCGTTCATCACTACTATCGGCTATAAATATTTATATTTGTGCCTGTGTTTGTTACTTTGACTCTGGCAGAAAATTTGCGACTAGTGTCATAAATAAATAATAAAATGAAAATAATATGATGTTTCTTCAAACATCACAACTAAAACATAAACATTTTCGGTGATCTGATTGCTGTTAGCCTTCTCGGCTTTCAACGCTTCATCGGATGCTGCTAAAACTTTCACTATGTTCACAGACTGCCACAGACTATCAAATGTACTACGGTTTTGTTTACAATCTCTTTGACCTAAACCACCTAAACTAACCTAAACTTAATAAAGGTGTCCCGTGTCTGTGTGAATAACTTAATCATCTTTGAAATGTGTGTCTAAACATTTGTCTCTAATAATATTCATCGTGTTCATAGTTCATAGTAATAAATATATCATAATAATAAACTTTTTTTAAACAAGGAAAAGTAAAAGCATCATGTCGCGTGGTGTTATAAGCGTCGGAGACTATATTGTTATTCAAAAACAAAATTATAAAAAGTTACATAAATTTAATAAAGCAAATTCGTGTGTTAATGTTGGACGTGATAACATTAATTTAAGCGGTATAGATGGTTGTGAATATTTTTCTGTTTTTAGGATGTTACCAAAAAATAATAAAAGAAATAGGGAGTATGATTTGGAGGTAGCCCAAGAAGCTGTTGACCTTAAAAGTGAAATTGATGTGAAAGTGTCAGGTACTGACAACAGAAATATTTTTGATGACTGGCCTGTCTCAAAAGTTAACAGCTGCAGAAATAGACAATCTAAAAAATGATGCTAATAGGGCTTCTGATATTGTAGAAACTCTTATAACTAACTCTAATACATTTCACAACAAAACGGAATTCTCACAAGAGAAGTACTTAAGAAAAAAAGAAAAAAAATATTTTGAATATATACAAATTCTTCGACCTAATCTGAGAATGATTACTGAAATACTGTATAAGTTAGACCCTAGTAAAATTCAAGGCATAAGAACAGATATAATATCACAAATAATCACTTTGTGTAATATATGTAGTGATGGCAATTATTTACTATATGATTCTGGTTCAAATGGCTTATTGGCTGCAGCATTATTAAGTGCAATTGGAGAGCAAAGCAAGGGTAAATTGATTCACATGCACCCAGGGAATATGTCACAGAAATTGGCATTAATGGCTATGAACTTTGGCATTGAACAATCAGATAGATGTATTTCAGTTAATGTCTATTCAGCATTGAGACAATTCTATCAGGGATGTGATACTAATTCTAATGGAGCCATATCCAAAGAAGAGAATACTGAAGAAAATATATTAAAACGTAAATCTGAAGATGTTATAGATCATATAAGTAAAGTGCTTAAAACTGAGGACTCAGATGATGTTACAAGCAGTAAAGTAATATCAACAGATGATAATATTGTACAAAATGAGCCAAAAAAGCCAAAATGGCATTATTTGAATATAACAGCTTCAAAACTTCTATCTGAAAAAGCTGATTCTTTAATTATTGCTTGTAAAGAAGATCCCCAAAATATTTTTAATGAATTGGCATGTTTTGTTAAGCCGGGTAGACCATTTGTTATATACTATAATGTTGCAGAGCCTTTGCAACATATGTATATGACACTGAAATCACAGAATAATGTTGCTGCATTAAGACTAACATGCAATTGGATGAGAAATTATCAGGTAATTAATTAATGTTGACAATCAGGGTATCAGATAAGAGTGATACTTTTATAACCTAAGAAATTAAACTTTCTTACACTTTCATTTTCATTGTCAATAAGGTTAAAACTATTGCAGTTGTAAGTTGACCACTATTTTTAATATGGAATTTCTTAAACAGTCTGTTATACTCATTAAATTGTAATGCACTTCTAAGCTCCATTTACTAGTATTGGGCAGATCGCGAACTACCAGGGTCATAACAGCGTCTTTTTAGACCAGAGGTTCCCAGACTTTTTTTCTCATAGACCACTTTCAAAATTTAGCTGGGTCCGGTGGACTCCCTGCAGCTACATTTCTACCATATTCCCAAAACTATAACTAAACCATTTTTTGTCATGCCAATGTTTTGTCCAGATGAGTCTCCTGTGGTCCTCACCATTTTGAGAACTAAGGTTTTAGACTAATCATGCATACTAGCTTGTCAATCATTCTGCTCTTAGTTATTTTTTTTAATTATGCTACATACTGGGATTTCTCCTGCGTTGTGAGTGCTTTTGACAGACTAAATTTAACATACACAGCACAACCAGACCCGAAAACCAACTATTGGTATTTTCACACAAATGTTGGCTCTGGCTGGGAATCCAGAAGAAATCCAATAAAATTGCAAATTTACTTGTAGATTTTTAATAAAAGAACTAGCAAACTAGATTGCCATGGGACTGCTAACTAGAAGTGCTCCCAATGACAACTACTTTGCCCACAAGTACCATATACTATGTTTTCATAATAGGACTTTAACTTGATCCTTAAAATTTCTTGGTTACAGGTTAAATAATTGGACAATATATTTTCCATGATAAATGTATGATTATAAATTGGATAAGTTTTTGACGTAAAAACAATATTGCTATTAGAATTCTTGATCCCTATTTGTATGTGCCTTTCTCCTTCCTTAATAGAAATTATATTTATCTTATAGAATTTTCATTCTATTAATCAAATATAAAAATTCATATTTATTTCAGATTCTGCCAGAACGAACACATCCAGAAGTTATGATGAATGGTTCAGGAGGCTTTTTGTTAAGTGGGTATATACTTAAATAAATGTTTTTATTAAAAAAACCATATTTATATAAAGTTTTAATGCTTTCATTTGCTCAAATGCACAAATCATATCAAACTAAATGCATCATATATATGTGGTTGACATTAATGGATAATATTTCATTCTGATTTAATATGCAATCAACAACATAAAGAAAAATTAAAGTTTTAAAACATTTGGTTGGAGATAAATAATCACGTTTTTTAATTAAATTTGCTGCATAGTGAACTGGAGTGGAACACAAATTATTTGTGACAAAATATGCTGATTTATTTTAATTTCCATACAGACATTTGTTTTCGGAGATTTAAATTAAATTATTATTATTAACAATTTCAATTTATTTTCAATTTTCTCCTTATTAACAAGGTTAGAAATCAAATATTTATTATTTGTAACAAAAATCATCAAAATATTACTTCATCATCTATACACTTTTAGTTTACTACATAACCAATTCACATTTTATAAATTTATATTTCTATTGTTTTCAAGTCTACAGAAGCCTTAAAAAAGTTGAAAAGCGTCTGCTAAATGCGCTATATTGGAAATTTACAAAAAAGCATAACAGTAGGTCCTAAAATTTGGTTAACATGATCCTTTTACTCATTAAAAATGCCAGGGAATGTAAATGTGCGCACTAATTTGATTAACTATTACAATTGACACTGAACATGTGATTTAATGGATATAATATTCGAGAATTTAAAAAAAAACTATAATTTCTAAGTAGTGACAAACATATAAACAATACAATGTGGCACCCACAAAATTCAGTGCTAAATGTTCAATAGCAGTCAGAAATGATCTTGTGTGTAAAGTACCTAGAAACAGTGTCACCATAGGTAATATGAAACTAAAAAAAAACATGCAAGAGTTATTTATTCTAAACCTGTAAAATATCATATAATATGTATGTGCAAAAACCCAATGTCTATCAAAAATGTAATCAGTGACAAAACTAAGTAAACTTATTGCCAGCACATACTACAGATGGCTTTAAGGTTTGACATATTTTTTTATTCCTTTTTCATATAAGTTTGAAGTTTAACAGGATATTTAAATATGCAGACTGAAATCATTGTATGTTCCTCTCCATATAACCTTGAAAATAAAGTCTTAAAATAACTTTAATGTACATGAATATAATGTTGAATAGATAATTTTCAGTTGAATTAAAAGTTACGGAATACCTTGCTTATAGAGTTTTCTCCCTGAATGCATGAAGACAATGGTAAATATTTTCTACTGATTCTGCTGTTGTGGAATGTTACAATTAAATGGTTATAATAATCATTGAAGCCAGCAGTATTATGAATTCTGCAATTAACCTATTCAAGCATGTGCAGTTGATTTAATACAAAATAATTAAATAAGATTTATTACTCATATGTTACAGCAACTTATCATAAAAATAAAAT
This sequence comes from Luehdorfia chinensis, assembly GCA_019845155.1. Classification (NCBI taxonomy): domain Eukaryota; kingdom Metazoa; phylum Arthropoda; class Insecta; order Lepidoptera; family Papilionidae; genus Luehdorfia; species Luehdorfia chinensis. Next base: position 1,278,982 of record JAHVAK010000223.1, read on the forward strand.
ATATTTATAAATACCATATAATTTCTTTAATTCCTATTTCTATCTAGAATCAAAAGCAAAATCAGTTTCTACAACATGCCAGGAGACAAAAGGCTTGTTACATTAAATGTTTTAAACAATTAACACTTGATATGTGTTCTAATAACTCCTGGGATGTTCTGTAAATTTTGACAGTAATTAAAATATATGTATCTCAGTCACTTGCTACTAATACTTTTTGTTCCAATGTTGATTTTATTTAAATTACATGTAAAATAAGACATATAAAAACATTTATAAATATAAATCTCAAGCTCAGGATATTATGATTTCAAAATCCTACTGTAAACTAAATATTAAGTTACTATCAATTATTAAGTATTTTTTTAAATTATATTCAAAAAAAATTTTTATTTCATTTCGTAAATATGAATTTCTGTATCTTTTTTAATACACTACCACAAAATTTCATTCTAAAAGTTCTTTATTAGTCAACAATGTTTATAACATATTTTTATTTTGCAAATAACTGAAATATGTATATTTGTTGTTTTACAACTGAGCGACAGTAAAGTCTAAAATAATACTTGAAATAGCCACATTTATACTTCGTTGTCACACCATTTAAATAAAGAAATAAAAGTGTTATTAATTACTATAATCATGTGACTGTTGTATAAATGGAGAAAGTACCAAATTTCACAAAACGAACAAGGATACTGCAACATTACTATGACCACTTGAAAGAAATAATAAGTGAAGACAAAATGATGCAGTATCTTTGTTATAATAAAATTTTAATATTACATTAGGGAATAACTTTGGTATTGGTGTTAACACATGAAAAGGCATACAAAGCTGTGGTCCAGACAGCACTGGAGGCTGAGACTGTAGCAAATATAAATGAGACCAGCGAGTGTCTCAGCAGCGAGCCGTCATGCGGGCTCAGAAATAGTTCCTATTATACTATTACTACTCGGCTATGACGAATCCTCGTCATACCACGTGCGGAAGTCACAGCTCTCGTCGTAGTCATCCTGGAACAATATAGGTAATAACTTATAGTGTATACTGACATAAAGCTTGGATAACTTGAGTATGCTATACACACATATTTGGAAACAAGATATTGGTATAAGGATTAAATAGTGACAAGTGCCAACAGCACTTTACAATTCCTTAACAATCATCACTTAAGCACCAAAATATATAGAGAGTATAAAAGACAACTTTTACAATTGCGATGTCAAATGTCCAAATAAGATTATTGTAGTAAAGAAAATGGATAACAAATAAAACTGAAAATAAATATAAATTACTAAATTACATAGTTTTACTATTTAAAATTTGTTTTAATGAGCAGAATTTGTTTTGACATGCCACTGAAACAGGCCTTTCTATCTTGTGACTTGCCTTGCTTGCCAATACTTCAAAACAATATTTTGGAAATAACTATAATCTAACATTTTCATCATCATTATTTTAGCTCATCACCAGTCCACTGCTGGCCTCCCCCATAGTTGCTATGCTTGGAAGGCTTGACTTTGACTTTCAAAAATAACAAGGTTTCTGCTATTACAAGTTCGAATTTCCATAGCCTTATACCAACTATATTGACAGAAGAACAAATTGGTCTCCGTGCTGTGATATAACAGTAATTGATATAAAGACATCTTCAATATAGCCCAATTGCAATTGCACCCAGTTGCTCTCAAATTCTACCTTGAAATTTTACTTTTATCGCGCCCAAAGAAGTTTCACTTCAAAAATTGTTAATTTAATAAGACTAGTGCAGCATTTTACTTAAAAACCGAAGTTTATACTGACCGACATCCATGCATGGTCAAGTACATCTTCGGCTGCGAAACGTAACTCCGGTTGAGGACGAAGCATGTTCGCTACAAGATCAATGGCGCCAGCTGACACTCGTTCCCAATGTGGTGCGGGGAACTCCAGTCGTGCAGAGAGAATCGCGTCGAACAACTTTTCTTGGTCACCATCGGGAGAAGAAAATGGAGGGAAGCCGCATAACAAGATGTAGAGGATTACACCAGCCGCCCAAACGTCAATCTGTTGAATGTACGGTAACTATTAAAACACATATTTTTTTTACTGGTGGTAAGATTCCTGTGCTTAAATCAGTTTATGCAACTACCACTGCAGAGCCAGTTTTTTTGCCGTGAAGCAGTAGTGTGCAAACATCACTGTGTTTCTGTGTGAAGGGCACTGAGAGCTAATGTAATTACTGGGCATATGTCACTTGAGAACTGATGTCCCAGGGTGACGAGATAAAAATCAACTTAGCCTAAATAAACTGCACGCATCTAATCCATGATAGAAATACACTTATTTAAAAGTGGTTTCTTTTACTAACCATGTGGTTTAGTAAAAGAAACCACTTTCGCGTAGGTTGGGTGCCGTAAAAGTCGATTAAGGAAAAAATACTCATAGATGAAGTCTAAGGTGGCTGATATTTCACTGTTGGTATAGGCTTATGTTAACCTGTGGACTGCCTTTGGTTAAGCTGATGATGATGACAGCTGTCTACAACTAAAATCTTTCAAATGTTAAATTTATGTGATGACAATTATTGTTAAAATAAATGACAAACATTGACAATAATAACGTATTACGTAGTAGTCTTACGCCAAGTTCCTATATTCACAAAAAGATGTGGAATCGCTGCCTAATTGCCTCATTACTCACAGCAAAAAAACGAATGGTAGCTGTTATCAATAACGGTTAGTTTAATATCAGAACAACTAATGTGAGGCATCGTTTTTTTTTAAATAAAGAGTTTGGAAATTTACTGGCTTGCTGAATATAAAGTTTTCAAAGTCTTGCTTAATATAAGGTTTTCAAAGTTAAGAGATGAGACTACAAGCAAGCCATGTCACCACAGCACGAGATGGAGTGGTAAATTCTCTACGACGCTATCATACGGCACTTTACTATACTATGTTGACTCGGTAGGCGCAGTGGCTAAGTAATTGGCTTCTGAGCAATGAGTCCCGAAATACGAAATTTTAAAAACAGATCTAGTGGTGAAAAAATGTAAAATGGCAGATAACCACATATAACGGTGTTATATGAAGAGGATACGTACATAAACTATCAGCAATCTTAATTAGAGCCGTAGTAGCTCAGGAGCCCCGGTAAAAAAAAATCGATCCCCGGTGCCAGCACATCTAAAATTGTTCTACAATTTTAAGTTCTGATTTACCAAGTGCTTAGTGGTGAAGGAAAACATCGTGAGGAAACCTGCATGTCCGAGGAATAGAAATATTTCGAGGATATGTGAAGTCCGCCCGGAACCCGCATTGGAGCAGCGTGGCGGACTATTCCCGGCTCCAAAACCCTCTCAAAAATGATAGGAGGCCTGTGCTCAGCAGTGGGACATTATAAGTTGTTACTTTCCTTTTTTTTAACTTAATTAATTGTAACTCACTTTTAAACCGTAACCGGTCTCTAACAATATTTCAGGAGCGACATATGTTGGAGTTCCACACACAGCATGAAGCGGCCGCCATACTTCCACGGCCAGGCCGAAGTCAGCGAGCTTCAGCCCGCGTATACTACCGTCCGGGCCCACCTCGACCTGCACATTCCACAAAATAATTAAGATGTCCACCAAACCCATTTTGACCATAGATATCTTCTGTTTAATAATTACAACCTGTCAACTGTATATTTAGTTTCTTAAGTATTCTTAACATTCAACATTCCAGTATCCAACATAATGGTACAGTGGTGTTCTTCACTTTCTTGTGTCCTGCACAATGGTTATGCAACAGCATCATGTCAAAAGACACGGAAACCAATTATCCTAGTGTGCAAACAACCGCCAAAAATATAACTAACTACATCAGTACACAATTACTTATCCTTTATTAATAATGTTCTAAAATTCCGTATATTCAATGTGTAATGAGTAAATATAATATTATTTATAGTTTAAAAACAGCGTGTTTTTTTTTTTGAAGAGCAGTGTATATTCTATGCCATAGTCATAAAATTATTCTATTATCTTAGGTAGAAAATTGTATGTGTGCAAATTTTAAAATTTTTTGACGTCTAGAAGTTGATTAAAATTTAATTGGAAGATTCCATTAATTTGATATACCGTTAAAAGCTAACAAAAGCGTGTTAATAAAATAAAATTTCTCTCGCTCTGTAATTTTAAGTTACTAAGATTTCACACACGCCTATGTAAAGAAGTAACATATAAAAGTTGACCCAGTGCAAGACTTAAGTTTGTAAAAACATCGATAGACACAGAAGATTTGTTGGACTGGTGAAAAGAAATCGAAAAGCCCTTGAATTTAATTTTCCAATCACTGTACACTCTCCTAAGCACTGATACACCTTTCAATATTAAACATAATCAAAAAAATGGCATAATTAGAAAAATACGCAGAAATAACTAAATTTAAAATAAAACACAAATGCCGCAAGCTGGCATCAAGTCCTGTGTGTTTGTTATCACCATAATATAATTAAAAAAATATGTTCCCTTAAGCTGTCAGTTGTATTATAAAATTAGATAAAAAATAAACATTGTACCATAACCATGACATGTATGACTGTTAATAGATGATCTTACCAGTAAATTTTCAGGTTTGATGTCACGATGCACTATAGAAAGTGAGTGTAGATATGCAATAGCTGATGTTAGGTGACCGATTAGCAAACGCGCTTGAGGCTCTGAGAATTTACAAACAGCTGCGATACTATCGAATAAATCGCCACCTAAAAACGGTAAATAACTATAATATCAATGCATGAATACAGCTTCTAATAACGTTACTAATAAACTCTGTATAATGTTAATTTTTATTTAATGGCGGAAAACTTTTAAAATCATGTATTGTTCCAGTACCCAATTTATGATTATTTTTTGTTGAAAATACACAAGTTGTGTATATTGTATACTGGATTGTAACAAGCTTGCGTTAATATCCAGTTTCGGTTTATCACCAATTGAATATACAAAGAAAACATTTCCATAACAAAAAAATAAGTATTTTTTTCATTTAAATGAAACTAATTTTACGGATTTTATCGCGTTTAATTTTTTACTATTTATAACCCGACGTTTCGAGTGCTTTACAGCACCTATGGTCACGGGAGGACTGAGGTGACAGTTAGCTACCGTGGGTAAATCTTTGTTTCAGAGAGCACGAGGAATCTGTGACAGGAAACACCTGGCCGCCGAGCTTCAGCATGTCAAGCAAGTTTTGCACGACAACAAGCTTCGGGTTCCGCGCCTACGTCGCAGTGACCGAGTGAAACCGGCCACAGTCGAGCGTGTACCTGCTGTTCTACCTTATGTCAGAGGAGTCACGGACAAGATTGGCTATATCTTGAAGCGGGCTTCCATAAAAACATTCTTCAAGCAGCCGAAGAAGATAAGTCAGTTTTTACCATCTGTCAAGTGTAACATCTCTCTACAAGACGCAGGAGTATACAAGCTAGATTGTGAATGTGGTCTCTCTTACATAGGCCAAACAAAAAGATCGATTAAAACCCGCGTAAAAGAACACATAGCTGACGTGAAGCATCGTCGTTCTAGGAAGTCTGCAGTCTGTGACCATGTTCTGGATCATCCCAACCATTACATCAGATTTGATAAACCACAGATCCTTGCAAAAGAACACCGATTCCTACCAAGGATGATTCGCGAGGCTATTGAAATCAAAAAACATCCTAATTTCAATAGAGAAGATGGTTGGGTATTACCACCAGCTTAGGATCCAATAATAAATAAAATTAAATCAAAAACGAAGCATACCACTCCAAGACTTCAAGACACAGTTAGCTTTTTCTGCGTAGATTGGAACAAAAATAATAATTAAAAGCTGAAGGTACCCCAGGTTAACTATGACATCAGGACATCTGTCACCTCAGTCCTCCCGTGATCATGGGTGCTGTAAAGCACTCGAAACGTCGGGTTATAAATAGTAAAAAATTAAACGCGATAAAATCCGTAAAATTAGTTTCATTTAAATGAGTAGTGTTCGGGTAAATATAAGAAATCATTATATTTTTTTCATAATAAAATTCATTAAGGAAGAGTATATTACTGGGTGCAAGAAAGTTTTAACACATTGATGTATTTAAAACGCATATCAAAGTATTAGTCGTGAAATGTGATATAATGTGAATATATTAGAAATTTATTGAACCCATACATACCGCTTACTAGTTCCATAACCAGGAACAACCACTCGGGACAGTCTTGTTCCTCTATAAGGGATACAATGCGTGGATGGCATAGCTTTCTCATAACGCGCACCTGTGTAATAAATTTCCAATGTAAATATGTATTATATAAAAATGAATGTTTCATTGTTTGTGCCTAATGCATTCCATTCATCCGATTGTGATGTAAGTTGTTTTGAGCATGCTCACAAAGGTTTCTTAATTGGTACAACCATTTTACTATAGATGGCGTACAAGTGATATCGGATAATTGTTTGCCTTATATACGTTGGCGCATCATTCATCCAATTATGTTAAGTAAGTTTGTGTAGTTGTTGACACTTAAATTGTGAACTAAAAATCTTAGTCTTTTAATTACTTTCTTAACGTGTCTGTTTATATGTATATTAAGTGGGTACTTTAAACAAATTACAAAAAATCGAAAAAGGCATTGCAATGCATGCCGGGTATTAGCTAGTACTATATCAGAATTTGAATAAAATTCAATGCATACCTCTGCTTCAACATAGTGCTCTTTGCCTTTGCACTTTGCTTTGTCTATTATTTTGAGTGCGTATTCCTTGCCGGTATTCTTGTCTTTACATATTCGTACAACAGCAAAGTTGCCATCACCTGTCAATATTAAAATTGTATTGCAAATGTTACACCATAACCAATTTAATAGACTTTGAAACATCTTATGCAGAAATCTGTGTAGGTAGGTCTCATCGGTTATTCTGCCGTAGAAGCAGTAGTTTGCAAACATTAACGTGTTTCAGTGAGACGGGCCCCGTAAGATGATATGAGATCTAAGAATTGATGTACCTGGGTAACAATTTTCTGGGTGACACATTGTAACTGTTATGGGCAGATGCTCTACTTACCATCATGTAGTGGTGTTGGATTCCTATAGAAATGCGTCTGGGTAAGTACCACCATAGGGCCAGTTATTCTGCCGTGATGCCAGTGTGCGAAGATTACTGGTTTAGTGTGTAGGGCACTGAGAGCTTGTGTATGTGTTATTCACTAGGGCATAATGATACTTAAGAACTGATATGTCAGGGTGACGGACGCAGTGTGGCGGTAATGTTTTGTTATACATGCAAGCAAAGTAATACTTGCTGGATAAAAAACTATTTATTTAAAAAAAAAATCTGGAATATAGGTAACCCCATCAAAGAAATTCGAGGCTGTAATTCGAATTTCAAGTCGACGATGTTGATGTTTCTTATTTTTATTTCTGTAATGGCTCACCCTAAAACCAACAATTTGTTTTTGCACAAATGTTAGCTTCGTCTGGAATTCGAACCTAGGACCGGCGGCGTGATAGTGAGGTACTCTAACCACCAGGCCACGGGGTATATCTATGGGGGATGTCTATGTTCAGCAGTGGACTAGTGATAGGCTGAAATGATGATGATGATGAATTTTAGAAATAAAGGGTGTGGGTGTGTATGTATGTATGGGAGTGCGAGTGGCTCTGTGTGTGTGTGTTTGTTCGCTTGCGTGTGTAAGAGCCTAAGTGTTTAGGTTGAATGAGTATTATGTAAATACAATGGGGGGAGGTGTGCCGTTACCGATGATCTTGCCGACTGTGTACTTGAGCCTGAGCGGGTGCGGCAGCAGCTGCGCGGCGGCCGGCTCCGCGTCGCCGCGCGCCTCGCCGCCCGCCGCCGCGCCGCTCGCCTTCACCGGCATGCGCGGCTTCGGGCCCGACCTGCGACACGACACTTTTCACTACAGCTAGCATTACTATGCACGAATCCGTCTGGCTAGGTCACATCGGTTATTCTTTATTTTTTATTTTATAAAGTGACGAGACGAGCAAAACGTTAACCTGATGGTAAGTGCTACGTCTACCCAGATACAACAGATGCTGTGTTACTCAGAATATTTCTGTGTAGCAGCACACCGCGCCTGTCACTCTGTGACATAAGTTCTTAAGCCTCATATGCCCAGTGATTACGCTAGCTCTCAGTGCCCTGCAAACCGAAACACAGTAATATTTGCACACTACTGCTTCACGGCAGAATTACTAGCCCTGGGGTGGTACCTACCTACCATACCTACCTACTATAGTAATCCTACCACCAGTGCCGTGAAACAGTAGTGTGCAAGCATTAGCCCCGTAAGCTATGGTCATTACAGGGTATATAACAATTTATGTCCCTATGTTAATTACAGGGTATATGAGTTCTAAGACTATGCCCCTGGGTAACGATTTTTTGACACACCTTAGTAGCTGGTATACGTCGTGGTGGCTCAGGGACTAGGTGCTCGCTTTAAATTTCATAGTACGCGAGTGACCTGGGTTCGATTCCCGGTGCCGGCACCACTAAAATTGTTAATTGTAATTTTAAGTGCTGATTTGCCACGTGCTCGGCGGTGAAGGAAAACATCGTGAGGAAGACGTGTAGTCCGCCAACCCGCAATGGAGCAGCGTGGCGGATTCTTCTCAGTTACAAAAACCCTCTCGGAAGTGAGAGGAGGCCTGTGCTCAGCAGTGGGACATTTTTATGCTGTTGTAAATACGGGCAGACCAGTAAATGATAGTAAGTTCCGTACTTACCATCGTAACAAATACTGAACGGCACTGCGAGCTAGTGTAATCACTGGGCATATGACACTTAACTGACATCTCAGGGTGACGGGCGCAGTGTGGTGCCACACAAATATTTTGGGTGACACAGCGTTGCTTTGGGCGGACGTTCCACTTACCATCAGGTGAACATTTTGCTCGTCTTTTCCTTTTCTCCAATAAAAAAGCACCTCATATATTTTACTTCTTCTTTTTGAAATTAGCCATGTCGAGTAATAATTTCCCTGTTATATTTTATTATTTGTTGATTTATGGAAACAGTCGTAATTTATTATCCAGTGGGTAGTAACATATCCGAGTATTACTGGTGGTAGGATTCCTAGGTACGTACCACCCCAGGGTCAGTTATTCTGCCGTGAAGCAGTAGTGTGCAAACATTACTGTGTTTCGGTTGGAAGGGCACAGTGAGCTAGCGTAATCACTGGGCATTTGAGACTTAAGAACTGATGTCTCAGGGTGACGGGCGCAGTGCGGTGTCACACAGAAATATTATGGGTGACACATCATTTGTTGTGGGCGGACGCTGCACTTACTATCAGGTGAACGTTTTGCTAGTTTCGTCACTTTGTACAATAAAAAAAAAATATTATATATTTAGTGACAAGTTACCATTGTCTTGTTTGTATTGTGACTTTAAAATTTCGATCAACAGTAAAATGATAGTTGACTTTTACTGAAGTTTTGCTGGACTGTATTGAATTGTCTGAATTGAATTTCTCAATTACTGGTCACTTTCACGAATACTTGCTGCATAATAAACATTCAATATTAAACATCAAACTCAAAATATACACAAATTATAAAATTTAATAAATATACCACCGCTTCTTTTTAAGTTGGGCCAAAAGTTTTAAATACGATAAGATCAGAGGTAGGCTAGGATGCAATATTAGAGGTACAGGGACAATCACTACACCACCAGACACAAAAACTAAGAATTTGTGTTTTGCACAAATGTTGGCTGGGATTGGACCCTGGACTCGAGTTCAGGTATTCTGACCAAAAAGAGACGCGGTCGTTAAAGTATACTGTACTGTATCATATCACTTCACGGAGATTAGATACCGAATGTCGAGCAGTTGCATGCTTTTTTTATCAAGCAATAAACAATAACAAAGAATGAAGTTCAACCACACGAATTTTTACTAATCTTAGAATATGAGTAAAATGACGTTCAATGAGTATTATGATAATAATTAATATTAAATAAAAATAAATATTCTAAATAAAATTAAATAGTAAACATTTAAGAGTCAAAATTTTATTATAAATTCGAGGAAGGAAATATGAATGTTTTAAAAAACATATTCCGCTTACAATGACATATTTAAAAGGATAATGTAATAATATAAAATCAGCATTCACCTGGAATTTTTGGTGATTGGGTTTTTTCTGCATTGTAAGACCGCTTTGCTTTCTTCAAATTCTAATTCAAAGTCTTCTTGGTTTACTCTGCAAAAATATAGTTACAATGAAATATATTTATTTATGTAAGGTTAAGTTAACTTTTTTATAGAAACCCAGTCAGACCGTAAAACTGATAACGTAGATTTATTCTAATAACTTGCACAGATTGGACACGAGTCGAGGTACTTTTCGGGTCCGTCCTTAATTTCGTCACGTGTTCGAGCACGAGCCGTCTCTAATTTTTGAGCGTTTTTAACCCGCAGTGGGACACTAAACTGTAAATTTCCTATTTATCGTGTTGACGACACGACTGCGAATATTGTAGGCGTTATAACGTCTTTCTATGATTGTAGTTGACCTTATCAAAGCGTCATAGTTTGTGAGTAGTCAAAATTAGACCAATTATGTTTGTAAAGTAATGCTAAGGCAAGTTGGAAACAGTGCTAAGTATCTGTTTGCATTACTTTTTTTTTAATATTTTCCCGTACTAGGAAGGCAAAGATCTTAGATAGTGAAAGTGATCTAAATGCCATGTAATTGGTTAAATTCTTTTGCATGGAAAAATCATTTTTATGTTCACTTTATTTTACTTTCCTTAATGGCAACATACAGATATATTTTGTGCACACCTATGACATAGTACCTTTCGAAAGATTTAAGTTTAAATTTTGTTCTTTTATGATCACATATTAATATAATGATTTCTAATGACCTTTCATTTCCATACGCAAAGAACACATCTTCGTCTTCAAAGAATTGATGCAGAGCTGTAACGGTGGTGCCCGACTGGGTGAAAACTTTGCGTACACAGCCCGTATCAAGTTTGATGCACTCTGTTATAGCAGCCAACGCGTGTTCCAGAGTGGGGCTGTTACGCTTGTTCAGAAGCAATCTGCACACCTAAAATTAAAAATTATCCACTTTACCATTTAAGCAATCTGAGAGTTTTTAATATTGTTTTCTATAACTAGAACCACATGGCTTAGTAGTCAGCGGACTAACCGGAGAACGAGTCGGAGAAAAATATTTGTTTCGGGTACCTGAAGACAGTATCCGTGGTAGCTCAGTGGCCTGCTGCTCGCCTTTAATTTCATAGTAAGCGAGTAACCTGGGTTCGATCCCCGGTGCCAGCACCTCTATAATTGTTCTACAATTTTAAGTGCTGATTTACCACGTGCTTAGCGGTGAAGGAAAACATCGTGAGGAAACCTGCATGTCCGAGCAACAGAAATATTTCAAGGACATGTGAAGTCCGCCAACCCGCATTGGAGGAGCGCGGCGGATTATTCCCGGCTCCAAAACCCTCTCAGAAATTAGAGAGGAGGCCTGTGCTCAGCAGTGGGACTTTTATAGGCTGTTACTATACTTTATTTACTTTGACCTGACGGGTAAGCGTTATGTAGGATACTTGAAGGTGAAAATTAGTAATCTTGTAATAGACCTATACATATTATGTAAACTATATTTATAGTGTTCAGGAATAGTTACGTGAAAACATACAAAAAGTGTATTTTTTCGCAGACTTTTACGGCACTTTGACAATCTGTAGGCAAATGGTGATAGAGACGTTTACGAAGATTGAAAATACCAGTGAGGTTTTGTTTGATATGTTTATTTACTTATTGCAAATTAAAAATTTAGGTCCTTGTGAGCAATACTTGCACTAGCTACGGCCTATTTGTACCATTGCAGTGCACATACATCTGTGCACAAACTGAGCCGGTGAAAGTTAATGTTTTTACTAAGTTTCTGTTATCATTATATATTTTTGTGCGTTGTGTAAGGGTATAAATAATCAAATATCTAAAATGATAGTCAACTTTAACAGTTTTTTTTGGCACTGATAGAAACAAAACTATTTCGGCCTTGACTTGAATTTTCTAATTACTTTACACTTTCACGAACACTTGCTGCATAACATGCAAATTTTATAAAATCACTAGTCACTTTTCGAAAGTGCGAAGGTTAAGTTCGTTCATTCGAAAAACGTACCGGATTAGGAATTTATATTTTTTTTATCGTAGACCATTGCTTCAGCCCGTTCTAGTGAAGGACATTGTTTTTACATAATACCAGTGTAAGGTAAGCATCATAAAGCTGCTTTTGTTTACGGTGAGTTGTGAAACCTAGAGGCCGAATAACGAAAATGAAGTGACTAACTCGTCTTAGACATTAAAATTTTTTAATTGTAATTTCTAGACAAAAAAACATGGTGGAATATCACCTTTATTATACTTTTTAATGTATAGGTATAAAATTACTTGTAAAAAGGTTAGGCAGTAGATAATAAAAATATATGTTGGGAGCCATCCTTTTTAAGGGCACTTTTGTCTTAGTAGGTTTTAGGTTCGCCCAAGCATTATTGCACGATTCAATTCAATTCATTATTGCTATAAATATTCTCACATTAAATTACTTTTTTTCTTCGCACATTAACCCCCTTTTTTCTGACCTTCCCTCCCCTCCGTTGAAATCTCACGCGATTAAAGGACGACTCCTTACGCATCAATAAACGGCGTTTCGGTTTGGTCGCCATATTTTCGCCACGATCACTCAACCACTCCCACACTAGTATTTGCCCTGTGTCGTGTGTGCGTTTTACAGACATACATTTATAGACACGAAAACCAACATTTTTTTTTTACATAAATATTGTCTTGAACACTGGAATTGCCGCGTATAAGTCAGGTATACTAACCACTAGGCCACGCGGTCGTCGACTGTAGATGTCTAGCAGTAGGCTTTAAAAAACAACACACTTTGAATCAGTTTCTATTATGAAAACATTAAATAGTACCTTTCGTGGTTTCACTCCATTCCTAATTATGGTAACTATTCGTGGTCGGACTACACTGTCTCCAGCGGGGCTCACTCTTGCTGTCCCATTACCGGTAGTGTTACTACTACCATTCGTCTGAAAATACATACCAATTTTAATATTTACATGAATGGCATGACGAGCTACAGTAGCTCATGGGCCGGAAGATTGATTTAAAATTTATGAATCGTGCAAAAAATTCGAGTGCGAATTTCTCATCCGTAAAAGTAAAAATTCATGTCTGAAAAAAAAGTTAGATGACGACGATTGTGAAGTCCGCACTCGCAATGGAGGGCAGGGTGCAGGCCGACTTTGTCTTAGCGCAGGCGTGTTTGGACTAAATCGCATGGAAACTTCTTATAAAAAAATATTGTAACATGAGCTTTTTCTATTAGTCAATGCTCGCAAGCGACCAAAGTAAAGACGTAAGAGTCAACTTAAGGAAATGTCTGGAAAATCTCATGGTTTCCGGCATACGGTGGATCACCTCGTAAAATGCCAGAACGAAAATACAGAGACCGTCGACGATGGTGATTATGGCAAATCCTCCTTTCTTAGGTGAGGCTTAAGTCCAACAGTTGGATACTAACAGGCTCATGGAGAAGAAATGCTAGCAGGACTTCTCTTAACATAAATTCCTGCTAATATTTGTTTGCACCAGATTATTGATCATGTATGTGTGTTGCAATCAAAGCAGAACGTATGTGAATGGCATGGCCATTCATTAATCTTTATTTGTTGATGACATTTGACCCTATTCCAGTATCTGACATCAACAATTTACAGTGTAGGAAAGTGTATTAAGGTAACTAGAGTAATAAATTGTAATATTATATGCATATTACAATTTACAGTGTAGGAAAGTGTGTTAAGGTAACTAGAGTAATAAATTGTAATATTGTTTATACCAGGAGTCCCCAAACTTTTTCTGCAATGGAACTCGTCGCAAAAGCGGATTTTTTGCGCAACTATCGTACGGAATTTTTTTCGCAACATTTAGCTATCACCTTTCTTTATAAAGTAGAAGAACTTTAAATGTAAACCAGTGTATTAACTTTCCTAATAGTCGCGGAACGCCCCTATTCAGATTCAATGGGACACATCTTCCACGGAACATAGTTTAGAAAAAAAATACAGGGGATTGCACTTTTAATTGAAAAAATAACTAAAGATTGACGTGACTTTACTGCTGTGTATGAATATGTGAATTTACTTATATGAACTTAGTTAATTTGTCTTTGAAATCTGTCCCTTTAAACTTATAAAAGCTGCACTAAGCTAAATGTTTTACTATGATCAAATTGATTAATTAAAAAACTAACCTCTTACATAATATAAAAGCTCACGGAATGGAGGCGGTGGGGTGAGGGTAGAATTACGCGCTTGGTAAATACTAACTGGAGATAATTATAACTAAATTTACTCGTATATCACATTTCTAACCTATGACGTCATTCGTTTAAGAAAATTCGTTTTAACGAGGAGCAAATTGAAGTTCATACTTTAATAAAGTTCCTGGTCAAATAAAGAAAATCCGCTCAAACTATTATGAGTGAAATGGTAGCCTTTTTCGAAAAGAAAAAGAATTATTGGTATTCAACAAAGATTATTTACATAAAATTTAATGCAAGTAATTTTGTTCAAACTTCACTGGTTTGCAAAAAAGCTTCTGTCCAGGGAAGGACTACCAAGAAACCCAAGGGGCTTTCTATTCAATAATACATATTGTATCAGGTGATCAGCCCTCTGGTAATTTTCATGTGGCATATTCATTAACAAAATAATTTTATTTTGAGGATACTCATGCTGCCTTAAAAGCAATGTGGGACGACACATCTTTATAAGTACTTATGTGATACAATGGCAAAATGGTCGGAAATTGGAGTTGATGGCTAGTTTTTTAAGATTTTTTATAGCATAAAGTGACGAGACGAGAAAAACATTTACCTGATGTTAAAATTTTGCAATCCTCAACACAGATAGGAGTTTGATCTAATAATTTCCTAAAGTACAATTTTGGCCATCAGCAACTTTTAAATTGATTTTGAGGAGGTAATTATATGATCTAACATAATGTCAAGATTGGAGGCAGTTTTATTTAAAAAATTGTTATGTAGGGTTTATTTAATTAGAAACCAACCCCCTCAACCATACTCATACTGTATGTTCAAATAAGAAACAAGTGTAATTTAAAAATAAAACTGTTATTCAAATACTATATGATGGAAAGCAAAAGTAAATGTAAATGCATACACCATAACACTATTTAAGCAATAAAGTGCAGCGGACTGAAAATACAGTTATAAAAGTAACAATCAAATTTATGCTACAGTGGGTATTACAAACTATATCAATGTAACAGCAGAAAAATTGGTTAAAATTATGAAAACTTAAAAACTCTTGGCAGTGTTGGTGGAATGCATAATACTGTATTTGAAAATTTAAATATGATATTTAATTATAGTAATGGCAATCGCAAACATGCTATGATGAAAGCTCAAACCATATAAGTAATATTTTTTTTAAATAATAATGTAAAAACATTAATTAACAAATGATTAAACATAAAACAATATGTTGTCTTAATTAATTATTTTGGCCAAAATAAAGTAAGTATTAAAGATCATTATTTAAACTTAGCTAAATATTATTACTTAATACTTAATAAAATAACTTCTAGTTACAGAATACATTTAGACCTTTTATTGTCTATATTAAATGAATTGTATCATACCTGTAAGTAACGGGAGAGTCTATTATTAGCTCTTGCTGGTGATGGACTAGCACTATCACTTAGAGACTCAGGACCGCTGAGTCTAAAAGATTGTGGTGTTACTGCACTTGCTTCATAATCTAAACGTTTAAAAGGTTCACCAAAACCACTACACACATATGACTGTCCATCTTCTAAGTCATCTAATTTTCCTATCTGTAATAAAAATGATTATTAGCCTGTATGAATTAATCAATTTCATCCATTTTGTGATAGTAATAATATACTTACTTTTCTACCTTCTAGTGAGTAAATTGTCCTCACACCACTTGGTAAAGTAACATTATCAACTAGCACCCTCGTCAAATCTGCTGTCAAACTATCAAATGACCTGAAAAATATAAAAATAAACTAAATTTTAATTACATAAGTTAGTTGTGGTGGTTAGTTTCCACTTCTGATTATTTATCTATCACATTAATATTCAACAGTAGTTACTACTCAAAACTAAAATAAAAATTAAACAATGTGCTTGTTAACTTATACTTTCAAAAATATTGGTTTATATTTGTCATGGATGATAGCTTCGTATTTTATTATTATAATTTACAAATTATTAAGTGCATTCTACTTGAGCGGTCACACTTAACAAAGTCACAAAATAACTATCAAAGTGAAAGTGAAAACCTATTCATAATAATAAAAAAAAATGAAACGTAGCTTACCTGTATCTTTCTGGCAAGACTGGAATTGTTACCCCTGAATAAAACTTGTCACCGTTTCGGAAAAACCTGATTCGTTTTGCTTTTCGTGCTGAACCTACTGTATTGCGAGGAGTAGTCCTAGATTTCAGTAATTTCATTTCGCTAATATCCTTTTCGAGCTCACATACAGAACTCGATCGGCTCCCACTTCGACTCAGATTGTTCTCCATTCTACAATAGAAAGTTAAAACTAAGTAATAATTTTGCTTACGGATTGCTACATTCTTAGGAACTCATTAGACCTTACCCTTTTTTCTTGGCACGTTTCAGTAGAAAATATGAATTCCTAGTTAATAAAAACACATCACTTAATCTTGTTTCATTTTATAATTTCCACAGGAAAGTCGATATTACAAAAAAACTAATTGGAGTAATCCTGATAATATTTCATGAAACACGGAAATCTGCAGAAATCAGCGCAGACAGTACACTTCACAGAGAATTAATTCAACAGATAATATTATGAGAAGTATATAAAAAATATTTTTATCGAACATTATTAGAGTAAAACAAACTGCAATATAAATATTCAACACATTCTATTTTTTTAAATAAATATTCATAACAGTTAATAAAATAAATAATAATACATATTACAAGACATTTAAAAAAAAATCTTGAATATGTTACTGAATTTTTCTGATCGACAACAAGAAAAATCGGATTGATAGATGAAATCCAAAGTTTTGCTTTTTAAAAATTTTTATTTACCTAAGTAGAAATTACCCAATTTTATATAGTGGCTTAAAAAACTTGAAAGTGATACTGCTTTCATTCATAATTTAATAAAAATTGGTCTGGTAACATCACAAACAGGTGACGCATTTATCAATTTCATTTTATGTCAAAAGAGCAGACAAAGAGTGAATTTAAATTGTATTTTTACCTGTTTTGTAAATTTTTTGTGCAAAATGGCATCGAGAAAAAAGGTACTATTGAAGGTAATCATCCTTGGCGATAGTGGCGTTGGTAAAACTTCGCTCATGAATCAGTTTGTCAATAAGAAATTTTCCAATCAGTACAAGGCAACAATAGGCGCAGATTTTCTTACGAAGGAGGTAATTGTTGACGATAGAATTGTAACAATTCAAATTTGGGACACTGCTGGACAAGAGCGTTTTCAGTCGTTGGGGATGGCATTTTACCGCGGGGCGGATTGTTGCGTTTTGGTGTTTGACGTAACGGCCCCTAACACCTTCAAGTCCTTGGAGAGTTGGAGAGATGAGTTCTTGATACAAGCTTCGCCGCGGGATCCAGATAACTTCCCATTTGTCATTCTAGGTAATAAAGTGGATTTAGAAAACCGCGCAGTGTCAGCTAAACGTGCACAGCAATGGTGTCAAAGCAAAAATGACATCCCATATTTCGAAACAAGTGCCAAAGAAGCTGTGAATGTAGAATTAGCATTCCAGACTATTGCTCGCAATGCTTTGGCACAGGAAACCGAAGCAGAGTTATACAATGAATTCCCTGATCAAATCAAGCTTAATGCCAATGACAATGGCCGTAACAGAGATGGAGATAACTGTGCCTGCTAGACTTCACAGAAATACCCCATTATTGGCAATATATTAGTGTCTCGTTTTTATATAAAATAAATACAATATAGTATAATAATATCATATAAGTAATCTTTTCTTTAACAATGTCATTAACATCATGTAAAATGTAAAATGTGATAGAAACATGTTTTCCTCACTCTTATGTTTTGTTTGTTATGCACCTGTGAATTGTGTAATATCATGCACATAATTTTTAGTAGCAAAATAGTTGAACATATATCATACTCAAAGTACAACTCATTCTTTTTTTAACAATATAGTTTCTAAGGCTATTCAATGTTTTAAAATTTTAATTTTTTATCTGTATTTTCTGTCATACTATACATAAATTCATTTCTTTGAACCCAGTAGAACTAATGTTAAAACAGTGTTGGTTTTTTATTACCCAGTATATGCCACTGAATCTTTATTGTTCAATACTTAATAACAGCAATAAAAATATTAGTTGAATTATGACTAATATAATTTATTGCATAACAAGCATTAGAAATATTCCATACTTTATTCATGTATTTATTCCAAGACAGAAAACCAACTAAAGATAGTTGATCTTTTTAAAAAATATTAATGTTCTTGCCCTATATTCAGTAAGAAAATGATTTGTATGGAAATATAATCAACCACTTAATATAGATGGACTTGTGATTGGCTAATAGATTTTATAAGTGAAATACATGTGTGTATACAAAATCTATTATAATACATTAAGAATCATTAGTTGTCCTTTTATTAGGTTCACTAAGAATGTGATATTTCTTGTTGCTACATACATTCAATACAGCTTTATTGTTGGAGGTATTTTGATCTGTTTTGTTATATGGTTAAGGAACAAATATACACTGACAGTGTATGAGAACTTCAATTTGTTACAAATTTTAGTAGCTCAGTCTGTATATTTAATTGACTATTTTGGCAACACACTATTTAACATGCATATAAAATATTTCTGTATATATTTGAAATTTATGTTAGAATTAAGTAGTTAATAGTAACAGTAACATTATAGAAATCACTCCGCATTTTTCATACCACATTTTGCTAATGCTATTTTTATAAATTGTGAGTAAATAAGATTGGCTCTTTAGTGAAATGCAGTGGTTATATTAGACCTATAACAGTTACATTACATAATAATGCATGGTTTGTAGATGCACTATATAAAAAATTTCCAATGTATTATCAGCATTTCACCAACAGTTTGGGTAATATTAAAGTGTAATTGGTAAGATTAAAATTGGAAAATTACTGTGAACAATAATTTTGATCTATGTTATGCACTTATGATTGCTAAGGCCATTAAGAAATGTTAAATTTATCAACATTACATAAAATATCTAATATCTCTATCACATAAAAAGAGCATTTATGTCAAACCCCAAATATAAATATTGGTTATAAGATCTAGTTAGAAAGAGGTAACAAAACAAATATGTATGCTGTAATAATGGTTGCTTTTTATTTTATATTAATAAAGACAAAAAAATCTTTAATGTTGTTTTAACATGTGAACCATTTTGACTTACACATTGAAAATTGTCAGAACTCTTAATTTATAAGGCTGAGTTTCTTCAAAAAGGCGAAATACTCTGGTTTTCTAGAGTCTTTTCCATTTTTAGCATTTGTACGATCTCATCGACTTGCGACGACGTATTATGTGTGCTTAATTGCCTGCTTGCTAACAAGATTAATTTCTTTCTTTACCAATGCCATCTATTCTTGACGTAATTTCTTTTTCATTAGTTGAATACCTTTTATATTCAACATTTACGTAAGTCTAATAAAAAAGCCGTCTTAACCCATGAAGGGGCTAATCTTAACCCATGACGGGGCTAATGTATTGCGATCTACTGGTAAGCCAGATGAATTTGAATGCAATCATCTGAGTGCACTTTTGTTAGGATTCGTTTCTTATGCGTTGTTAGTTATGGGTTCCACTAAGAAATTTTATTGAATAATTATACAAAAAAATATATAGGTATTGGGTGGGAACGGAACTGTGTATTACATAATAAATAATTTTAAACAAACAGTTGTAATAGCAGCATCATTAACGTCAGGAATTTAGTTTTTCATAACATTTTTTTTCAATGAACATGATCTATTATCACCAGGAAACTGCGTAGCATAATTTTACAATAGATAGCACAGCTTTGAATAGATCATTTCGACGCTCATCCCAGCAAAACATTGAAGAATCCATGCGTTTACATCACGATTATATAAAATGTACTTGTCTAAAAGAAAGAAACCACAAAGAAATGTATAACATGAGGTTTAAAAACTACGCAATCTTGTTAAAATTTGTTTTTTAAAACAGTTGTGTAAGATGGAAGCGTAGGTTACATCTGCCTTAGATCGGTCGGAGTTCTAATGTAAAGTAGCAAGCAATTGAATTTCGAAAACGGGAGACTTTAGTAATAAAAGTTAAAGGCTCAAGACCTCAGGGGTAACAACGCATCTATCTTGACCTTTATTGAGTATGGATTTATTTCTAGGCCACAGGGGCTATTTCACAAGAGCTATAATTAGGGCCAACTTAGTCCATAGACGGAATTTTGGGCAAACAGAAGTGAGGGGTCCTTTTCAGGAAGCAAATGTCAATTCAATGAAAACAATCAGAATGTAATTTATTAAGGGACTCTCTCTTATGAGTTGAACAAAGAAACCAATGATTTTTTTTTAAATGACTAATTGCAAAAAAATAATTTCGGCATTTCGGGCCCCCATCAGACACGTTGTTTTGGTCTCGTGCCCTTTGAGTAAAGACAGAACTGAAGTGAGTGGTCGTGAATTTTACGCGGATACTTGCGCAGTATCAAAAGTTGGCGTGCACAGTCATGAGGAAACAAGTGGTAGAACTACTTGTTTTTTTTTTCTTTTATGGAAGAAAGTGACGAGACGAGTAAGTCGATCACCTGATGGTAAGTGCAATGTCTGCTAATAACGGATACTGTGCCACTCAGAACATTTCTGTATCAGTTCTTAAGTGTCATATGCTCAGTAATAGCTATTATTGCTCTTCAAACGGGAACTACTTCACGGTAGAATAACTGGTACCTACACAGATCCTACTACCAGTAAAATTAACTTATTATGCATTGTGGAATGAACAATAAACACAAATTAATCTCACAGTTTACCACACACACACATACAGGCAAGGGCAGATAAAACTGGATTTACTTACCTCAAATCATTCGGATAAAATTTTTAAATGCTTTTGCACAAGCTTCCCGAGTATCGATGGCTTACACGATCATAAGATGATTGCTAATTTATTTAGGAAATACTTTAGTGTATAGGGTGTAAGGATGACTGTCCTTGGATTCATTGTCGTGTAATGCAAGCGGTGGTGGAATCATCGTCACGGGACGGAAGGTATCCTTCTCTGCAATGCAGGTTTCAACAGTTATTCAAAACATGCAGAAGGGCAAATCGCCGGTTACGATGGTAAAAGCATCGATCATTTTAAATATGCTGTGATGCACTTCCCGCGGGTTCTTTCGATGTTATTAAATTTATGTCTGTCACTCATATTTATATATACCTCAGGCTTTAATGCGTACTATAGTGGTACCGATTGTAAAAAATAAGATTGGTGGCATTTATGATAACACTAATTATCGGCCTATCTCCTCGCAACAACAACAGGCAAGCTGCTTGACGGTCTGTTGAATGGAAATCTCAAAAAGCATGTGGAGTTGCATGATACCCAATTTGGGTTTAAAACTGGGTTGTCCACTGAGAGTGCTATTCTGTACTTGAAATCTACTGTCAACTATTAGATGAAGAGACGGACGCCAGTGTACGTGTGCTTCCTCGACTTTTTTGATCTTGTAATTTATGACCGCCTATGGGACAGGTACGCGCGGTGAATGCGCAGGGGACGTGCGGGTGTGCCAATGGAATGCATCTCCCTCCTCAAATTTTGTTATTTGAACCAGAAAAATCAGGTGAGATGGGCCGATATTCTGTCGGATGAGTACAGATTGCAATGTGGCGTAAGACAGGGGGAAGGGGTTAAGATTGCCCCTACTGTTTAATGTGTACATCAGCTTATCGAGCGGCTTAGTAGCACTCATGTCGTGCTATATTGACGATATTTGATTTAATAATATATGTTATGCTAACGACCTGGTGCTACTGAGTCCTACGATCAAAGCACTGAGGATTGAGGAAAGCATAGGTTAAAATATAACTATAAAAAAAGTCAAATACTTATATGCAAAGCTGGCAAATATCAGCCGTCCCATGTGCCTCTTGTGGTCCTTGGTGAGGTGCCTTTAAAGCTGGTGGCTAATTGGTGCTAGTGGTGGCCGGTAGCTGGTCCATATGCTTGCTCGCAGGTTCACTCTATTTACAAATACTGTTAAGACGCTCTTTAAAGCATTCTGTCAATCTTTTTACTCTAGTGGCCTGTGGTTGAGGTATACGCGTCGAGGTTACAACACCCTGCGAGTACAGTACAACATCGCTTTCAGAGTGTTATTTCGGCTGCCCCGGCGCTGCAGCGCGTCCGGTATGTTTGTGAAGGCGCGGACGGATACTTTCCAAGTGATTATTCGCAAGAAAACAGCCTCAATGTTAAAGCGCTTGTGTGGCAGCGGTAACAGCATTCTGAGAGCGATATCTTTAAGATATGACTGTCCTATCCAGAATCACTGGGTAGGGGATAGGATTAAAATAATATATGACTAACGTTACTAACATATTTATAAGTCAAAATTGTTACTAATTCTTGAATGGTAGATGTGGCTAATGGGATTACTTTCAAACCAAAAACACACTTTAGGACTGATAAGAAAACTATTTATTTTAGCTTAAACATTTTGAATTTATTTTTGATAAAACGTAATTATTATGAAATTTATATAAAATACAAAAGTTATGTTAGATAACTAGACATGTTACTTCTTTAAGCGATTTTCACAGAATTAATAAAATATGACACAATTCAATCTGAACAAATAAAATTGACATTCCAAATTTAAAGTAATTCAAACATAATACATAAACCAAACAGATCAGCGTTGACATCAAAAGAGTAAGTATCTATAATCTGAGATTACCAATCAACACTAATTACTAACAATATATGGATCCATAGACCGAAATAAAAAAATATACCTATTATTATTATTATTTTACGCCATGTGTCCTGAGTTTGAATCCCAGCCGAAGTTAGTGTTTCTGCAAAAACAAAAATCGGTGGTTTTCGAGTTTGGTTGCGTTGTGCATGTGAATTTATTTCTGTAAAATGTGAGTACATTTGCGGTACTGGAGAATGGGCCCCGCAATTTAAACAGCTCTAAGCATTGTAACGTCTAGTTAATGGCAAGTTTTGAAATAGTTGGTTTAGGGCTGCATTAGGGCTTAATCAGCTTATTTGCACATTTATTACCATTCAGTGTCTATAATGCTTTTACGCCATGTTTAGTTGTGTTGGGTCTGGAAACAAGTAAACACATACGTTTTCTGCAATAAAATGTCAATATTTCTTAAAATTTATAAATGGCGTGTTTGTCGACTGCTGCTGGGAATTAAATAATTTCTAGCGTAATTTATTAACTGGTATTATTGATTTATGAAGTGTTTGTAAGTACGGTGGTATTTTCTGTGAATGTGCATATTATATTACAGCTAAATTTTTACCCGTTTATGAAATAGCAAAAATGAGAATAAAATAATACACGCGTAATGTTGATTTTATAGCGTATTACATCTGAAACAAAGTTATTTCTTATTTGGTTATTTGTATTTCTAGACTTATCACTAAATTAACTTAAAATGAAGAGCTTTGGTCTAATATAAAGCATACGTTGTTAAATATTTACTGTTTTCAACATGCAAATGGCGTCAATTTGTTAAGCAGCTCCAATTCTTTTTTAATCTTGTGTAAAGCTCTTGTCTGTACATGGACATACGACATCTTTTATCCAGCTCATAGAGGTGGATAAAAGATGCCGTACACTCTTGTGGCTGTACTGAATTGCTTGAGGTAATAGTAACCGTAAGCTATTTACTGGTACATTTAGAGACAATTAGGCAGCTATTTAAAGTCCTTAATTAAAAGTTTGGTTTTAAAAAAATATTACACTATTGTTTTTTTGGTTTTCTCTTTTTCTACGGTTTTCATCCATGACTAAATAGAAAAACAATAAGTATAGCAATTTCTTAAAAAATTATAAGTACAGCAATGAGCATCAAAGGCAAATATGATGCCATTAGAATTACAATACTCTTCGCGAAGTCTGCTATAGCACCAGAATCTGTAATAAAGCTTACAAAAGCCCTTTAAGCATTGGCATTACAGCAGAGCTCACCTAAGCTATTATACACCCAAATATATAATATTACTCTCTTGTACAGAACAAAGTTGTCAAAGAGATTTCGTACCGATCGTTACCAAGCCTAATTGGATGGCATTATAAGAGAGTAGATATTCTCTATGAAAGGAGTTTATAGTGGATGCAGACTTGTACAGCAGGCATCTGCACAAGAGGTATAAGTTACTTCATTAAACACCCACTAACAAGCCGAGGTCATCTTAACCAGCTAGGAACACAAATAATGACTAAAGTCTAAACAGGGATTCCCAAAGTGGTCGATACCGGTTTCCCAGGGGTCGAAATAAACAAAAACTGATTGTAGGGGTCGACGAGGTCTAAAAACTTTTTCTTTGAAAGTTTCAAGATACTATAAAAGTTGTGTCACGTGTACCAACTTGTTATAAGAATGATTAATATTTTAGTAGGAAGTAACAATATTGTACTTTTAAAAAACTCAACAAGTTGATAAGCGTGCACAAGTTCGTACAAGATAAAAAACTCGGCAAGTCAAAAAGCGTGGACAAGTTCGCAAGATAATGTGTTCGAGCGTACATGTCTTTCAGGCACGTTTTGACAGCAAAGTTTTTAAATTGGTAAGTATTTTGTATCAATAGGAAAAAAACTAGAGAAAGATTTTTAAAGTAAATTGGCTAAAGGGTCTGAGTTATCAGTTTTTGAAAAAGGGGTCTCTTGCTCAAAATAGTTTGGAAATCCCTGGTCTCAAATTAAATCAAACACAATAGTGTTTACAATAACCGGTATAACGCTTCTAGTACATTTTTCTTTATTTTCGACAGCTCTTCATCAGCAAGGCTCTTCAAAACTCATTGAAATATTCCTAGTGCAGTCTTAAACATCCTCTTAAACTCGTATACATCTTAAGTAAGACCTAATGCTATTAAAAGGCTGACTTGTTGCTGAATATTCAGCCAGTGTGTTAGTGGGGCAGTGTCCGGAAGGTGTTGTTTGAACGGGCAATGTAATATTACGCTTAAGACAAAAGCTAATAGCTTCTAAAATTAAATTTAATGAAGGGCGGATTTCATACCCTGCCTGCCCTAGGCCTACGGAAGATTACTGCCCTTCTTCTCCCTGCAAACGATAAATTCAATGACGTATAAGAATTAAATAAAAGTGAAAAACAACGAGGGTTGTAAATTATAAAATTATCCCAATCTGTGGCTTTAAATAATGATGCTTATCATTTTTATTTGGAACAGTTAATAAATATAAAAAATAATAGGGAAATCGGAGGATTTCCCTATTATATGGGGAGCCCAGCTATTGCAATACGTTTTGAATAGTAGATAGTTCTTGAAAAATTATAAAGAAGAAATAATAAAGAAGTTTTAAAAATTACTATTTTATTTAAGCTAACAGTCGCTTCTATAGTCGTATAGAGTGTGGTCCCCCTCTCTCTTACTTTTCAATGATGCTGTGGAAAATTCTGAAAAAAATTTAGATGGTGAACCTAGAAAACACTCAATGAAAATTTGTTTGAATAAGATATGTCGTATAGTTTTTAATATGGGATATTTTCGGCTCCACGCAATTTTTTTGAGTTTTGCGACCGCAGAAATAACTTCGTTTTTCAATGTCTTTGACACGCTCTTGGCCGGTTTTACTATGTAGTTTTGTTATATTTGAACTAAAATATTTTATTTTTAGCGTCACTTGTGCCATTTGCACTTATAGAAAGTTATATGCTGTTACTTGTTC
Organism: Luehdorfia chinensis; assembly: GCA_019845155.1. NCBI lineage: Eukaryota > Metazoa > Arthropoda > Insecta > Lepidoptera > Papilionidae > Luehdorfia > Luehdorfia chinensis. Next base: position 1,305,073 of record JAHVAK010000223.1, read on the forward strand.
AGTGATTCTGGGATTGTGTTGTGTTGCAAGATTGCCTATTTTTATACCGGGCGCATCTTAAATTACATACAACGCGAGTGAACTGAGTTCCATTCTCGGTGCCGGCACCTTTAAAATTGTTCCACAATTTTTAATGGGACGATTTACTACATAAGGAAAACATCGTGAGGAAAGCTGCATGCCCGAGGAATAAAAATATTTTGAGGACATTTGAAGTCCGCCAACCAGCATTAGAGCAGTGTGTCGGACTCTTCCCAGCTCCAAAACCCACTAGAAATGAGAGGAAGCCTATGTTCAACAGTGGACTATGGTAGGCTAAAATCATGATGATATTTATACCTCCGAGATCCACCAACGGGTTTGGTTTTCAGTACCTACTATGCTCTAAACTTTACAGAATTGAGCAGTGTTGTAGCATTAGCGCCCTGGGCAAGATTTTATTTTGCGCCCCCCAAAATTTATTTTGCAGGAAGAGAAACAATACAGTTAGTTTCCCCTTTTGTAGTCTTTCTTCGTTATAATGGATTTCCGCATAGTAACGCCTGATTCTATTATATTTAACTTACGGATATACTATACTATAAACATGAAAATATGTTAAGTTTTTTTTTCTGGTTTTTTCTGAGGCCAATTTATAAATCATGTGGTCTACATCAATACTTTTTGTTTTGTACTTAATCTATGTTATGCATGATCGTAAATATTTTTTTATTAATTTTATTTGCTGAAATATCTTTCACAGGTAGCAGAATTCACAGATTACAGCGTAATTGCTAGGCAAAGTGCAGTTCCTTTACTGGGATAACTGGTCACTAAGCCATAATATTTTTATGGCAATTAAGAAGTGCATAATGATTTCTTATATTTACGCGAACACTACACATTTAAATGAAACTAATTAAAATCCGTAAAATAAGTTTCATTTAAATAAGAAGTGCAATATAATGTGCGGTTTTTACGGGCAATAATTATATTTTATTTGATGTTTGTAGCTTTTAATCTGTAAATATAACTCGTTGACACCTAAATCATCTGCGATTTAATGCGAGATCAGCTGCGGATTCCTTAAGTTCTTCGCTGTGGGTTTCATGTAACGAACGTCCTGATACTACATCCGACTAGGTAGGTACCACCCCAGGGCCAGTTATTCTGCCGTGAAGCAGTAGTGTGCAAACAATACTGTGTTTGGGTTTGAAGGGCACTGAGAGCTAGCGTAATCACTGGGGATACGAGAATGAGCTGATGTCTCAGGGTGACGGGAACAGTGTGGTGTCACACAGAAATTTTCTCCCGTCCGATCCCACCGCATATCGGCCTATAAGCCTCCTCAAGGCCTTAGGCAAGATATACGAACGCCTACTTCTCGCCCGCTTAAGAGACTTCATGCAGTCTCGAGGGATCCCCATCCACGAGCAGTTTGGATTCCGTGCCAAACACTCATGTACCCAGCAGGTGCACCGCATAACGGAGCACATTCAATCCCGCTTCATACGCGGGCTTCATACCGGAGCGCTCTTCTTCGACGTGGCGAAGGCGTTCGACAAGGTCTGGCACAACGGGCTCATATACAAGTTATATGGACTCGGTGTGCCGGATCGCCTCGTACTCATCATACGAGATTTCTTACGCAGTCGAACCTTCCGCTACCGCGTCGAGGGGGTGCGATCCGAATCACATCCCATCCTAGCCGGCGTACCACAAGGCTCAGTCCTAGGTCCCGTGCTCTACACCCTTTTCACGAACGACATACCGCACACCAGCGGCGTCGAACTCGCCCTCTTCGCAGATGATACCTGCCTATATGTGTCTGGACGTAATCCAGACACTATCTCTAAACGCCTCCAATCCGCAGCCCGAACCCTCGGGAACTGGTTTCGGAAATGGAGGATCGAGGTCAACCCAATCAAAAGTGCAGCCATGTACTTCTCGCGGCGCATAACGCAGCATCTCCCCACCATAGAGTTATTCGATCGTCTAATCCCCTGGGAAAAGACAGTCAAATACCTAGGCGTCCTATTAGACTCGAGACTCAGCTTCGGTCTACATATTAACCGAGTAAGGAACCGAGCGGCGTTCGTCCTCGGTCGATTACATCCGTTACTAAATAAAAATAGCAAAATGTCCCTACGTAATAAAATTACACTTTACAAAGCCTGTATTCGGCCAATTATGACATACGCAAGCCCCGTATTTGCGCATGCCTCCCCGCGTCAAATTCACCGACTTCAGGTAATACAAAATCGATTCATGCGTAAAGCCACGGGAGCACCGTGGTTCGTGCGTAATGCTAACCTTCATATCGATTTAGGGCTTCCTACCATAGCCCAATATCTAAAGTTGGCCTCTCGCCGATACTTCGACTCTGCCGCCACGCACCCCAACCCACTGGTTGTCAGGGCCGCCACTTACAACCCCCTCGCGATACACCAAAACTCGACCCGCGGAAAAAGGAGACCGAGGCACGTCCTCGAGGACCCTGACGACGCGACCACTATTGCCCAAGCGCTCTACTCAACACTACACAAACACCCATTATCACCATCATACCGCCCCCGCCGTCGGCGTGGGCGTATCAGACAAAGTTATTCGCGATACCGCCGCATCTCAGGCCGGTTTTCCCCTAGCAGTAGTGTCATAAACAGAAGCGTCGCTGGAGTTTCTTGCGCCATTTCTTCTCCAGCGGAAACGCATTCCGAATTGGTGGTAAACTTATCTAATAATAATCATGGTATTAATAATTAAAGTAGTAGTAATATTGCCCTCCCGATTGCAGTAACTGACCGAGCCGAGACCGGCCCCCTTGGGCACCCTCGAGTCTGTTACTCTCGCGAACAGGATGACGGTCCAAGCCGAGGTCCCCTCTCGGGGGCCCTTGCGCCAGTCATCCATTAATAAAGGTTTCGGCTAAGCGCCCTCAGCGCTATGCCACCTTTCAATCCGGCGAAGCTGTAAAAGCCTTCGGGCTAACAGTGACCATCAGTCCTAAAAAAAAAAAAAAAAAATACAGAAATTTTCTGGGTGACACAACATTTGTTATGGGCAGACGTTGCACTTACCATCAGGTGAACATTTTGCTCATTTCGTCACTTTTCCAATAAAAAAAATAGAAGCAACGTCAGCTAAACTTCGAAATCTTCTTCACATTATGGACACATCATTTTTGGCCCTTTCATCAAACACTGTTTTAACCGTTTAAAGTAAATATTATCATCATTTTAGCCTACCATAGTCCACTGTTTAACACAGGCTTCCTATCATTTCTAGTGGGTTTTGGAGCTGGGAAGAGTTCGCCACGCTGCTCGGGTCTGAGAGGGCTGTGAGAGTCCGCTCGTTGGCGGACTTCACATGTCCTCAAAATATTTTTATTCCTCGGACCTGCAGGTTTCCTCACGATGTTTTCCTTACGTAGTAAATCTGTCCATTAAAAATTGTGGAACAATTTTAGAGGTGCCGGCACCGAGAATGGAACTCAGTTCACTCGCGTTGTATGTAATTTAAGATGTGCGCCCGGTATAAAAGATATATATTTTCGGTGAGTGCCCAGTCTCTGACTACCCCTTATGGGATACAGTCGTGATCTTATGTATGTATGTATATTTTCGGTGATGTAATTGCTGGGCAGCTGCAGGGGCCCGCGTGCCAGTTTTGGTTTGACCCAAACATAAATAAATAAATAAAAACTCCTACAAAAACCTCGAAATTCGGACTGTGTCGCATTCGCTGCGTGCTTTCGCGATTTCGAAAATCTTAAATATTTTAAGTCATCTACTGACCGTCCGAGGGAGGCTGCGGGCATCCACTCGGACTGTCGACTTGTGTGTCGGTAACTCTGGGCGGTGAGAACCGCCCTGGAACACGGGTGAATCGTGTGTACGCGGTGTGATTATTGACTATTGCGCGCCGCTCTCTGTGTAAAAGAAGAAAAGCTATGAAGAAGTTCAAGGGTAGAGCTCTCGACGAAGCATATGAGCAACCTGAGTTCGATCCCCGTTCCCTGTACTACAACCACTAATAATATGCTACCACTAATATTATAGTTAATTAGAATCGAGCGTTACTCTTCTTCGTTAAGGCGGACATTTCGCATGCTAATTTCAATGATATCTATACATATAATAAAAATGTAAACTGCACGTCGCACCCCCGCTCAAAGACTGTCATAATTCAAAATTCATTAAAAACTTGTTATTCATTATAATTTTCATAAAATTTCTTGTTCTATGGTCTCAAAAAATGTCACAAGTGTATCTTAAATAACTTTCACTAGATGGCATTAGGGACGGTATTAGATCGGCGGATTTTTTTATTGACTGCGTCTTCGACAGTGTCACTTCTGACTTGTGACAAGTTAATCCTGTAAAGTTAGTTTCTTAAAGTGACATTTTTTATTTGTTTAAGGTAAGTTCCAAAATAAATATTTAATTTTCTTGTAGATGTATTTTTCTGTGTTGTGACATTTTTCTGCACAAAAAAAACTTAAATAACCTAATACATACATATACTTAATAAACAGTCATAATATGAAGTACATCAGTTTTGATGCTGTAACGAAGTACATTGTTATATATGGATTTGTGTTTTTCAGAAAAGAATAACTTCAAGGGCTGTACGAATTCTAAATATACTTACGAGATAGAACTAATACTAAATATTGTTTTAGATGGCGAGATCTTCAGTGATGATAAGAATACGAGTCTAAGTACATATTCGAATAATAGAATCAAAGATTGTTCATCTGATGAAGCTAAAGACTATGATTCTGATGATTCATCGTCAAAATCTTTCATCGTCGTCTTCAACAAATTCATCTTCCGATTCAGATTTAGAGGATGATACTGCGCAAAACCCTACTACTATTGAAATACATAGCAGCGTAGTAGTAGTCGCTGTATGTAATACTAATCAAAACCCAAACTCAAACACTATGTTCATAGACTAGAACAAACAGAACCTATGAACTTCGTATTTTACACTGACAATTGTTGTTAAATTAATTCATTGTTTCACTGTATATGTTTGTAGTAATGAAGTTTGCCAATGTTAATTCTATTATTCTTGTTCTGGATGACAACGCATTTCTTATGGGCAGACGTTGCACTTACCATCAGGTGACCGTACTGCTCGTTCCGTCACTCTTATCAATTATAATAAATAAAAAATAAATATTACTCATAAGTTCTTTATCACTGGCCATACTCAAAATGAAGAAGACGCAGTCCATTCCGTTATAGAAAAACGGATCAAAAGATCATGAAAATCTGGCCCTATCTATACTATACTAAACTCGTATGCTCAGATTATTAAGGATGCCAAAAAGACTGGGAAGTCATTCACAGTTCATATGAGCTTTCGCATAAAGATTATATACTTATCTCTAAAGAATTAGCCGATGAAACCGGCTTGAAAAGTTTAAAAACTGTAAAAATTTCTGAAGTTAAAGTGTTTCAATTTCTCCGAAACTGATCTTATCAGAAACAAAAGAAGGGAAATTCCGGTGTTGAAGTTAGCTTATCCAAATAAACTTACGATCAAACCATATAAAAAGTCTGAGTTAATTAGTTTGATAAGATGCCATTACATGCCTCACTATTACGCCTATTTTTTTAAATTTAATGTTCAGAGGGTCCAAATAAACTTATTATGGTATTTTACATTAGTATTACGCTGTAATTATTTCAGAAAACTCAAATAACGATTAATAATGCATGGGCGAATCACCGATACCATTTAGTTTTTTTGTTAATTTTTTACTTAATTTCTAATTGCCCGATTGGTGTGCGTAGGTATTAATATTCTGATCTCAAATACGTAGTAGCAAATTATTATTATGTTTATAATATCCTTCAAATACCTGTGATCAGTATTCGTTTTTAATTTAAATAAAGACACATTTTAAATTAATTAATGATTTTTCTTTAACAAAAACGTCATAACTCGAAAAGGAAAATTTTTCTTTTCATTCTCCCTATTTGCCTAGTGATAGATAGCAAATGACATAAGTCATTATAACTTTTTCAAAATTTTAAACAACAAAATTTTTTTGTGTGTGTTTGAGGGGGGGTGCGACGTGTCTGTATATAATAAAAATGTAAACTGCACATGTTTGTACATTTTAAAATATTGCGAAAGATATAAGGGGGCTAAAAATAAGTAACTAAATACATTTCTATCATTTTTAGAATTGTCTGTCTGTCGAAGTATCTCACAACGTTCAAGAATAATCAATCAAAATATACAATTATAACAAAAATGAAAAGCTTTCATAGCAAAGTAGCAACCGATTAGCCTTTTATTAATCGGACAAACTAATATAATACGAAGAAAATTGCACTAAGTTTAAATTTCAACAATCTATTTAGAATTTGACAACGCTATCTTTCAGTGACACTATTAAACTATTGCAATTTGAATAAATTATGTTCTTATTTAGAAAATATAATATATATTATATTAAGACCGGAATTGCACTTTTCGTTTTGTATCCATCAGTCAAGCAAATCTTCAGTAAAAGTCAACTATCATTTTACTGTTGAACGTCATTTTGAATTATCTATTGTCACTCTCGTGACTGACTTGACATTGGCAGAATTCTATAGAAAGAGGCCAGAATTAAAAGAAGAAGAAAATAGATATGCCTCAAACCGATAGGTTGAATAGAATAGCACCTACCTCTTTACTACCGAGGTGTCGTCAAAGGCGACAGCGGGGGCGAAAAGTGGGCTACGGTTGTGGTTACTGCCTACCCCTTACATGGTAAAAATGTGTGAATGTATGTATATATGTATGTATTCAATCCGACGTGGCTGGGATGGATGAAACTGGATGTCGGTTTAAGAAAGTCTGTTAAGCTGGTTTCGGAATCGGTTTTGAGTCTGGCATATTTGAGATAGTGATATGGTGGTGTTGTTGTTTGTGGTGGTTGACGATAGCGATGACGACGTTGGAAAATTACATTACGACGCCACTACTTGTAAAGTTGTATGTCAATAATTTATTCTATTTCTATTTATCTAAAAAAGGAAGATTAGTAATTTAGTTTTCCTTCACTTTTCTCGGAGGTCTTTTTACAAATAAGCATTTTTTCATCAAATTATGTAGCTTCATCTGTAATGTTGCAATTTTCATTGATATACGAGTATATCAATGAAAATTGCAACAATTGCTGTGTAAAAAATTTCAAATAATATTAATATGCGTATGTACTCGTATAACTAAAAATAATTGTTCTTGTTTTTCATCATTTCATTATATTTGCATTTATTATCCTTAATTATACTAAGGTACTGTTTCGTAAATACTCTTTAATTATGATTCGGAATTACTCAGTTAAAGGACCCACATATTATAAGTTACTCTATGATTTCAGGAACTGTCTACACAATTCCCGAATCAGACACTACTGTCTGTCTTCAGTGTTCTACGAAACAAGAAGGTAGTTGCCCACGTAACTCCAGTGTGTATTTCATCAGAGTCATTCATTGGTACGAATCATGTTTAAAGGAATTACGGCCTTATTTCAGCATGCGCATGCGGGGTACTGCGCGGGGTAAGGGACGAGCGAAGCTCTAGTGTTTCAGGCGGCCAGTTGCTCGTACAATTTAGTCTCGCTTGTGACATGAAAGGGCGCGATTCTTCACACGCATCGCGGTGCTTTGAGAAATGCATCACCATGAACAGCCGCCAGGGAATGCATGTAATGGTACGTACCGTAATTTTCTAATATTGCTCTTTTCAACTGCTGAATGCACCATTACCACAATTACCTTCTAACGAAGGACTGAGCGAAATAACAAAAAAAGAATTAATATATAAATATTATATTAAGTGGTACATTTTCTATTTCAAATTATAATTGAGGAAACCCAAAACTTGTACTTTCTGTAAAAAAAATTATGTCAAAATTTAAAGATGTCAACATAAACTCTTATATTATAAAATTATAAATTGATTTTTGTATCTTAAAAATAAGAACTTGACACAGAATTACTTTTCTGCTTAAAAGGTTTCTGAATTCTAAATACATCTCTTCAAATGCTTTTCTGGAACTGGATACATTGTGACGTCGGTATACATTTAACTCGTAAAAGGACAAATTGTCTATAACTGAACTGATAGAGGTAACGTAACCGCTTAGCTTAGACTGACCACGGGGAATGTTTCAGGCACTCTTTTGTGTTATTATTATACCGAAGTATTCTCATAATTTTCTACTTAGATCTATAGTTTTTAAGTTTGTAAGTAAATAATAAATAGTCGTCTACATAATTTCGTGTTTTTTTTAATCCTTTTATGTTTAGCGTTCACTGGTTTTCTTATTAGTAGTATTGGAAGTTAAAAGTTTTTAATTTCTTTTGAAGCGTAATATTGATTTCGAAAGTTTAGTGAGACTATGACAAGATGTCATTAGTATTCCGTTGACTATAACCTAAGTTGTAAAAACACTTCTAACAAATAGCGATTACAGCCTTTAATTTGTTACGATGTTATATACACACACCGGCACAAATAGCGGAACACAAAAAAAACATTATATTTCATAAAAGACTGACTGGACTGGGTTATGTTACCTTTTTATTTAGAACTTTTAATTTACAAATGGAACATAATGCGAGGGTAATTTTATTTATCTATTTTTTTCTGTTTCCCGGTAATACTGATTTGTAGTGGTTCGAGCTCGGTCTAAGGATAAATTTAAAAGTTTTATCAATTCGATAAATTCTCATTTTTCTTTGTAAAAGTTATTTTTTTTTATTGTTAATAGTAGGCACCTTAGTAAAAATGCCCGAATTAACACCACCAGGGATTATTAGGGCAGATGAAATGCGAAGAAATGGTCATACCTACAGATCTATTGCCGTTAGACTGCAGCAATCAATTTCAACGATTTATCGCAATATTCGACGGTACCGGTTGACTGATTCTCTTGTGAGGAGGAGCCAAGGCAGAAAAAAGTGCAATTCCAGGAGGGATGACCGTTTTCTACAAGTTGGAGCTCGCAGGAAAACGTGGGTAACGACTGTGCAGGCCCGAAATGACCTTGAAGTCGTGCGAGGAGTGCGAGTGAGCGAGCGTACAGTTCGCAGAAGATTTGAAGAAATGGGCATAGGTTCGTATGTACCGGCCAAAACTCCAACACTTGAGAGATACCATCGTTTACATCGGTTAAACTTAGCAAGCGAACATCGTTTTGGGACATAAATCAATGGGGCGGGTACTTTTCACTGTTGAGTGTAGAGTGCTCTTAAACCAGATCGATGGAAGGCAGAGAATATGGAGACGCAAAGGAGAAAGATACATTCAGACTAGTTTTGAAAATAGGGTGGCATATGGGGGCGGCTTAGTTACGGTGTGGGGAGGAATAACCTTCGGAGCTCGTACGGAGTTAGTGATGGTCGAGGGAGGGATGACTGCTGATAGTTACATCAGGGATATTTTATAAGAACACGTTGTGCCATTTGCCCCCTATAATGATGACGGCTTTATTCTGATGCAAGATAATGGTCGGGCTCGCAGTGCTCGCTCAGTCCAAGCATATCCAAACCATATGAGTATAACAGTGATGCAGTTGCCAGCAAGCTCTCCGGATATGAATTCTATTGAGCATGTTTGGGACTTGTTAAAGAAAAGTGTTAAATTCAGAATACCACCCCCCAACAACCTGAGAGAACTACAAAATGCATTACTTGAAGAGTAGCAGAGCTTGTCCCAAGATACAATAGATAACATAATTCTCAGCATGCCCTGAAGGATGGAAACGTTTGTTAGAGCACGAGGGGGAAACACACGTATTAGTCTTTCAATTATTTAATGTTAAAATCTTAGTAATCTTTGATTTACAACATTGTTTGTGTTCCCACAAAATAGAGAAAAAAGTTTATATTTTATTTTGATTACTTTTAATAAAATTTAATTAAAAACTTTTTAAAGACAATGATAAAAGATGTTTATCAGTTTGTTACTTCATGTCTGATTGTTATTTGTTTTAATACTCGTATACACGTTATTATTTCTATACTCTGTCTATTTTTAACGTTCAGATAATTGTGCCGGTGTGTATATTATGCATTTAAATATAAATATATTTATATAAAAACGATTAACACTGACTGATCACGATATCTACTTATCTACAAGACTTATCGACTTGAAATTTGGCATAGACTTCCCCGACATAGACACCGACTAAGAACGGATTGAACGAATATTTACTCATAAATGTGTAAATGGGCGGGTGCTGTTTTTCTCTACACAGACTTCAACATAACAATGGCTTCCGTGCGAAACCGCTAGTATATTTAAGTATAGAACAAAGTGTAAAGTAAAAGCCTACAAATGTCCCACGACTGAGCACAGGCCTCTTCAAATTTCCGAGAGAGTTTTTGTAGCAGAGAAGTATCCACCACGCTGCTCCGATGCGGGTTGACGGACTTTACATGTTTTCGTAATATTTTTTATTTCCCAGACATGCAGGTTTCCTCACGATGTTTTCTTCGCCGCTGAGCACATGGTAAATCAGGTACCACGTCTGGGCTAGTGTATTTATAATAATATGATTGACTATGTCAATATCCCCCCAAAATGAAAGCTGCAAAGTTTTCTATTAATCTATAGGGGTGGCCTATGTTGATAGGTTGAAATGTAGATGCTGTTGATGATTAAGTTTTTATTTTGCAATTGTTGTGACTTTCTGTATTATTATCATTTAAAATAATTATACTTGAACTTTTTCACAAATTATAGTATTGATGATATAGTAAGGCGTAACCGGTTTGTTTAATGAATAAACAATTTGTGAAACGAGTACTTGTGTTATTCTAATAATTGATAGGGACGTAATTTTTTTTTGGTTACATTTTGCAGAATTAAGAATGGGTACATGATTTAAATTCTTGTGAAATGCAGTTAACTAGAAATGGATTTTTCAAGACATATTTTAATGTACTTTGTCTACAATTCCTGAACCATTGGAAATTCGCTGCATCTGGCGCTCACAATCTAAGCTATTGTTGACATATATGCTCGTAGAAAATTTAAGTTTATTCATTTCTCTATGCAATATAATCTTCAATCGAATTGATCACCTGAAAAGGTGATCAGTTTGATTGAAGAGATTTTGTTGAGAAATCCTTTCCACTAAAAAAAATTAGAAGCTTAAAAGTTTTACAAAGGTTATGTAATTAAATTCCTTTAAAATGTAGTTTGATTTCATTGTTCTTAGATGTTACCTTTATCAAGAACCCAATGACATTATAGTACGTTACATGTACATATGAAGCACTATGTTATACAAACTATAAGTAGGTAATTTATGTTTCTTCAGGTTTGATACTGAATTAGGACGCAGGTCCTTGACTGCCTGATACCGCATTTACTTTTATTTGGCTTCAGGTTTATCTTTAAAATTATTACTTTTTTAATGCATTTGCGAATTTCGAAATCATTGTGTATCGAAAATTTTTATTTGCTTAAATACGTTTTTAAGTAAATAAAATTTTTCTTTAGTATCGTGTAAGCTGTTAATTACTATGCACAGTTAATTTTTAAACAATAAAAGGACGAAAAAAAACATAATAACTTAGATGAGATTTATGTAAATCACAAAATAAACATTTACACTTAAATAAATAAATTTCTCGACCGCGTAGCCTACTGACTACTGTGTAACTCTGGTTGGTTTCGGGATCGGTTTCATGTGATGCCATTAACCAATGGATGCGCTTTATACGCCAAAATAAAACCGATCACGAAACCTACCAGAGTTACAAAATAGACCTCCTGGTCAGCTTACCAGCCGTCTACGCCCCGGGCCCGAATTCCAGTCGTCGCCAACGGAAAAAAAAAACAAAACTAATTTGACCATGTGAAATTTCTTTCTATAAAATGCTTACCATATTGTGGAAATCAGTGTGCAATATCGTTTTAAAATATCGATTTAAACAAATTTTATTAAAGAGCAAATTTCATTAATATCCGGAAAACTTTAACAGAGTTTGGTCTTGGCCATGGTGACTCAGTGCCGCAATGCTCGCCTTTAATGTCGTAGTAAACGACCTATCTCAGTTCGATGGTCTGTGCCAGTATTACCAAAATTGTTAATTGACAAATAGCAAAACATTAGTCGTATTGTTTTTGATTAAAATTTCAAAATCTGGTAAGTTGCGTCGCCATATTATAGGATCAATAAAACATTTCTAAAGTAAAAACATACTATTGGGATATTTATTGCAAACATGACGGCATTGCAAATAAAACGAATACCAAATGACACGTAGCTATTTAACTTGCGTTTATTTGTTAGCATTAATAATAATGGGCGTGAACATTTTCAAATTGCCCCTCAAAATTGACAATGATGTTGAAATGGACAATGAAAATGGCAAAAATCCTCATAATTTCTTATTTCGAGGGCGAACACACGTTTCGCGACTTACCTGCAAGCGCTGTATGTCTATGAGTACATCGCATCGTAAGTCGAAACATACAAACAACGAGATCATTCAAGAATTGAAATGATTACATCGTACAATATTGGATAAATAATTAAATTTATGCAATGACACAAAATTGATTACATTTTTTACTAGTTTTTTTTTAAAATAGCAACGCTTGTAACGGACTTAACTATATTTGTCGAAGTAATTGAAAGCTAGCGTCAAAATTACGAAATGCTATTCTAGGGTACACTGAGAGATAGAACTTCTTTAATAAAAAATTTCAAATAGGGTTCACTACAATATTATTCTACGTCATGTTTCTCTCAGTTTATGCTTGCTCTACGTTTGCAGGTTACCTCATTACTTTTTAGCGCTTAATGCAAGGTGTATCATACAACTGACATCTTTTTTTTCTTTTCTTTGTCGTCTTCATCATTCTGTGAAATCTCACTACTGGACACAGGCCAGGTGACCAAAGGTAAACTTGCGTAATCACCACGCCGGATAACATTAGGTCTGGTTGTTATTCCGCCATAGTCTCTCTTACTACCTACGCCATAACTAATTAGGATAAGACGTGGTCTTACACAAAACTCTCTGCTTGTGTAAATGTGCCATCACTTTAAATTAAACCAAATGGTTCTTTTTAGAAGTTGACCGCATTAATTACTCTAAAGGTTTTAATGTCGGTAGATGTTTTGAATAAATGCTTCTAATAGATTTATTGTCATAAAGCGATGTCACGGCGATACGATACTTTATAGCGCTAATTCTTTATGACACTTACTGATCAGATTAGATAGAAAAGTGTTTTATCGACGCTATCTATAAACGTTTAAGTGTCAAAAATCCGTTATGATTTCGTGTACAATTACGTTCAATCTTACATTATTTAAATAATACTTATAGTATTTAATAAAATGTTCTTAAATTAAAATTAGTTGATATACGTGGTAGCCCAGGGGCCAGAAGCTCGCCTTTGATTTCATAGTAAGCGAGTAACCTGGGTTTGATCTCCGGTGCCAGCACCTCTAATATTGTTCTTCAATTTTAAGTTCTGATTTACCACGTGCTTAGCGGTGAAGGAAGGCATCGTGAAGAAACCTGCATGTCCGAGGAATAGAAATATTTCGAGGACATGTGAAGACCGCCAACCCGCATTGGAGCAGCGTGGCGGATTCTTCCTAGCTCCAAGGCCCTCTCAGAAATGAGAGGAGGCCTGTGCTCAGCAGTGGGACATTTATAGGTTGAAACTTTACTTTTTTTTGATATGCTGCACTACCACACATATACGTAAAATAGAGAGGTAGCGAAATAAATTTAATTTGCAAAAATGGTAATCGACATTGGGGGAGAAACAACATTGGTACACATCACAAGAGTGGAGGACACGACACAACATTATGTTTCGCCCTCACAACAAGCCATTATCAAGCGCGATCTCCCTTATTTTTTTTTTATTTACTAAAGGAGTTATGAAGAAAATTTACCAGTATGTTGTAATAATACTAACTGGTTAAAGGTTTAATTTAATTAAGGTTTAGGTAAAATATAATAAATATTTATGGTTGTATATTTGATAAATATCTCTACTGTGGCAAAACTGGGATTGAACTTTAGTGAACTTTAGATTTCTACACGTAATGACTACACTTAATATTCCTCTTCGTAAAGCTCAAATGTAGAACCTAGTATAAGGCAGAATAATTAAAACTCTTCGGCAGCCTCAGCATCTTGCTTTTATAAATAAAAACACAAAACAAATAAACACTAAGACGTTAATAGTTATTACGTAGAGCATTAATGTGAGACAACACTATATTGACTACTGAAACATAGCCGGTTATATTTTATATTTGTTTCGCGGCTTTGTTATATCTTTATGTTAATGCTTTAAGATTATGCAGAATTGAAATTAGTAAGTATGAAAGAGCGTAAAATGTAAGTCATGCCTTGCCTGCTTCTATCTATGTTATGTTTTTATCAATGGAATATCAAACGCCTACGCTCTTTACCTTACAAAGACATTTTAGTTTTTACGCATGCGTGAAATATATTGATTGGTAAGAAGCTGATTTCTCTCCTTTGCTCCTAGAATTTTTTAACGGGGAAGAATACTTCTTTGTGATTTGTTCGCTTCTCTGTAGCGTTTTCAAGGTGATCTCCGTTAGGTTCCTTCTCGAAGGAATTAAGAGATAATGAGGCATGTACCTAATTACGCTGAGGTCGTCAATGACGATTCTGTGTTAATTTGTACTAAACAAACGCTACTGTTGAACAACCGTCGGATTATTTTATGCCTATCACTTCTGAGACGTCTGTTTATAAGTTAACCTTAAAATAGCTTCCAAACAATTTGACGTGTTAACTGAAAATTGTCGAAGATTTCCTCAGGCACAGGACTCAGATTAACTGTCCGTAGCGTATAATTATAATACGCAAATATCTTTATATTCTATTTATATGTTTGTAGCTGCATTTCTCTGGCCAATTTTGAATTTTGCTCAATAACAGGGACGTAACCACATGCACTGTACTTTAATGCAAGTTGTTAATGTATTTATAAAGTTGCCCGTTGCATTAATGGCGTAAGAGATTTCATCAGTCTCATTATTTTTATTGGTGCCAAATAATTGAACTTAATTATTTATTTTAATAGTTTTAATTGGAAACAGTGACGAGTCGAGCAAAACGTTCACCTGATAGTAAGAGCAATATCTGCCCATAACAAATGCTGTGTCACCCTAAGACATCAGTTCTTAAGTCTCATATACCCAGTGATTGCACTGGCTCTCAGTGCACTTCAAACCGAAATGCGATAATGGTTGCACACTACTGCTTCACGGCAGAATAACTGACCCTGAGGACCTACCTGGATGGATTTCTGCATATATTTTACTTAGGATTATGATTATTTTTTAATCAACTTTTTTATTTTACTGCAAACATTACTGTGTTTCGGTTTGAAGGGCACTGCGAGCTAGCGTAATCTCTGGGCAGAAATGAGACTTAAGAACTTATGTCCGAAAGTGATGGCCACAGTGTGGTGACACACAGAAATTTTGTGGATGACACAGCATTTGTTATGGGCAGACGTTGCACTCACCATCAGGTGAATGTTTTGCTCGTTTCATCACTATATCTAATAAAAAGTATGTGTAATAATTATGTGAATTGAATATTTATGTTATAATGGCCGTGTGGTGGCGGCATAAAAGAATTTACCACCCCATCGCATCCCGTGGGTGCCTTAAAAGTTTGCAGTCTCTATCTTAACTTTAATATACTAAAATTATAAAATAAATAATGAAATTTTAATTTCGTTTATCGTTTTTATACAGAGTAACAGACAATAAATGAACAAAAAAACATAATTTTGCGTACTCCTATTCCTAATGAGCTTGGTGCCTAAACGCGTTGTTATGCGAGGGAGAGAGTTAATTATTTGTCAGTTCAATCGGGATAAATTTCTCCGTGTGCTATCGTTCCTGACTCTGATTATCGGGTCCTGGTTTCGAGTCCCAGCTGAAGCCAATATTTTTGCAACACTAGTTATTGCGTTTCGGATCTGGTTGTCATGTAATTGACCAGTATCTACGACATTCCGTCCGACCCCATCCCGATCTTATCACATGGGGAAGGGAAGGTTCGGGAAGACCAGTAAGTGCCCCAGTGTTTGTGCTTAATACTGATACTGTTTTTTAATGTGCGTTGTTGTGTAGCTAGTCCGACGGCTCTTAAGGCTTCAAAGAGACTCACTAGCAAGAGGCCTGATAGAAGGGAGTACTTCTTGTCCTTACGTCACTATATATATCGTGCACAGTTATCAATCAACCACTGGCTATTATCCAAAAGCAGTCACCGGGCTCGACATCGGCCAGCAGGACTCCATCGTATTCAATTTTGTCCAAAATTTCTAATTCTATGGCCAATTGATCGTTATATATCGAAGATAATTTCTCATGTACAGGTTTTTGTTATATTTGATAGAATTTATTATTGTATGTTAGTTGTATGTTTTAGTAACTTTGGCTATAAGACACAAACCTTACTACGAAGGTCGCTTGAAGGGCGTCGAGGACATCTGAAGGCGCCGCGGCGTCTCTGAATCTTTATTGCAACTATTTTAGGGTTGTTCAACCTTTTTACTTAAGCATTGCTTGCGTTAGTGGTCTATGTATGAATGGTATGCATTATCAGTCCTTTATAATAAATATTTTATTGAAACAACGTTGTATTATAGTTAATATAATCAGGCGTTACTTAGTGGAAATCCATAATAATGAAGGAAAGTGCGTGCACGAGCAAACTTACATCGTCACCGGGAACCACCACCAGATACCATCCACTATTACAATACTACCATTAGGCAATATACACCACTGAAGTCGAGACCACTACACGTGTTTCGCCTCAAAACGAGGCATTATCTAGTGATATTATTCCCGATAGCGGTGTTAAGTTTGCTCGTGCACGCTCTTCAAATCTAGGTAATATACACCATTTTATATAATGCATGCGGAATTTTATTTCCTTCATTACAAACAACGTTTAAAATAAACTGCGTTTCAGTTATTTTTTATTACACATTGTAAAAATTTACACAGTCACAGATGTTCACCTTTCAAGATATTCGTTAGCTTATGGTGTGTGCCATATTTAGCAGTATATTTAAACCTTATTTAGGCATATGAGATCGCCCCTAAATTCTATTTAGAACTCCTATACTCGATGAAGTTTGTGCTGTTAGTCGTTTTTGTTTGTATAGCTTCATTGGTTTCAGAGCTTGAGGATCGGTACCTACAAGCTAGGTGTTTTATTATCATTATATAACAAACAATTTATGTTTAATGTCAAATAGTAAAACAATACTAAGCCAAAATTATACGAACGAATTAAAAGTATATTTTTACAATATTTATTTTAAATAAAACATCTAGTTTATGATAAATTAAAATATATTATATGATAAATGTAATATATAATAAAATGTTATGGTATTTGTTTTGTAGGTACTGTCTATCTATTTATGTTTCTCTTTCTCTTTACTTTTATTTATTCCATTTATGTATATTACTCGTATTTAACGGAAACGTCATGACTCAGTAGAGAAAATAATATCTTCCATAAAACATTCCTAGTGAAAAACCATAAAGCAGAAGTCTTTGATTAAAGCTAGAATAAACTGTCGTTCTGAATATTATATGCTGTTAGATTGAATGCCTTAAAAGCCTTAACCCAAAATATTATAGTTAAACATTTGGTTCAACTTTTCCAACGGAATGGATATTGGTTCAAAAGCAATTCGGGTCGGTGCTTGCTTTGTTATTAGATTTTAAATTGATAAAATTAATCAACTGAAAAGCGCGGTGTTACATATTCCTTAGCTGCTCGTGATAACTGCAATGGGG
This sequence comes from Luehdorfia chinensis, assembly GCA_019845155.1. Taxonomy (NCBI): domain Eukaryota; kingdom Metazoa; phylum Arthropoda; class Insecta; order Lepidoptera; family Papilionidae; genus Luehdorfia; species Luehdorfia chinensis. The sequence goes on from JAHVAK010000223.1 coordinate 1,322,918, forward strand.
TAAGAATTTTTTGACTCGTACCAAATGGCGGCGACGCGGTTGGCCAACCGTCACGTCTCGTTTCCCGCGGGAGCGAAAAATGGACTACGGATGTGGTACGTTACTGTATGTTTGTATGAATATTACGTTAGTACGAGTATATTAAATTACGTTTGAATTTATATTTGGACTATTGCTATGTCAAAAAATTCGTAAGTTGCAATTCTTGTTCCTTAACTAATTGACCTTCTTTTATCGCTGAATCATGGAAATAAGATTCTATTAGGTAATGTGACTTGCAACAATTTAATTGCACTTTGCACATTCATTGCTAAATCATCTATTTAATATTTAATATAAACGATCATGCTGTGCTAGCTACTTTTTCACACAGACTTTGGAACTAATTTGAATCTCGTAAATTTAGAACTATTACGATGAAACAAAAATATTCAAAGCGACTTTTTTCTGTGCGAAGTCGCTCTTGTAAAATTTTTATATGAATTTAGCACTGATTTGTTTAACGGGCGAATATTTAAAAAGCATTGAAAATTCAAATACTCTAAAATCACAGAAAGACAATGCCTTTATATTTATTTGATATTACTATTTGATATGTCAGGGTTAAAAACGTTACAGTTATTTTGCAGTGAGTAATATTTTTTTTATTTATTAATCTTTTAATTAAATCAATACCAGTAATAATTAAGTGTCTGTCTATGATTTCAAAATAAATGCCAAAATTGAAGTGGAAACTGCTATTTATACGATGCCTAATCATAAATGACCGTTTTTTGAAAATTTTTCTGTTTGGAATTGACCGCGTTTGTCCGCAACGACTCAACGAATTTCAATGAAAATTTTAGGGATTCAAACAGGAATTTTAGCTTACACTTCTGTCACGTGGCTTGTCAGTTGCATGCATTTTGTTTTTATATTATTTATAGAAGAATTTTAACATGAAATTCGTTAGTTTAAAGTCACCACATTGCCTCTAATTTTTAATTTTTAAACGAGAAAATATTAAAAACTTATGAGTAAAATTCACAGTTTTCTAGATAATTACTAATTATGCTTTAAACGTTTGTTTTACATAGTGACTTCAGATCCTAGTTTATAATACCCAGCTTTAGATCAACTTGTAATTTATACGCTTGGTAGAAATGTGTATGTAGTCAGTTGATTCATTTGTCATCATAACTTTACAATTAGCGGCATTTAGGTCATACGAAATGCCTTTGCACATCGACAGACGCAAAATAATTAATTGTCGTTGCATTTGTCCCTCCACCTTGTTTCGTGTTTATCGGTATGGATTGTATTGTAAATATTTGTTTACCTAACTCCGGATGATACATAGCTGTAACTGTAACGCCTGTTTTCGTATTCAGTCAGTTCGTAGCAGTTTTTTTTTTACTTTTAATATACTGTATTGAGATGACGAGGTCAATACAGCACCCATTTCATATTTTATTCTAATTTGTTGCTATGGAGATTTTTAAACGTTACTTCAAAGATTCTTTATATTTTAACTAGCTTTACCCGCGACTTCGTTCGCGAGGACTTTTGGATTTGTTTAGACAGGTTATTAAAATATCTTAGTGAAGTATAAACACCTTTCATCAGTAAAAGATATACGATATACCATTAGTTCAAGTTAAACTAAAAAAATCACAGAAAGAGGAAACCAGAAACATGATAGTGATATACAGTTTCGGTTAATTCTGTTACTACCGACTACGTCCTTAACTTATGAACGTATTTTTTGGGATGTGTCATTAATATTACATACATACATAAGATTACGACTGTATCCCATAAGGGGTAGTCAGAGACTGGGCACTCACTGAAAAAACAGATGACTGCCACAATCCACGTTTCACCAAAACAATATAATGCATTTGGTGTGATAGGTGGTGATCCCATCGCCATCATTCGCTGTTTGGTGCACAGTGCAGTTTAATTCGTTCCTTCCTTATTAATATTTATACAGAAATAAAAAAAAATATACTAGAACAATTAAACTACACTAAAAACCTTAAAAAATATAATATAATAACTAAAATATATTATTAAAAGGATTCCCTTTAGGCAAGGTTCCGAAGATACTGGCAGCGTTCCCCCTTTGAATAGCTAGACTAGTTCTTTGTCCGAGGTAGCTCTTACAGGTGTACACCATTAAATTAGTGAGGATTCATCTATTACTTCTTTTCCTACTCAAGTCTATTGAAAAGTAAAAATTGCTTGTTTAAATTCATAATTAAAGGTTAAATTGAAACAAATAAATTTAAAAAAGATGAGTAGCGCTGACTTTAGGTTAAATTCTGCTGAGTCTTTTGCTTAAAAAGATGGTATTTAATGAAAGCTGTTCATTATTGTTAACTTTTAAATACGTTTCGTAATGGCATTCACCCAAATTCATTTTGTTCACGAGACGTTTCACGACATCGAAATTGAGAGCGGATAAGGCGAGCTTCATATACAGCAAATGTCCATGCATTAATTTGACGTCCATCAAATGAATTCAAGATATGGATTCAACTACAAAGGTTTTATTGGCTGGGAATAAGATACAATTTTGCATAATAAGCTGCTTCAACTCTCAATCGAAATGTTGTTGATAGCTAATAAATACACGAGACGGGTAGCGTTCGGTGATTGCTACGAGTGCCAAACAATTGGTACGTATCAGAACTGCTCACGTTATAACTCGCGTTTTTGCTAAAATTAAATGACATTGTACTTGTTAGACCACACATTTAAATTATTCACATTAACCACATCTGCTAGAAAGTGGAGACAAATGATGATGTGGTGCATGACGTTTGCGTAATTACGTACGTCACCAAATAAATACATAGGAGCTGCATAAGTTACCGTTAGACGTCTCTGAGTGCTGCAGTTAATACTTATCCTCTGTAGATGACAAATTATAATTACATAATGTTTTCTTTTATTTACGCGAATATTACACATTTAAATAAAACTACTTTTTTACGGATTTTCTCGCGTTTAATTTTTGAACTATTTTTACCCGACGTTTCGGACGCTTTACAGCACCCATGGTCACGGGGGGACTGAGGTGACAGTTGTCCCGATGTCATAGTTAACCCGGAGTACCTTCAGCTTTTAATTATTATTTGTAGTCCGATCTACGCAGAAAGAGCTTACTGTATCTTGAAGCCTTGCAGTGGTATGCTTGGTTTTTGATTTAATTTTATTAATAATAGGATCCCAAGCCGGTGGTAATACCCAACCATCTTCCCTATTGAAATTAGGATGTTTTTTAATTTCAATAGCCTCGCGAATCATCCTTGGTAGGAATCGGTGTTCTTTTGCAAGGATTTGTGGTCTATCAAATCTGATGTAATGGTTGGGATGATCCAGAACATGGTCACAGACTGCAGACTTCCTAGAGCGTCGATGCTTCACATCAGCTATGTGTTCTTTAACGCGGGTTTTAATGGATCTTTTAGTTTGCCCTATGTAAGAGAGACCACATTCACAATCCAGCTTGTATACTCCTGCATCTTGTAGAGGGATGTTACACTTGACAGATGGTAAAAACTGACTTATCTTCTTCGGCGGCTTGAAAAATGTTCTTATAGAAGCTCGCTTCAAGATATAGCCAATCTTGTCCGTGACTCCTCTGACATATGGAAGAACAGCAGGTACACGCTCGACTGTGGCCGGCTTCACTCGGTCACTGCGACGAAGGCGCGGAACCCGAAGCTTGTTGTCTTGCAAAACTTGCTTGACATGCTGAAGCTCGGCGGCCAGGTGTTTACTGTCACAGATCCCTTGTGCTCTCTGAAACAAAGATTTACCCACGGTAGCTAACTGTGAAGGATGGTGGTGAGATTCACCATTTAAATACCTATTTGTATGGGTCTTTTTTCTATACACAGTGTGACACAAGGTGTTATTAGGATTCCGAATTACTAACACATCCAGAAAAGCTAAAGAGTTATTTGCCTCTAACTCCATTGTAAATTGAATTTTAGAGTTTAGGGAGTTAAGGTGGTCTAGAAATGCAGTTACTTTATGCGATGGTAAAATTGTGAAAGTATCATCTACATACCGCTTGTAGAATCTTGGATTTACAGGAGAAGTACGGAGGGCTTTCTCCTCAAAGTCTTCCATGAAAATGTCGGCGACAATGGGAGATACTGGAGAGCCCATCGCTACACCATCTACTTGCTTGTAGTATTGTTCCTTCCACAATAGATAGCCAGATGTAAGGCAATGTCTAAGTAGTTCTGCATATTCTGCTGGCATGTTGTTCTCCGCTAGCTTCCTGGATACAATTGAGATGCAGTCTTCTACAGGTAGGCATGTGAATAGCGACTGGACATCAAAACTGACCATAGTTTCATTGTCAGTAAGATGTAGGTCTTTAATCTCACTGACAAAATGGTATGAATCCTTTGTGTGTGCTCTTGTGTGTCCTCTGAGCGGTGAGAGTATTTTCGCTACATGCTGAGCCAATCTATAAGTTGGTGAATCGATCTGGCTCACTATTGGACGTAATGGAGCATTTGGTTTGTGTATTTTAGGTAACCCATACAACTTCGGTGGTTTGGCACATGATGGTATTACCGAATTTACGTCCAGATTCAATTTTTCGGAGTATTTCTTTGCTAGCTCGCTAGTTGTTTTCAGCGTGTTCGCGGTTGGGTCTGATTTAACCTTTTTATAAATATTTTCTTCCGACCAAAGTTGTTCAATTTTAAAATTATAATCTGACGTATCCATTACTACCGTAGCGTTTCCTTTATCCGCGCGGAGGATCGTGAGTTCCGGTCTGTTCCGTAAGTTGTTCAACGCTTTAAATTCGTCTTTGGGAAGATTTAGTTTGGGCACTGAACTTCGACGTAACATAGACGAAATGTCTTGACGCATGGCCTCCAAATCTTCCTTACCGATATTATTTTTATACAGACAATCTTCGACACTACAGATAATTTCTTCGTACGGGATTTTTCGCGGTGTTATTGCGAAATTCATTCCTTTCGATAATACGTTTAATGTTGGTTCATCCAGTGTTTGTTTTGACAGATTATAGACCGCGCGTAGTCTATGATGTATAAGTATGTCTATGATGAACCAACATTAAACGTATTATCGAAAGGAATGAATTTCGCAATAACACCGCGAAAAATCCCGTACGAAGAAATTATCTGTAGTGTCGAAGATTGTCTGTATAAAAATAATATCGGTAAGGAAGATTTGGAGGCCATGCGTCAAGACATTTCGTCTATGTTACGTCGAAGTTCAGTGCCCAAACTAAATCTTCCCAAAGACGAATTTAAAGCGTTGAACAACTTACGGAACAGACCGGAACTCACGATCCTCCGCGCGGATAAAGGAAACGCTACGGTAGTAATGGATACGTCAGATTATAATTTTAAAATTGAACAACTTTTGTCGGAAGAAAATATTTATAAAAAGGTTAAATCAGACCCAACCGCGAACACGCTGAAAACAACTAGCGAGCTAGCAAAGAAATACTCCGAAAAATTGAATCTGGACGTAAATTCGGTAATACCATCATGTGCCAAACCACCGAAGTTGTATGGGTTACCTAAAATACACAAACCAAATGCTCCATTACGTCCAATAGTGAGCCAGATCGATTCACCAACTTATAGATTGGCTCAGCATGTAGCGAAAATACTCTCACCGCTCAGAGGACACACAAGAGCACACACAAAGGATTCATACCATTTTGTCAGTGAGATTAAAGACCTACATCTTACTGACAATGAAACTATGGTCAGTTTTGATGTCCAGTCGCTATTCACATGCCTACCTGTAGAAGACTGCATCTCAATTGTATCCAGGAAGCTAGCGGAGAACAACATGCCAGCAGAATATGCAGAACTACTTAGACATTGCCTTACATCTGGCTATCTATTGTGGAAGGAACAATACTACAAGCAAGTAGATGGTGTAGCGATGGGCTCTCCAGTATCTCCCATTGTCGCCGACATTTTCATGGAAGACTTTGAGGAGAAAGCCCTCCGTACTTCTCCTGTAAATCCAAGATTCTACAAGCGGTATGTAGATGATACTTTCACAATTTTACCATCGCATAAAGTAACTGCATTTCTAGACCACCTTAACTCCCTAAACTCTAAAATTCAATTTACAATGGAGTTAGAGGCAAATAACTCTTTAGCTTTTCTGGATGTGTTAGTAATTCGGAATCCTAATAACACCTTGTGTCACACTGTGTATAGAAAAAAGACCCATACAAATAGGTATTTAAATGGTGAATCTCACCACCATCCTTCACAGTTAGCTACCGTGGGTAAATCTTTGTTTCAGAGAGCACAAGGGATCTGTGACAGTAAACACCTGGCCGCCGAGCTTCAGCATGTCAAGCAAGTTTTGCAAGACAACAAGCTTCGGGTTCCGCGCCTTCGTCGCAGTGACCGAGTGAAGCCGGCCACAGTCGAGCGTGTACCTGCTGTTCTTCCATATGTCAGAGGAGTCACGGACAAGATTGGCTATATCTTGAAGCGAGCTTCTATAAGAACATTTTTCAAGCCGCCGAAGAAGATAAGTCAGTTTTTACCATCTGTCAAGTGTAACATCCCTCTACAAGATGCAGGAGTATACAAGCTGGATTGTGAATGTGGTCTCTCTTACATAGGGCAAACTAAAAGATCCATTAAAACCCGCGTTAAAGAACACATAGCTGATGTGAAGCATCGACGCTCTAGGAAGTCTGCAGTCTGTGACCATGTTCTGGATCATCCCAACCATTACATCAGATTTGATAGACCACAAATCCTTGCAAAAGAACACCGATTCCTACCAAGGATGATTCGCGAGGCTATTGAAATTAAAAAACATCCTAATTTCAATAGGGAAGATGGTTGGGTATTACCACCGGCTTGGGATCCTATTATTAATAAAATTAAATCAAAAACCAAGCATACCACTGCAAGGCTTCAAGATACAGTAAGCTCTTTCTGCGTAGATCGGACTACAAATAATAATTAAAAGCTGAAGGTACTCCGGGTTAACTATGACATCGGGACAACTGTCACCTCAGTCCCCCCGTGACCATGGGTGCTGTAAAGCGTCCGAAACGTCGGGTAAAAATAGTTCAAAAATTAAACGCGAGAAAATCCGTAAAAAAGTAGTTTTATTTAAATTATAATTAACTGGAATGTGTCGCCGGGATTGAAACCGACCTGAGGTCTGTTTTATAAAAGTTTGACATATCATATTACAAATTCTCAAAACACACCTCGGAGAGATATCACAATGTGAGACAACGAGTGCTCCTATATGAGTTATTTACCTATTATGGTTTTATGAATCAAACTCCTGAATTTTGTCTTATAGCACGCGGGTAACCTGAGCTACTACGAATCGTCTTACGATGAAACGCTTAAGATATGGTATTCTAATTGGAACCAAACTATTTTCGGGCTTAACGGCGTACTAACTGATACCTTCATACAAATTGTGTAATTTCCCGAAATGCATAAAAACATTTTGTTACTAAAATGATGGTTACGAATATTGTGTTTTTTTGTAATGGAAGATAGTGACATGACGAGCATAACGTTCAGCTGATGGTAAGTGCAGCATCTGCGCAAATGATAATGACAAATGCGGTGCCACCCAGAACACTTCTGTGTGCACCATACTGCGCTCGGCACCTAGATACTTCACAGTTCCTAAGTCGTATATGCCCAGTAATAACTAGTAGTAACTAGCTATCAGTGCCCGAAATACTGAAAATGTCTGTATCGCACCGCACTATACTTATTGCCTGGCACTGTACCTACCTAGACGGATTCCTGCATAGGTCCTTCCACCTTTGCTTTTAAGTGGTTTCAAACGATGATGTGTAAGGTTTTTCATAAAACGTATAATGAGTGATTCTCATTAAATAGTGGAAAAAACGGCGCCTTTATCGGTCTACAATTTAGTTGGCTCTTACCGGCAAAAAAAATTATGTCCAAGACTTTGAAGCATTGGTTCCGCACTTCTTCAGCGAGCTGTATTTAAGAAGCGAAATCTTGCCGCTTACATTTAAAGATCTGTTTGTTTAGTGAAGTATAGTTTAACGTTACCTACGTTAGACTATAGGTCTACCGCTTGAAGAGTACAGCCTTATTTAATGCTTAGCTTTCACGACACTAAAAGTGCGGTGTGAGAGCTTTTAAAATAATACAATTGTTCAGGGTCTGCGAAGCGATTATGCAATTCTAGCTGAAAGCTGTCGGGGTTTTGAATAAGAGTACGCAGTAGACAGAGCGTGGACTTCTCCAGGCGAGACCTTATTATCAAGACCTTTTTACTGTGGAGCCGTAAGAGAAGGCCTTCGTCATAAAGTCTGCTGTGTCTGTGTCTGTCCCTTTGGTTAACATTGTCTTATTCCAAATTTTCCTAAATTTAGCTCATAATTATTTTGATGCAATATTGAAATATTTACTATCGTGTAATAGAATAATGTAAAGGCGCGTTATATAAATGTCTAAAGAGAGAAAGGCGTAAATAATTTCAAATTTTCGCCAAAGTAAAATTTTTGATTTTTGATTTAGTAAAAACGTACTAATTATCTACGTCTACTTACGTTGAGTAAATAATGAAGGCTCAGGTGTCGAATCTCGAGTCCATTGATCGGTGGGCGGGCGGCGGCGGGCGGCCAGCCCACGTGTTTGCTCACGCCGGGAATAGACAGTCTGGCCCGAGCGTCAGCTCTGCTCACTTCTACTTTAGTTTTGCTCATTTTACGATAGTTACTACGAAATAAAGTGCACTTAACTTATATTAAAATACAAATATTGGTTATAAAAAAAAATCGTAAGATTTATTCATTAAAAAGTGTTGCGTTTACCTATTACATAGGTAAAACGGATTCCGCGTAATTATTAACGAAAGCAATATTGTGGTAGGTGCTGTGGTTAAGCAAACGTGGTGTTGTAGAGGTGTAAATTCAGCAATAGTGTGTTAAGTGTATCCGTCGCCCGTTTCGACATTGCATTCGCAAAGGACCGCTTCGTGGGCGCGAAACGTGATATTTATTTAGAATATACTGTAGATCGTTGGCTCGCGGCAGTGTGTTCCGGCGCCGGCGCCACTGCGTGAAGGTGCGGCGGGTGCATGTGCGATGCAATGCGTGACAAACTCGCCGCTCTGCTGCGAGGATCAACGCGTGCTCCTGCGCATACCGACGCCACGGACAAGCTGCAAAATGCCGCCTATGCTCCCGTCCTTGTCTTCTCTGACGAAGGTTTTTATCTCTATCTCTAATATTTTTAATCACGTATTTAATGCTTTAACGTCATTAAGCCTGCGTATCTAATTGCATTTGAAAAATATAATGTTACCTACGAGTATTATAAATTTTTAAAATAAGGTAACGAAATAAACGGTGTCTTTTTAACGCCTTAATGCTTTGGATTTTAAATTACCTACAAACGTGTTTGTATAATAAAAAGTACTCCTGACCTATTACAATTTAAAACACATCAAACAATCTGGTTTTATAAGTGTGTACAACCATCTTCTAGAGTTGTATTACTAATTACAATGTTCAATAAAGAATGTGTAATACTTGCTATACATTATTATCTATATATTCTATTAGAACTTGTTCTAACATAATACTTGAAAAAACAAGAACGGAATTTACAATAATACTAGTTGTCATATGCGTGATATGGTTGTGAATATGTTTACATTCAAAATTACTGCACAAAACCAAATGTATCGTCATCATGAACATATCAGACAAAATAAATATACGTATTACTAGTAGACTAATGTGGCTGTATGATTATGGATTTTTATTTCACTAACGGTATCGAATCCGATATATATTTTGCTATATAAGCGTCTTTTTACCACTGGAGCAATGAACCTACAATTTAAATAGATTATTTATGTCATCTTGAGACCAATTTTTTTATTTTTTATTGTAATATATCTAAAGGATCTAGATCCTTATGAACTCTGAAAACTTCGCGAACGAAGTCGCGGCGACAGTTTGTTATAAAGAAACTGATTCCTCGTTACCTCTAGAAATTTGTAACAAGGATTTAAAATTATATTCAAATAATGAACGTATTAATTATTTGCCCACATATTAAATATTAATTTAACATAAGGATTCAATACTTCCACTATCGTTTCATGAGTGTCATGAGACTTGACAATGGTACTGTTTTATTTTTTAATCGATGTGATCAATGAACTATATGTACGAGTATAATGAACAATACCGCGTGAAATAGAAATCTTATTTGTCTTGTAGTAGTGATGGGGTGGTAACTTGGTATTTATTTTAATTACTGTAAGAAAGCACTACTAATTCGTAAAATAATCTATTTTCCAGACTTTTATTCCTTTGTCGGGAGGTGAGGCGCGCTTACTTTCAGATATTAGTCTACCCCCACTGTGACAACGAGCGTAATGTATATGTTTAAAACGTAATTCTGATATTTAAAAACTCCGACAGGTGACTCGCAATATAATTACCGATACGAATCTTTTGCCTTGTGCAGATTATAAAACCGCCCCATTGGATATTAGAGTAATTAGAAAAATATAATTAAAATTCAATCTAATATCTGATTTAAAATGCATCTAGTAGAAATCATTTAACTTCTCGTATTACAAAAAGCGATTGTAACAAATTTGGATACCACCCAAAAACCTTGAGAGCCCTTAATTGTTTGTTCGACGTTAACCTTAGGCTGTTTAGTATTTCTATAATGTCGTTTATGGGTTATCTATAATTAACATTTCGAACTTCATAAGGATCTCAGATCTTCAGTGCCGGGTGCGTTTATTGTTCTAGTGTTCCGTTGAACCTGAATAAGGGTTCCGCGACTATTTGGAAAATAAATACACTAACGGAGGGTAGCTAAATGTTTCGCGAGAAATTCCAGATTATAGTCCACACGTTGGAGTTGTGTGAATGGAGTTCACGTGTTCCACAAAAAATTCCGGGTTCGATAAGTTTTCTATTGCAGAAAAAGTTTGGGAGTCCCTGTTCCCGATCCCCATTCTCGATGCGCTCGACTGATTTCCTCATTCATCACCTTCGTCATTAAAATGTTTACTTGAAAATTTTAATAAAGGAAACAGATTTTAGTAGAGCAAACCTGCATGCCTCACAAAAATACTATTTAAATGAACCTTTATTGGAATAGCGTGGTGGACTACGATTCAATAACTGGCACGTCGATGGTACCTATCTGATTCTTGATTCCTGCATAGGAATCTTACTACAAATAGGATTACTAGTAGGATTCCTATGTACGTAGGTAATGCCAGTTATTCTGTCGTGAAGCAGTAGTGTGCTAACATTACTGCGGTATGAAGGGCATATGAGGCTTAAAAACTGATTTCGGGATGGGGGGAAGGGGGGGGGGGGCTGTTCATTGAATTCTACTTGCGTACTATGAAATTTAAAATGAACACCTGACCCCAGAACTACCGTGTTTGAAGCTAGCTGATCTGTTATTATTATTACTAATAACGTGCCTGTTACTGTCTCATCGTGTCTACGGTGATATATTTTACAACCATAATTTATTATGTAAACTGATGAGGCGTATTGTGTGGATGTTATTCCCGTCCCGTCGCGTCAGCACGTGACGTTGACATCATTACATTATTCCAGGAAACTTTTGCTAACTGTAATACAATATTTCACCAAGTACTTTTTAAACATTTCATATCATAAAGAATAATTTTGTAGTTCCATGAAACTATATGCATAGTAGACAATAACGTAAATTGAGGCATCGACAGAATCTGTTCTGTGAACAGAATAACAGCGCCGTGGCAACACTACCATAACGTTATGCTGAGTCGACAGCCTTTTCGTTGCTACAGCCGAACGTATATTGTAAATAAAATACAACGTATGTAATTGTTACTTATCTTTTGTACTATTATCGACTATTATCATGTCGATTGGAGCTTTTTGGTAGGTTTAAAATTTTGGACTATAGTCAAAGTGTCGAGTATTATTGATCTTTAAGATACCTGCCGTTATGATTTACGGTTGCTATATTTATAACATGATCATACTACAGTATAGTTGGGTATGGCGTCTCTTTTTAAGTATGAAAAACTTGTGTAAGAAGACTCCACTCTTTCATAGCACTTCATTATTTATTTATTTATTTAACCTTTATCTTAACACCTTAATCTAATGAATACAACTGCCAGTCAACCCTGGGAGACTAGAAAACTGATGGCAGGTGCAAATAAGAAAATATGGAGTGTGGCGTAAAAATATAAATAATATTACGTAATAATTATATAATAATATAAATAATCGATATATATATATATATATATATATATGAACATTTACATAAAATATCAATATGAAAATGAAAAAAATATGTATGAGTGTGTGTGTGTTGGCGCGTGCGTGCGTGCTTGTGTGTGGGTGCGTTTGTGGACGCCCGTGTATGTACACGAAAAGCTATGTTTGTATGTATACATAACATAATAACCAAATTACAATTATCAGCGTTAACCGGTCCAACTACACTGGACTAAGAATATAGATGGTATACGTGATGGCAAGCAGGCATTGTTTTGATAACGTCGCGTCCGGCGGTTTCATGTGACATCTACGCGTCATCAAATAGAAACTTGAACGAAGTAACATAAACCTTGTAACCTCGCTAGCGTCTGCTTATTACAAAACAGAAAACTGTTTGGATTAGATGAATTGTGCCAGAGAATAAATTCAGCGAACATGTTAGATCATCACTTTTGGCAATCAAAAACTTTCCGTACGTTTGCACTCGCGTAGAACGAAAACTGTAACGAAGCACATTGTTTACATATCGTCGACGTCGACTGCCGATGTCTTAACCTATTTATTGCTACAAAATCATTAAAAGTTTTGATGTAGTGTTTTATTTAAAATAAATTGATAGAGGAAGAGATATTTTTTAAAACTTACGTTTTTACAACAAATGGACATTTTCGCCTTATTAATGGAATTGTTCCATACACTACACAATTATTTTGCATCGTTAATTGATTCGTATCGTATTAAGAGTGGACCCTTCACAATTATTAATTAGGATCACGATACCAAACCAATTTCTCTATGTCCTCGGTTGTGTTTTGGCAGCGCTAGACAATAATTATTATTGGCTTGATCTATCTATGCCAATAACGTCAGATTTTTTAAGATTTTACTATATACACACATATAGACAAATATTTCTACTTGTTTATTTTATCAATGTATACAAAAAAATATTTGACGACAGTAGAGTTCAGTGGTCAGCGTACCCGCCTGCTGAGTTATGATTCATGTGTTCGAATTTCAGCCAAAGTATTGGTGACACAAACAATTCTTGTTTCGTTACACAAGTGAGGTTATGTTATATGAGACATCTGAATTAGCGGAAGATGTCACCGTGATCGAAATCATCATACTCGTATAAAATAAACGAATGTAAGAAAGTGTGCCGATAGGTGTCCGGCAGAGTAGAATAGCACCTACCTCTTTCCTACCGAGGTGTCGTCAGAGGCGACTAAGGTATTGTACGGACAGCCTTTATTCGTGCAGAATATGCAAAGCTGTCTCTATACTGCTCGTGGGAATGCAGTGGGGGGTAAGAATTTTTTAACTCGTACCAAAATGGCGGCGACGAGGTTCGCCACCCGTCACGTCACGTTTCCCTGGAGGGCGAAAAGTATGCTACGTGAGTGGACTCTGCCTACCTCATAATATGGGAAAAACGTGTGACTGTATGTATGTATGTATGAAATAAATGTTTGATACCAACACAGATGATTCGAAATTGAAAAATAAAAACACAGCTGCAGTTTTACTGCGCGTATCCTTAAAAGTAAGTGAACTTTTACTTTAACTTTTACTTGAACTTTTACTGAAAATTTAACGTAGATACAACCAATGATAAATCGATGCAAAAAGATTTCATAAAAATGTAATCCGGTACTGCAATAAAATGTACTTTAAAGGATAGTGGAAATAAATGTATTTGTGATATAATGGTGGATTTATTATGATGGACTGCTACATGCTCTCTAACTGCTATTCTCCGTTACATCGATCAATAGCAGCGCAGTCATATTGCTCTCTGTCCTTGTATCGATTTTAGGTGATTACTACATTAAAACTATAAGATAGATTCCGACGAGATGGGAAAGTGTTTTTATTTAATCATTTATTCATTAAAATATTATTTTTATTGCTTTATAAATTAGTTCAAGTTATAATTTATTTATTGTCTTTGACTTTGATACATGATAACATGTTATGGTAAATATTTGGGTACTGGGAAGTATTTATTAAGAGATTTAGTAGGCAACCTTTATTATATTTAGAATACTGCTCAACATTTCTTCTTGACAATGCCACATGAAAAGTATTTTCAATTACTGCGAAAAATAAGACGATTTGGCACGAATTGAACAATTATCAGATTTTTTAGATCGTATAACAATACTAACACACATATTACGTCTGATTCAGTCCTAATAAAAGTCGCATTGTAAAAAAACAGATGTAATCTTTCTTTTTCAGAATTGTAATTTTAAAAACTAAATTGTTAATACGATTTACTTACATATGTAAATAATGCAAAAGAGAGATGATAATTAAATTTTACAACTTAAAAAAATATTTATTAATTTATGGCGATTGAATCCTTTAAGGACAAAGGTTATAAAGGTTAATTACAAATTACAAAATTTTAAAATATAATGCCTAACGTTGAAGGTTTTATATATTTTATTATTATCACAGTGTACTATAAAAGAAGTAAGGAAAAATGTAGTAAAGCCATAAAATGAAAGGAATATTTTACGATGGTGGGGTAATAAACGTGTATAGTGATAATGGTAACAGAGTTCTATTATGTTGGTTATTCAGGGGGCGCACGCGAAGGCGGACTGGTGTGGCGCGGGTGCTCAGGCGGCTGCGACGTCGAAGATGGCGCGGCGGGAGCGCTCTCCGACGGCAACCTCAACCCAGGAGACAAGGTATTCAACTTATTAAACCAAGTATAAAGGCAACTATATATATAATAAGAAAATTATCAGAAAAGAAAATGGGAAGAATGAACTGTTCAGTCTATTGATGACTTAGATGTTTTAATGTGTTCAGTGTCCGATACATTTCAGATTAAGATACAAAGGCAACCTTTTGGTAAAAAACATCGCTGAATAGGCTGTGAATTTTTTTTTTAATCTTTTTTTACGGATGTAAGTATTAAATCCAGTTCAATAAAATATGAAAGCAATATGATTATAAAGCAAATTTTAATTGCTATTTAAATAAATAAATTGTAGAAAATCCTACTATTCGTAAATAATTATTGTTGTCATCTAACACTTTAGTAATCTTCAGTCGGTTAGATTTTTGTTACCAAAAATTCAAGCTGCTGTCTCTGAGACCTGATAATTAATACGGTCAGCATTCATTCACCATTACCTTCCAAAAAATGTTAACTGTAATAATATTTCAATATTCATTAAAAGATATTTCAAAAATAGCTCATCTGCTATTAATCAGACTGTTGTTGAAGTCCAGTCATAGCTGTAGTAAGATACTTCAGAACTAAGAAGTACGCAACATTCTCTCTGAAACTACGAGGATGTTATTTAACTAGAATCTTTTAAGTAGATATTTCGAAACTTTTAAATCTGAACTGAAGTTTGATAAAGCAGTAGAGCACTATAAGAATTAATGCAAATAATGACGAAGGAGCTCCAATTTTTTAGATTTTAAATACTTTTGTACATACTATATACTACATATAAAGCATTATTATCTTTTGCTCTTATACAATTCATGTTCAAATATTTAATGTTAAAATTAATTCTGTAAGATCTACACACTCCTTTGACTAAATCATAATGACTTAGATACTTACGCAAACACTCAAATTAATTCTTGAACATACCAGAAGGTTTTACCTTTAGAATGTTTTTTAAATAATTTAACGTTTGTATTTTCCTTAAAGAGAAGTATTTGATGAGGAAAGCTTTTAATATTTCACTTGACAGTAATGGCATAGTTTAGTAAAGTATGAGCTGTGCTCGTGATTTTATTCGCATGTACTTTATAATTCAAGTACATTTAGAAGCTTATGTCAAATAACTAAAATATCACTTAATTCCTTGTCATATATGTGTGTTTATCGAAAAAAGCGCGACGTTTACGATTTGGATGAAATATATGATATACAAATGAATATATAATATAATAATATTATAAATACGATACAAATAATATATATAAGTAATGATAATGTTTTACTTTCTAAATATTTTTTTAATATACAACCTAACTATTTAAATTGATATATGATATTCAACAACATATGGCACTGGGCTACATCGTTACCGTAGTTATATTAGTAAGCTGAAATATTTATGCATTCATATTAACTCTTCAACAATAGATTACGAGGCAATAGACATTGTTACAGTAACAGCCAATGTACTATTAAACTACTCTTGCATATAATTGTTTTCTCGGAAACGTCTCCAACGATTTTAATGAGATTTTGCATATTATGTTATTTACTAGCCGTATGCCTGATGGGATTTCCCATCGGCAACATCTCAGGAACCATCCGACGATTCTCAAATTTTAGGGTTTTTTTGGTAACCTCTCTCCTTGCTCGCTTTTTACCTTCGCGGCGAGGAATTAGTTCTGAGTAAACAATTCAAGACTAAAGAGAATTTAACATACTATCAATGTAACTGCATAAAAAACTTAAACTACATACGTCAAAGAATCACGTACAGTACTTCACGATACACCACATTTTGAGTAAAGACATAGGAGCCAATTTTTTCTTTAATTAAAATTGAATAAAATCTATAGAACATCTGTATATCTAAAAAGTCGGGCTGCGAGTAGAACCGCAGTAATCTTTGACCTTAAGGCAATAAGAAGATATCGAGATGGCCAAACAGACGTTCTCAGACAGAAACAGAGATTGTTATAGTAACATACATATTTACTTTTTTTTTTAAGTGCATAAAGTGATGAAACGAGCAAAACGTTCACCGGTAAGTGCAACGTCTGCCCATAACAAATGCTGTGTCACCCAGAACATTTCTGTGTGACACTACACTGTGCCCATCACCCTGAGACTTAGGTTCTTAAGTCTCATATGCCCAGTGATTACGCTAGCTCACAGTGCCCTTCAAACCGAAACACAGTAATGTTTGCACACTACTGCTTTACGGTAGAATAACTGGCCCTGGGGTGGTACCTACCTAGACGGACTCCTGCATAGGAATCCTACCACCAGTAAAAGTTAGTTTGCAATCTGACATTAAAACATGAACTCTAAAAGTACTTTAATCAATTTTGATATTAGTACGTTGCAACGTCCCGCCCAGAGTGGTGGCTAGCAATACCCGCGGTCAAGCCATGATCCAACTTCGAGCTTTACCGACGAGCCACCAACACCCAAGTTAAGCTCGCTCGTCGATCAGGGCCTTTAAGTGCCATAAAAGGCAGGTGACATTGGCTATAGTGAACTATAGCCAGGACACATTGGCTATAGGAACTTATAGCTAGGTGACATTGGCTATAGTGAAGTATAGTCTATGTCACTTTTCAAAAGTCTGAGGTTATCCGTACTCCTGTAGCTTCCTTCGTAAGTGCCAGAATAGCAAAATATATCGATACCAATATAACGAACAGATAATGTCTGTTAGTTAATATAAGAAGTGTGACGACGCATAGTAATGAAACTATACTATTCCAGATGGTATACGGGTTATATTTTATTCTAAAAAAATGAAAAAGCTAATACCTGTGCCAAGCGAAGACAGTTAGTACCCTAGTGAAATATTAAAGACAGCGTGTGATTTTTTATGTGGGTGGTGATCTCGTAATCTATTCAATAGATTCTAAAAATGTTACACAATTAGGACTACAAACTAATATTTCATCAACAGAGGCTACATAGTATGCTGCCACCTAAAACATTTTTAACGTAACATAGGCTTGTTAGTAAAATGTAATCGGATACTGTGCTCACGGGCCAGGAGCCCGCATGCCAGGTTTGGTTTGACCCAAACATAAATACTTAAATAAACTCCTACAAACACCTCGAAATTGGGACTGTATCGCGTTCGCTGCGTGCTTGCGCGATTTCGAATATCTCAAATAATTTTAAGTCGTCTAATGACCGTCCGAGGGAGGCTGCGGGCCTCCATTCGGACTGTTGACTTGTGTGTCAGTAAATCTGGGCGGTGAGAACCGCCCTGGAACACGGGTGTATCGTGTGTAATACATTTACAGCCACACGATCATAGCTCAATGGTATGCAATGAAAGGACCGCGCAGTTGAATCAGAGATAGAATATGTATTGATTATATATAAATATGTAATTAATTAAATGTATAAAATATGTAATTAATAATAGTATAATACATTTATTGTTTGCATTAAATATATATATAGTTCATTTAAATATTTTCGTGTTTATCCTGTAGTTGGAGGGGTCGGACGCAGCTCCGGACAACCCTGTTCACCTCAAGAGACGGGTGGGACTCTTCAGTGGGGTGGCTCTAATCGTCGGTACTATGATTGGTAAGAACGTTTTTTAATAAAAGTGGGAAACATGTAAAGTCACAGATAAGCTGCAGATGGAAAGGTCGTTTATTATTCTTCTATGAGACAAGATTCAACAAACCCTTTTTTAATTCTAAGTATTGTAAAAAAATCTATATAAAATTGTTTCGCAGAGAGTAAACCAATCAATAATAATGTATATCTAAATCGCACCGAAAGTTACGTTACTGACGCGGGTCTTATGACGTCAGGTCATAAGACCAGCGCTTTATGACCTGACGTCCACTTTGCCGTAGATCGCTTATTTGGCAATGTCTGAATTGCGTAAGTAACGTTTATAATAGTTCAAAATATTGTTATAACATAACAAACTTCAAACAACGCTTACCAGTATTATTTTTTATAAAAGCGTTGCCCCACACTATGATTTTGCCTGTATCGCGGGTACGTCTGTATGCGTTTTAATTTCGCATGAACAAAACAACCAGACCCGAAAACCAACGATTTGTTTTGGAACATACGTTACCCCCGGCTGGCATTCGAATCCAGGACCCGTAGCGTAGAAGTCAGATACGCTAGCCACTAAGCCACGCTGTCGTCAAAGGATTATTAACACTTAAAAAAACATCCCGAAGATAAAATAAATTCATGTCTGCCCCATTTATTGTTTCAGATATTGCTACACCGCATTTTTTATCTGTATCTAAGAATAATCGCTTCAATAACATTCACATTCTCTCATTCCTTCATCCCAATTTTACCATCAAACGACTTGACGCACGGATGGATTTCAATGTCACGTGGTTATCCTCCTCACATTTTTCTTCGTCGTATTCGGTGCGCACAGAGTTGGCTTATTCATAAAAATATATTTTAGCTCGTTCTAAACCACTGCTGACCAAAGTTATTTTCCAATGATTACTCGAATGTCGAATGAGGAATATGTGAGGGTTGTGGCAATTATACTAATACTGGTATTATACTATTACTGGTGGTAGGATTCCTATGCAGGAATCCGTCTAGGTAGGTACCACCCCAGGGCCAGTTATTCTGCCGTGAAGCAGAAGTCTGCAAACATTACTGTGTTTCGGTTTGAAGGACACTGTGAACTAGCGTAATCAAAAAAAAAGGGCATATGAGACTTAAGAACTTATGTCTCAGGGTGATGGACACAGTGTGTCACGCAGAAATTATGTGGGTGACACAGCATTTGTTATGAGCAGACGTTGCACTTACCATCAGGTGAACGTTTTGCTCGTTTCATTACTTTATCCAATAAAAAAGAGTTCACTAATTAATAAAAAAAACACTTTTCGATACTATGTATGTAATTTAGCAATAATTAAATATTAAATACTTTGAAGCTATTGGGTTGTCGTCTAAATATTATTTAAATCAATAATTTTTGTAACAAATTTGTATTTAAATATTGGTATTTTATTTTCACCTGAAATTTTATATCTTTACGAGTATTTACTTATTTTGGTACGGTGCTTAACAGGTATTTCCAGTGCAAACATGTAGTCATAATATTTACTAACGTAAATATTGAATCTTCATGTTAGCTTCATGTGTAACTATAGACCGCATTTACAAAAAAATAACATCATGTGTGAAGAAAACCTTGATACTAGCTTTATTTACGTTAAATAACATGCCCGTCGTCTCGTTACAGCTTATTTGCGTCTTAGTCAATCTGTGTGAACTAGTTTTGTGAACATATAATCGATTTAATAAACTCGGATACCAAATAGTAGTAGAATTATATGTAATTCATGATTATGTACGTTATTGTGATTATTCTTCTGATTGAACTCTTCATTGACGACCCGATTGGCGCAGTGGCTACGCGATTAATTTCTACGACAAAACGTGGGGCATCGATTAACAATTTAAAAAAAAAACAATTAATGTTATGCGGCGGATGAAATTTTGGGTTATATTTCAGGATCTGGAATTTTCGTCTCGCCCTCTGGGCTTCTTGAGCGCACGGGCTCAGTGGGCATAAGCTTCATCATTTGGATGGCATGTGGCCTGCTCTCGCTACTTGGTAAATATACATTTTATACACACCTTATTTTTTGACTCGTTTTTAGTCACGTTTCGCAATCTGTGCGCCAAACCATTAGGCTATTGGCATTATGTCTTCATCATCATTTCAACCTTTCACTTGTCCATTACTGAACATAGGCCTCCGCTATTCGCATTATGTCATCATCATCATCATCATCATTTCAGCCCTTCACTAGTCAACTACTGAACATAGGCCTCTCCAATAAAATGCCACAAAAGTTTGTTGCTCTCATTTTGGGGGGAATTTGCCATAGTTGCCACGCTCGGCAGGCGGGTTGGCAACCGCAGTTTATTTATTCAGATGTTCCAAGCAGATGCTGCTGTCCATCTCCTAGTTTTCGTTTTCCCTCTGTCGACTTTTACGACACCCACAGGATGAGATGGGGTGGTAGATTCTCTTAAACCGCTACCACACGGTGATGGAATTATGTACATTTATTTAATTTCATGCTGAAAAAGTGCTTCTGGTAGAATTCGAAGACGGTGAAATATTCTGTGATTAGTCCAGATGTATGACAGTGCCGCAATTGTTTGCACTAATGTAAAGGAACTTATTCATTCTCACCTTGCCGTATCTGATGTAATGCTTTTGAGAGAAAAAACACAGGGACAACAATCTTACCAGTAACAATGCTTACCAGTTCCCAAAATAAACTATTTCAGCAATTATTAAATATTAATTTTTTGAACAACTTCGCAGACATAAGTCATGGGGTCATATTTCCCCGCACAATATAGTAATTTCATATAAGCATACTCGTAATTTATAGTAATTAAATTGTCGACCACTTCGTCAAATCATTCCTGCAGTTTTCAGTTCAATGTTGGCTTTGTAGTCGCCGTCATTTAGGATTATTAATTAGCATATAATTATTATTTTTAATACCATAAAGTGCATGGGTATTTGGGGTTGATACTGTTATCCCGTATCCGTCTGCTGAAAAAGTTAAATATTGATTATATTTATGAGTATATTTAGTTTGCATGGTTTTTGTTAATGAATAGTTAGCCTATATTTTGACTCAGATTTGTATTTTTTTTATTGCCTTATTATTTTCATGGACATGAAAAAACCTTCCTTACCAGGAGCGCTCGCATACGCGGAGCTAGGAACAATGAACACGTCGTCCGGAGCTGAGTATGCATATTTCATGGATGCGTTCGGAGGACCACCCGCATTCCTGTTTTCATGGGTAATGTTTCAACATTTAACATTTAAACGCGGTATATACAGTCGAAAATAAATAATATATATTTGATCGGTTTCTCCTTTGGTCAGTATAAGATGTCCTAGGAAAATTAGATTTTACTTTATTTACATTTTGCTGTATGTTTATTTAATAGAGCATGAAACACCAGGTTTGATGCTATACTTGTTAGAATACCATTGTATTAAAAAATCATCGTAATACTAAAGGACTTTCCTTTAAAAATATTTAATATACCATAAAAGTCGTCGATGGGAGTGAATATAATATAAATATACTAAATGAATAAGTTGTTTCTTTTCTGTATAAAAGAAAGCACGTGGGGTGTCGTGCGACATCCGAAAGAAGCGAAGCTTTTTACGCTATACTTTTTCAAAGAAATAATTGGGAAAACAAAATAAAATCGCTGCCAGCGAAACCCAGAGTGAAAACGTTTCATTTGTCGTGTCTTAAATATTAAATCATTAAAAAAATCATACATAATTTAAAGATTTTACATTAATAAAATGTGTATATAGTTAAAAAGTAAACTACGGTAACATCATTAATGCAACAAAATATAAGCAAATTATGTAGTACTCTGTCTCGCCCACTCACATGGGCAACAATACGCGCAGCCCGGCCAATGACAACTTCCGTTCGTAATTTTTCGAAAAAAATTTTTTTAAATAAGACGATACGAGAAAACCAACGACTCGTGAGTTCCGGCTGGGATTCGAGCCCATGGCCGGAGATGTAGAAGTCAGGTACTCTCTAGGCCACGCAGTTAATAATTAATAGATTACTGATGTAGAGTTGTTGTAGTACAATAAAATTAGAATATTGCAATCGGTCTACCCACTGTACATACAAAAATATAATGCAACCATATTTGACTAAAGGAGACATATGAGGGAATGTAATGGAGTGCCAAAACCGCACGTGAATAAATTGTAGAAATAGTGCATTTTATATAGTAAATTAATATTACAGGTATCGACACTGGTGCTGAAACCTTCACAAATGGCTATAATATGCTTGAGCTTCGCAAAATATGCGGTCGAGCCGTTCGTGTCCGAATGCGAGCCGCCAGGCGCGCTTGTCAAACTTGTGGCAGTCATCTCCATAGGTATTAGTTTGAATTTTATTGCAGCTAACCAACCATTTGTCGTGTGGTGGTGGCGGCGGCCTGCCTTGTCATCGGCCGCCACCACGTCCCGTGGGTGTCGTAAAAGTCATATTGCCAGGATAATTTCATGGCTTCCGACAGGTATAAGTATAAGGATCTCAAAAAATGTCAGACTTAAAATACTTGTACCTAGACCCGTGACGGATTGAAGGATGCGTCTGACTGCGATCACCAATACGCTAGCCAAGCAGTGAACTATTAACAGGCTGATGAAGTGTACTATGCAGGAATTCGTCTAGGTAGACATCACCCCAGGCCAGTTAACTGAGCTAGTGTAATCACTAGGCATTTGGACTTGGGAACTGACGTCTCAGAGTGACCAGCACAATGTGGTGTCATACATAGATTTTCTGCATGACACAGTATTTGTTGTGGGCAGACGTTTCACTGACTATCAGGTGAATGTTTTGCACGTCTCGTCACTATTCCATAAAAAAAACTTAGATCAACAAAAAGAAAGACTCAGCGCTATCAAACTCGCCATTTTTATAAGTATGTGTGAGTCATGTAGGTGTTGTCCTCTAAAACAAAAAGTCCCCGCAACTGAGTTAATATGATAAATATTTTTTGGATGTACTTAAGCGTGATATAGGATTAGATAATAGAAAGAAAGAAAGAAAGAAAGAAAGAAAAACTTTATTCAATACTACAACACAACATACATTAAAAGTTAAAAGATAAATAAACAATTAGATATGATGTATTACAATTACAAACGTACGTTGGGCTGTAGCAACCAAAAGGCTGTCGACTCAGCATAATGCTATGGCAGTGTTGCCACAGCGCTGTTATTCTTTCGGTACTCGTATAAGATATTAATTTTATGTGAGACAATGTACTAGCCAATGTACCCGGTATTATCATACCGGGTTTTTAATGATAACATCCCATGATAGAATCATCTAGAATATGAAAAAATATGTAGGATGGAATACGGATTTTAAGGTTTTTTTTTATTTGTAATAAGCCCCTTTCTCCAAGCACACGCCGCCAATAGTGAGTTTGCTGGTGGTAGGATTCCTATGCAGGAATCCGTCTAGGTAAATACCACCCCATGACCAGTTATTCGGCCGTATATAATTTCGGTGATGTATTTGCTGTTAGCCTTTTTGGCTTTTACAGCTTCATCGGATACTTATTCGGCCGTGAAGCAGTAGTGTGAAAACATTACTGTGTTTCGGTCTGAAGGCAGTGTGAGCTAGTGTAATCACTGGGCATATAAGACTTAAGAACTGATGTCTCAGGGTGCTGGGCGCAGTGTAGTGACACATAGAAATGTTCTGGGTGACAGCATTTGCTATGGGCAGACGTTGCACTTACCATCAGTTGAACGTTATGCTCGTTTCATCACTTGACCCAAAGAAAAAAGTAAGTACAGGATCTTATCAAAATATTTGTACCTGATTTATACATGATTAAGCTGAGTAAATTTATTGTTTTCTTACTTTGTGTCTTTTGCTGTAATAAAATTATTTTCATTTATCATTTTTATTTTCACTATCTCTCATAACGGTTTTCATTCAACAGAAACTTAACTTGAAGTAAAAAAAAGTTTATTAAGACTGTCACTTGTTTTTGTTGACGCTACGTCTTCGAAGAAATGTTAAGACCTCGGCATTTTAATAAAAAGGGATGTTAGTTACTTTTAATATTTTCATATAATAAGTTATTTTGTGAATGTACGCGACGACGTTGCGAGCCAAATCCGAACTAAGAGCACTTCGAGAGTACTTGGTTGAGCGTGGTTTTCTCGGCTTCAGTACGTCTATCTTTTTGGTCGGTTCGAGATCTTAATTACATACATACATATAGTCACGCCTTTTCCCATATAAGGGGTTGGCAGAGGCTACACATGGAGCCCACTTTTCGCCCCCGCGAAAAACGAGACGTGACGGGTGGCTAACCTAGCTAAGCTAAGGCTAGCATGAGATCTTAATTAACAAAAAATATGTGATTGTCAGCACAAAAGGATGTCTCAAAAACTAACGCTATTTACATGGCACTGTAGTTATTGATAGTAACTCGGAATCTAGCTAGCACTCTTTGTTTCATTGTTATATCTGAAAAGGCTCTATATTGATAAACTGAACGTTTATAGGTATTATAACTAAGAACTAAGTTGGCGGCTCAACCATGACTTTTTACCCCGTTTTTGTTAACTCGCTTTCGTGTGTCTATTCGGGTCAAATTTAGTAATTGATTTTAAACTAACTTCCCGAAAAACTAGAGACTTGAAACTTTAAGCATATCTTAGAACTGGATGACAATTTATTATTAACTCGCTTTTTTGTGTGCCTGTCTGTTTTTGTCTGTTGGGTTCCAATTTGCAATTGATAATAAATAAAATTACTTTACACTTTTAGTCCGTTTTAAAAACGTGGTATATTAAGTTTCTTTATACAATACTTGTTTTAAAAGTAATTATTTTGTTATTGGATTAGTACAAATATTTTTTTCAATTCTAAGGAAGTTTAATCGTTTCTGGAGTTGATTATGTATTGGTTTGTTAAAACATGTGTGTTTTTCTTACGCGAGTGACATAGTGAATGTGTGACAAAACTCCTTTTTTTATATTGGAGATAAAAAAAGTAGTAATATGACAGTAAAATTTCAACCTGTTAACCGTACTCTAACAAATGTTACAACAATGATAAGTCGTAAAGAGTTTGAACATGATTGCATTAAAGTCAGTGCTTATGAGTTACACTT
Organism: Luehdorfia chinensis; assembly: GCA_019845155.1. NCBI lineage: Eukaryota > Metazoa > Arthropoda > Insecta > Lepidoptera > Papilionidae > Luehdorfia > Luehdorfia chinensis. The sequence goes on from JAHVAK010000223.1 coordinate 1,348,633, forward strand.
AATGGTCAGCACTGACTTAGAGAGAATCTGCCACCCCATCTTAACCCGTGGGTGTCGTAAAAGTCGACAGAGGAAAAATTTAAAAATTCAAAGCATTTTCCTAGAACATCTGAATAAATAAACTGCAGTTACCAACTCGCCTGCCAAGCGTGGCAACTATGGAAAAATCCCTCCAAAATTATTTACGATTTTTTATTTTATGCAAGGTTGCTATCAATGCATATGCTTTTAAATAAAACTACTTTTTTACGGATTTTATCGCGTTTAATTTTGAACTATTTTTACCCGACGTTTCGGACGCTTTACAGCACCCATGGTCACGGGGGGACTGAGGTGACAGTTGTCCCGATGTCATAGTTAACCCGGAGTACCTTCAGCTTTTAATTATTATTTTTAGTCCGATCTACGCAGAAAGAGCTTACTGTGTCTTGAAGCCTTGCAGTGGTATGCTTGGTTTTTGATTTAATTTTATTAATAATAGGATCCCAAGCCGGTGGTAATACCCAACCATCTTCCCTATTGAAATTAGGATGTTTTTTAATTTCAATAGCCTCGCGAATCATCCTTGGTAGGAATCGGTGTTCTTTTGCAAGGATTTGTGGTCTATCAAATCTGATGTAATGGTTGGGATGATCCAGAACATGGTCACAGACTGCAGACTTCCTAGAGCGTCGATGCTTCACATCAGCTATGTGTTCTTTAACGCGGGTTTTAATGGATCTTTTAGTTTGCCCTATGTAAGAGAGACCACATTCACAATCCAGCTTGTATACTCCTGCATCTTGTAGAGGGATGTTACACTTGACAGATGGTAAAAACTGACTTATCTTCTTCGGCGGCTTGAAGAATGTTCTTATAGAAGCTCGCTTCAAGATATAGCCAATCTTGTCCGTGACTCCTCTGACATATGGAAGAACAGCAGGTACACGCTCGACTGTGGCCGGCTTCACTCGGTCACTGCGACGAAGGCGCGGAACCCGAAGCTTGTTGTCTTGCAAAACTTGCTTGACATGCTGAAGCTCGGCGGCCAGGTGTTTACTGTCACAGATCCCTTGTGCTCTCTGAAACAAAGATTTACCCACGGTAGCTAACTGTGAAGGATGGTGGTGAGATTCACCATTTAAATACCTATTTGTATGGGTCTTTTTTCTATACACAGTGTGACACAAGGTGTTATTAGGATTCCGAATTACTAACACATCCAGAAAAGCTAAAGAGTTATTTGCCTCTAACTCCATTGTAAATTGAATTTTAGAGTTTAGGGAGTTAAGGTGGTCTAGAAATGCAGTTACTTTATGCGATGGTAAAATTGTGAAAGTATCATCTACATACCGCTTGTAGAATCTTGGATTTACAGGAGAAGTACGGAGGGCTTTCTCCTCAAAGTCTTCCATGAAAATGTCGGCGACAATGGGAGATACTGGAGAGCCCATCGCCACACCATCTACTTGCTTGTAGTACTGTTCCTTCCACAACAGGTAGCCAGATGTAAGGCAATGTCTAAGTAGTTCTGCATATTCTGCTGGCATGTTGTTCTCCGCTAGCTTCCTGGATACAATTGAGATGCAGTCTTCTACAGGTAGGCATGTGAATAGCGACTGGACATCAAAACTGACCATAGTTTCATTGTCAGTAAGATGTAGGTCTTTAATCTCACTGACAAAATGGTATGAATCCTTTGTGTGTGCTCTTGTGTGCCCTCTGAGCGGTGAGAGTATTTTCGCTACATGCTGAGCCAATCTATAAGTTGGTGAATCGATCTGGCTCACTATTGGACGTAGTGGAGCATTTGGTTTGTGTATTTTAGGTAACCCATACAACTTCGGTGGTTTGGCACATGACGGTATTACCGAATTTAAGTCCAGTAATGTGTAATATTCGCGTAAATAAAAGAAAACATTAAATGCATATGCTATCAATTCGCACAACTCTGTAAAAATTATGAAATAAAATCAAGGATTTTTTTCTTAATTAAAAAATTATCTTCCTTAAGCCAAAAATAATCACGCACGTATTATTACATATGAATAGGTTCGCAAAATTTATAGAAAAGAATGTCTTTCACGAATCTCATTATAAATTTATTTATTTTGTAAATCAGTACGAGTGTGTAAGTTGGATTAAAACAGCGTTACAGAAATAATTTATTGCAAGCTGTCAACTGCACATTTTTAAATTCCGGTGTACTGATTTTATTTCCAAACTAGCTGTGCCCCGTGCTTTCACCCGCGTAAAAAATCCAACCCTGATCGATGTCAAAATATATCCTTCCCTATTTTAATCGGATTTTAAATTTTTTTGCGTAAACTCTTAACCCTCTGAACCCTTATATTTTTTTTTAAATTAAAGTAGCCTAAGTTACCCGCTATAACACCAGCTATCTGTCAGTGAAAGTCCCGTCAAAATCGGTCCAGCCGTTTAGGAGATTACCCGGAACAAACCGACAGACGGGTAAACGGGTTTTTTCTTAAAAGTACCGTATATACTTTAATTAGAATTGAGTAAACAGCTGTTATTTTGTTATTAAAAACAGCCCCTTCAATTTTATTTATTTGTATAGATAAGTAATATGAGCTGCGTTCGGTTATGGCTTAAATAGTAGTACATACAACATTTTGTTACAGTGATGATCTTGGCCGTGAACTGCTATAGCGTCAATTTGGCCACGAATGTGCAGAACATCTTCACGGCGGCCAAATTAGTGGCAATCGCCATTATTGTTTGCGGAGGAGCATACAAACTAATATTAGGTAATAATTTACTTAATCCCAAGTGTCAATCTGAAGGAAACTCAGATGTTTATTACTATTTCATGCACTAACTCATTTAGATTAGTTACTTATCTATCTTGAATAGCGATTCAATCAATGTTATAAACAGTAGCTTTAATGACAAATCATTTTCTGAGCACATTTTCACATTTATTTATTTAATACATTTAGCCACAGTTCATTAGAGTATGTTAGTCAATTATTTTGTTTACGAATTCATACGCCATTCACTTAACAATCATTTGTCACGACAAGGGTTGCCAGACCTACTGCCAGAGAGATTTTTATACTAAGTTTTAGTTAAAGTAGATGAATATGAATACGCCGTAAATATATAGATCTGGCTGCCTACGTACGCCCATGATCAGAAACTAACAACATTGAAATCTTAAATAACTAAGATCACCGATGTTATCATGTTATCATAATGGGATGTAAATATATAGATACAGACTGACAGGTGGTTGTGTCCGTATGGTGCAGGTAATACGCGACATTTACAGGAGCCCAACTTCGCCAGTAGCACGGCGACTCTGGGCAACATTGCCACCGCATTCTACACCGGCCTATGGGCCTACGACGGTTGGAATAACCTCAACTATGTCACCGAGGAAATTAAAAACCCATCCAAGTAAGTGCCGTAGACCTGTCGATCATCAGTAGTTATGAATTTCGTTATAATAATATTATTATATCATCATTATAACTGCATTTTCCGCAACACTACAAGTCCTACAAAAATAATTATAAGACATCCCCCCCTTTAATAACTTGTGTATTTTCTTCCAAACATTATTTTCAGGCGTGCCTCAATATTTCGTAATATATATTCTATATTAATAATGCTAACCTGCGTATATTCTAAGCAAAGTGCAACAGATGAGTTGGAAAACATATCCGTGTATGACACCAGAAAATTAAATATACGAGTACAAGCACCAGTACGTCGCGTGCATTAGTAGTTACAATTATGAAATTCCCTCAGTAAGAAAAAAAATACACAGTATGCAAACAATAACTAAAAAAGATAGAATTTATAATTTACATTTTTATGTGGGTAAAGACACTACTGGTTTTTACCACACTGCGCCTGTCACCATGAGACATCAGTTCTTAAGTCTCATATGCCCAGTCTCTAATGTTTGCACACTACTACTTCAAGTCACTTTTACAGCTATGGCTTTCCACGTTCGGAGTTACATGCAATTATATTCATAAAAGTCGACTAAGGGACAAGGGAATAACGACATGAAATTACTTCATTCTTATTTAAGGATGAATGTTGACATGTATAAGCAATAGGTGGACTTTAGTGTGAAGGAAACATTAAAGTGACATTGCACTGAAATCTCTAACCCGCCTACCAAGCTTGGTAGACTCCTTCCACTTGAGAGAGCCTTCTATCTATTGAGCTGTTTACAGGCCAATAACAATCATAATTAAAAAACATAAATTGACAACCTATAAATATCCTACTGTTGAGCAGAGTTCTCATAATTTTTTAAATTATGATGGTATAATTTATTTATTTAAACTTTATTGTAATTTTGTCACAAAAAGTGTACAAAAAGGCGGGCTTAATGCCTAGAGGCATTCTCTACCAGTGTAACATGTTAATAAAATTATATTTTGACCTCTATGTGCATCTTAGTTCTATTACCTAAGTACTCGTATGCTGTCTTTAAGATGTGTTATAAAAAACTGATCAAATCATTAAGTTACTACTTTACCATATTTGCTATTATCAAATCAAATCAAATTTGTAACAACATCAGTAATTTTAAAAATCATATTGCGATGTTTTAGGAATCTTCCTTTGAGTATAATAATCGGCATCCCGCTGGTGACACTGTGTTACGCGCTGGTGAACGTGTCATACTTGGCTGTCATGTCGGTGAGCGAGATGGCGGACAGCGAGGCGGTCGCCGTCACATTCGGCAACAGGTTGCTGGGCCCGATGGCGTGGCTTATGCCACTTGCAGTCACCATTTCCACCTTCGGATCTGCCAACGGAACTTTGTTTGTTGCGGGAAGGTAAATAAATAATTTCTTGTTACACGCAATGTTGAATGAAACCAAACTATATAAAGAACAATACCTGGTCTTTTAATACAATCTGTCTATCTTCTTCTTCTATTCTTCTTATTTTATATGTAATTCTTATATATAATAATCAATTTCCGCATTTATGAAAAATCATCACAAGAGTACGGTTCGACCGATTTGGCTGTTTTTTTTGTTGTGTTCGTAATTTAAAAAATTTTGGAAAATCAACCGGAGAAGACGGAAATTTGGATGGTACTTTTGTATTAAAATTTCCATAAACGTTCAGTTCGACAGTTCTGCTGCCACATGTTTTCAGGACTTAATAGTTTTTTGTTAAACGCACTTCTTATTTTCTTCATTAGTAAATTGCACTCGAAGTCGGGGCGGTTCGCTAGTATATATTAATATTGTTTTTCAACTCTTATATATGTATATTTTATGGCACTAGTTAATGAAAGTATTTTATACTTTTTTAACGTTCTAAAATTATGGAAATTAAAATATCATTTTATTTCAGTTAAAAATATTTTGTTTACATTTATTTTTTTCGGTGTCACTGCATATTTTCTATAACACTTAGTTTCTCTACCACCAGGCTGTGTTTCGCGGCTTCACGAGAGGGCCACTTGCTTGATATACTATCGTATGTTCATGTGCGCCGTTTCACTCCTGCTCCTGGGCTGATATTCCATGTAAACGCTTTTTTACTAAAAAAAATAAATTTATAATAATTATTATAACTATTGCCCTTAATGAGTTAATTATGCTCTTTCAGTCTCTTATCGCCGTAGCCATGGTTTTATACGGAACAATAGATTCCTTGATCGATTTCTTCTCATTCACTGCGTGGATATTTTACGGTGGGGCGATGGTTGCACTTATTGTAATGCGATACACCAAACCGCATGCGCCAAGACCTTACAAGGTTCGTAGAAAAAATGTTTTACTTGACATCAGAATTTGAAAAGATCTCTGTAAATGCAGCAACATTTAACCGGACTTCAGTTCTATACTGCAACATCGACAATAGTGTAAAAAATACGTTTTATGTTAAGTGTGCTTCTAATTTAATCATAAAAATATCATAAATAAATATTAGCGCATGATATTCGCTGCTTTCGAAATTGTAAGAGAAAATATTTTATTTTTATATATCAGCTACAAACAACCATTAAAAGAAAAAATATGTTTGCAGGTGCCCATTATTATTCCATACATCGTGCTTTTGGTGTCATCATATTTGGTCGTAGCCCCGATAGTGGACAAACCGCAATGGGAATACCTTTACGCCGCTTCCTTCATACTAGGAGGATTGTTAGTATATGTGCCCTTTGTGAAATGGGGATTTTCGTTGCCATTTATGGGTAAGAAATGTTTATGCTAATTATAATTTGTCAGTTGCACTCGACGCTTCATGCTTGACGGTCGCCCAGCGCCACACTACGACCCGCTTAAGTAGTCCGAACGTCCCGTGCAAAGCAATTTTGATTGCTTTGTTCTATTGTTCTTAGAATAACATTCTCAGGCGTCGTATTGTAAATCCGCTCTCGGGTGGTTACGCCAGTGGATTCTTCCCCGTTCGCCCGCGTTTCCCCGCACGCAGCACCGAAGACAGTAGACAGTAAACGTAGACTACTTTGTTGGACTTAAGTTTCACCATATTTTAATTATTTTTAAGCACACACCCAGCAGTTTGCAAATTAAGATTCACACGTGGACGCACTAGTCACACACCTAGGCATCCTTCCCCCCTGTCTATACCCGGCCGGGAAGGGAATTTAGGTCACGATCCCCGGCATCCCACCGGCGTCCACTTCTCCGTTGATCTAATGGTTTGGTCAGACAGCGGACGGGGCGGGACGGCGCTGCGACGATGGCGCGATGTGACCAGTTGTAATGTACAAATTTATATAGAAAATGTCACACCGAACCGTCACGCTCAGCGCGCAGCCAGCGGGCGCGCCACATCGCCGCCGCGCCCGGCGGGAATACAACAGGAGCGCTACAATACGGGGCGCCAGCGCGGCGAGCCTGACCGGACGACAGCTTTGTATTTAATTACAAAAAGCGGAAAAGCTCATTGAATTGTTCGAGGCCACCTTTTTTTTGTATGACCACCTGCAATGCGAAAATGCTGGTCGAAATGGAGGTCGAATCTCCTCAGTTACCTAAAGTACCTCGAGACACCGGCTTCACCCTTGTGGAGAAGTCGAAAAAGAAGCGGAAAAACACCGCTTCGACGGTATCCGCTTCATCAGTAGAAACAGTCAAAGCATCAATCACCTCACGGCGATCCTCTTCTGCCTCACGACAAGCCCTTGCCGCCTCATGGCCATCCACTTCTGCCTTACGGCAAAACTCCATCGCCTAAAGGCAAACTCCTGCTTCCTCACAGCAAGCGCCCGCTTCGCAGCGCCCTGCTGCTACCATAAACAAATCCCTGTAAGTCAAAGCTGACTTCCTCGTTCAAGAACTCCCCATCTTATCCGTACACCGGATGTACAGCGGACGCACAAAAGCGCCATATAACATGGTGCTTATTTCATGAGCGATCCCTCGAGAGTAAACAGATCATCAATCTGCAAACCTGCTGCAACCCTTCGAAGCTCTCTGTCGAAGCCCCTCTCAGAAACTGCTCTCCTTCCCAATGCCATAAATTCCAAATTTATGGCCACTCATCAAGAAACTGTTACGCCTGGGTTTGGCGCGTAAAGTGCTTGGGCGATCACGCCACCCTCTACTGTCCCAGACCAAGTGACCAAACTCTTTTAGCCACCTTTAGCTCACCCTCTTGTATTGTTTGTAACACAGAAGTTCACAGGGCCAATTATCTCGGTTGTCCCAAAGCGCCGAAATCAAAAAGACCTGCAGTCAGACAAGTATCTGCACCCAGAACCGTCTTTCAGACCATTCCTCCGAGGAAACCGCCGACCCCTTACCCCTGCGTCCATCATAATTCAGCTTCACAGACTACACAAGTCTCTCTCATCGCGAGTCGATATGTAAACGAGAGCGACGTAGGGTTAGTCTGCCGCTTCGCCACCATCTTCAACGGCGACGATGTTTCTGCTCTCGTAAAGACACTCAGGGATACCGATGGTAAGCCCGAAGACAGAATTGCCGCAGCTATAGGGTGTACCAACATGTAGTTAGCGCCATAGTCCATTTTCTAAAAATAATAGCCTTACAGTTTGCAAGCGCCGTCACTTCAACCCAATCGCGACTCTCTCACTCTTAACTCACACACATACAGACCATAATTAGAATACGAGGCGATTCCGCCACCCTTCAGGCTTTACGATTAGAAGCGTCGCTGGAGTTTCTTGCGCCATTACTTCTCCAACTTCTACGCATTCTGAATTTAAAGAAGAAGAAAGAAAGAATTGTTGGTAAATACAGATGTTTTATACGTCCTCCCCATCGAAGTAACTCGAGCCGTGGTCAAGCCCATACGGGCGCCCTCGAGTCAGCTGCATATGCGAACAGGGTAACAGACCTAGCCGAAGTCCCCTATCGGGGGCCCTTGCGCTAGTTAACCACAATAAAGGTTTCGGTTAAGGCCCCCTTTCAATTCGGGTGAAGCTGTAAAAGCCTTCGGGCTAAGAGTGATCATAAAAAACATACGAGTGAAGCTAATATAAAGCGTATAAAAACAAAATTGTGGCTGATAGATACTAGGGGTCCACTGAAAATTTTGCACTCAGTAACTTTACAGTAAAAAATGCTTTTAGGAGGGAAGCACCTCATCGTCATGGTTTGCCAAATTTAGTCGAAGGCGTGTTTCACTAAATGACGAAATTCGTGAAGGACGTCCTTCAACTGGGACCATGGAGGAAAATGAGGTTACTATTTTGTTTTGAAGTGGTTTATTGAAGAAAACAGAGGCATCACTTTCGATATGATTCGGGTACATTTGAGGATAGGTATGAGCCAAATAAAAAAAAATACAGAAATTAAAAGTCAAGAAACTTTCTTGTTGCTGGATCCCACACGAACTGACGTCAGAGCAGAAACTTGCTCGTGTTGATTGTTGTACAAAAATGTTGATTAAGTACGACCACGGACATTCTTATGCTGTTTATGACATCGTCGCGGGAGACGAAACGTGGATTTATTGTTTTGAAACACAGAAAAAGCAGCACCAGCAGACCAACTAAATTGAGACAGGCGAAAAAGAAGAACGTAATAAAATTACATTATACAAAGACTGCACTCGGCGTCAAATACACCGACTTCAGGTACTACAAAATCGATTCATGCGCAAAGGCACGGGAGCACCGTGGTTCGTGCGTAATGCTAATCGTCACATCGATTTAGGGCTTCTTACCATATCCCAATATCTAAAGTTGACCTCTCGCCGATTCTTCGACTCTTCCGCCACGCACCCCAACCCACTGGTTGTAAGTGCCGCCACTTACAACCCCCTCGCGATACACCAAAACTCGACCAAAACAAAACAGTTAATGATTTCTTATATTTACGCGAATACTACTCATTTAAATGAAACTAATTTTACGGATTTTATCGCGTTTAATTTTTACTATTTATAACCCGACGTTTCGAGTGCTTTACAGCACCCATGGTCACGGGAGGACTGAGGTGACAGATGTCCTGATGTCATAGTTAACCTGGGGTACCTTCAGATTTTTATTATTATTTTTGGTCCGATCTACGCAGAAAGATCTAACTGTGTCTTGAAGTCTTGCAGTGGTATGCTTGGTTTTTGATTTAATTTTATTTATTATTGGATCCCAAGCTGGTGGTAATACCCAACCATCTTCTCTATTGAAATTAGGATGTTTTTTGATTTCAATAGCCTCGCGAATCATCTTTGGTAGGAATCGGTGTTCTTTTGCAATGATCTGTGGTTTATCAAATCTGATGTAATGGTTGGGATGATCCAGAACATGGTCACAGGCAGCAGACTTCCTAGAACGGCATCGTCGTTTCCTACCACGGATGATTTAGAGAAGTATGAATTCGGAGCCACGCTGCTCCAGTTCATGGAATTCACATAATATTAATTTTGGCCACGAAATATTGTTTTACTATACGTATGCAGGTTTTCTCCAGATGTTTTCTTTTCCTCATTTCGCTGAGCACGAGGTAAATCAACACTTAACAATTTATGTAGTACTACTACATCGGGGATCCAATTCTGGTGTGCTCGCGTACTATACCATTTATACCGCTAGTGCCTGGTCCATTAGCTACTATGATTAAATACTAGAAAAAACTATACCTATTAAAGACTTGAAATATGTTTGAGTTTATTACCACTTCATGGAATGACTACTCGAAATGTTTAAAACATTCGTAGTCTTAGTTAAGAATTTTACTGACATTTTTAAACGAAACAACGACGAAGAAATGGCTCCTCCATTTTTTCGTCAACAGTTCTCAACCAGTATATTTTTTTATATACAGTTCTCAACCAGTATATTTTTTTATATAGGACCACGGATGACTTTTGTAACCGATTTTAATGATTCTTTTTTTTTAAGGGATTATGGGATAATTTTATCAGAATTATACCAAAATTATATGGGACCATCATAAGGGACATATATATATACATATATTGGTATAATTCTGATAACGGTATCGATGAGAAATTCGCATAAGCATGTTCGCAGGAGCTCCTGTGTTGAAGTCGGTTTTTTGATATAATAATAATAATTATTATTATGGTTATTTGGACCAAAGAAACATAAAAATATTAAATCTTATATCAGTAAATTTAAGTGTATTTTAATTATAATGCCCTTTTCAAATCACTATACCATGTCTTCATGTAATACCTCAATAAGCTATTAATTTTTAAATCATACCGATTTTGTAATCAAAATATTTTATTGTTTTTTTTTTAGATAAAATAACAGTTTTCCTGCAAATGATGCTTGAAGTGGTGCCAACCTCAACAACTTTCGAATATTGAAAAGTCTCTGCTGGACTTTAAAAAGCATTTTTCAGAATTTACCGCTGTTATTATTTATTTTGTAGTATTTATTATTATTTGATTACTATGAGATTATAGCATGTGAAGGTTTTAATGTTATAGTTATTTTTATTACTAAAATATTCAAAATGCGCTTATGAACTTAGGCGTTGAAATGGAAAAATTTATAATTGGTTACAATTTAAATGATTAGTAGTATCGTTTGGGTTAAATTCTTTTCATATATATGTATAGAATAACTATACTTAAATTTTAAAATCGTAATAGAAAATTAACGTCGGCAATTTTTTTTATGATTAATAATAGTTTGTCGACTTTTGTAATTACTCAAATATGTAATTTAAATTTTGACTGAAAAACGTGTTCCTTTGTTGAAATATTCCAAAATTATAAAGCATGCAAAACTATAATTTACTGGACAACATAGTAAATAAAAAATTACAAATTCCATGTAATTTGTTTTTGAAAAAATTTGCCATTTTATATTATTACATTTTTATACGTTAATTAAATAATGTGAAAATATTAAAGTTCCGGAACGCAGATTTATTTTCTGATATTTAGTCATTTATGGACTAAAAATTTATTTTATGTATTTTGTACATACATCGGTTTTGTATCCGGGACTTTCTTCTACAATTTATTTACGCATACCTACTCTGTTAAAGTTAAAAAAAAATCTTTATGTATTTTTATGTAAATTGACTAATTATTTTAGTCAATATTTTCAGATTTTATTTATTAAGTTTTTAAAAACCGTATATTAATTTAGCTGAATAGTGTTTCATCGGCCATTTCATTAGTTTGCACGAATCATTCCTGCTTGGGCAAGCAATTTCGAGATCCCTACTGTTGTTTAGAAACTTTCAATATTTAACACATTTTAAATGCCGACATATTTTAATAGTCTCGAATGGGCTTGTGCCATTGTGTCACTATGAGTGATTGTGCTAAACTCATAGTTTAGCAATTCTTCGCCCCATTGATAGCCAACCTTAGATTTGTAATCTTAAAATATGTTTTGTATGGATTCAGTTTGTTATTTTTTCCTTCGATATTTAAATTTGTTTGGGATAGGTGACAGATTTTCCTTGTTCTTGTGATCGTAGCTTCAAGAAAATGCAGTTTATAGAATTAGTACTGTGAATTATTGAATTATAATATGTGAGCGGTCGTGTAGTTCACGCGGATGACATGCTTGTACACAGTAACGCAAATTAGGTGTGCACAGGGGTGAGGAAAGAAGTGGGAGCGCGGTTGGTATTTCCTCTTTTTCTTTATGGCGGTCTTGTAGTCGCCAATGACGTGTTGCGTGGTAGCTTGTCAACGTGTGCAATTCAATTTTATTCTTTGAACTGCTTCGCGCCAGTGTTAGTAGGCATTCCTAAATGAACCTTGACACACTCGCAGCTAAATTCTTTCAGCCGTTTACCTCTTATAATTGTATTGAACATAAGTAATTATTTTTTAATAATTTGGATTAGATTTGACTAGAAATGTATTACTTAATTTTGTAGGTCCTTAATTTACGGGCACCTGCAACGAAGATTTTTTCAATTTTTTCTAACGTAAGTTAAAAACTTTATTTTCACTAACACAAATTTCACTAAATGTATGGGGAAGATTTTCTTATGAAAGCGGCGTTTCAAAAACAGCGTCAAACGATAAATAAGTACATTAGTATACTTTATTTTTAAAACAAAAGACAAAGACAATCTGTTACAGTATCCTATATGAAAGACTAAAGCGTGGTTTTATTGATTTATGAATTGTTTAAATTTTATATACGGTTGAGCTCTGCGATCGGTAAAAATTGGTCTTATCATTCCTTACCGGGGCGGAACGAAATCGTTAAAAATATTGTTTAATAAAATAATAAACTAAAAATCTCACTCTTATTATTAAAATGTAAGGCATAAAAGTCATCTATTTTACTGCTGTGTTACAACTTGTAGAATTTGCGAACAGCCTACGAGTCTATCCCTGTAGCTTCTAAGTAAAATCGGGCACACAAAGTACACACCTGACAATGTGATATTGTTATTTAAAAAGAAGGGTTTTATTTTGTGTACAGAAAATTAATATAATGGAAATAAACTCGACAGACCTTAAAATACACTATGTACTTATTGTTCTCTTTTGGAAAAATACAAAATTATTTATTGTTATACATTACTACATTAATTGAAATTTTAAATAAAGACAACTGAATGTTCATGATGTACTGTTTCTTTTTATTTCTCAACTTAATTTGATTAAAGTAACACAAAGTCTTTTGAATGCATAGTTCAGAATAAGAGTTTTTAGCTTTTCAAGTAGTTTTATAGCTAAAGAAATTTATAAAATATTTTTTGCATAAATAAGTTCCACTGTTAGGCATGCTTCTATCAATTTTTAAGGCTTATTGGGCCATGAAGTCCGACGTGTAGGACAGTACGGAAGCGTAAAATACGACACCCAAGCAAGTTATGCTATAAAAATATCCTCTGCGTATAATACTGCGTTTGCCAGTACGACGTTACCATTCATTATTTTCCCGAAAGATTATTGTTTCCGTCATCCTTTGTCAGTATTCTACTATTGCGGATATTCTAATTTAGAATTTTATCACTAAGAAAATATGAGTATACTCCGTTCCATATTTATATATACAGGACAAAAAATACACAATTAAGGTTCAACAATTTATTGTTGTCATATAACAAAGATCACAGATCTTTGAACATTTCAACACCATTTAAAAATATCTTGGCTACGTGTTATTTTTCAGTTCGGCAATGACTAATACAAAATATTGGTATAACGGTTCCCTCTATTGAATACAAATATCTAAATACAATGTTTATGATACATGATAACATCCAAATATCACAACAATAAACTTTAATAAACCTCAACTTCACTTTAACTTTTTTTTTTGCTTTGCTTCACAATATATGTGTGTATATCCAATTTAGCCTTATTAGTGTTTAATGATCGACGTGTAGAAAAATTACTGTCAGCAATAACTAGGACAAAACAACTATCGACAATGAGGCTGCTGTATGGAAGTTTTAACACTCTTGTGACATTATTGCGTATGATGAACATGAGAAACTTGTTAACTTGAAGCGCAAATAGATTGTTTAAGGCATGTAAAAAGCTGCAAAGACACGAACACTATTTGATTCCCTAAGCGCGCTATTTTTAATTTGACTTAAAAAGGACTATTCTAATGTAGAATTTTGATAAAAAGGTAAATAAAATAACGATAAAATAAAAAAACAATAAAAAACGTAATTAGTTATGTAAAACGTTCGGCGCGGCGTAACATTTCCCAGAAGTGCTGCGGTTGTGATTGATACATTATAACAAGAAAATCTTAGACGATAATAATATTTGTATTAATAGTAACTTGACGGTTTACGTTTCAAGATTCGATGCATAACACTTTGATTTTTTTTTGTAGTAAACACAATAACGATCATACTATAGCGGTTTTATTAGTTTGTTTATAAAATATCCTTTTTTATAGATTTATATTATATCTGTACTTTTACAACAAAGTATCAAAAATTTAACAGCAAGCAATAAATCTATTTAAATGTATTTTATAGATTGCAATTACTTAACATTTATTATATTGTTTCTGTACATTTTCAGCTTTTAATTAAGAACGTTTGCCGTTAATAATGAGGCTTCGCCAAGAGTTATGTTCCCGTATTTGCAAACCGAAATTATACCAATTATTTGCGAAACAAAAAAGGATTTTACTGCACTATTACAAAATTTAAAAAGATTTTCAATATAATCATTACAAATAATATAATTTGCTGCATATTTTATACTGTAATCGTTGTTTTTATGTCGTACGTTAACCTTATGTGGTTGCCGGATGGTCAAGTAATGAGACGCCAGTTTGAAGAGCTTTGTCATGTTGTCGCTAATTAAAACGTATCGGAGGAGCGAGTTTGATCCCAACGAATGCGACGACACGTTTATTTTGATGTCTGATAACAAATAATAATTTTGATCTAAAATTTTAATTTCTTTTAGAGTCTCCGCGGATTGACGTATCTTGATTGTTAACGATGCGATATCAAATTCGATTTTATTTCAAATCAGAATTGCCAAGACAGTGATCACTGTAATATATTTGTCGAAAAGACAGTTATATTGTTGTTCATTCAGTAAATTTACTAATACTCATATTTACGTTAATTCAAAATTTGGCTTTGTTATTTATGCCTCATTTATTGTTCAAATTCTTATTATTATTTAACATTAACTTCAGCAGATTTGGAGAGATTCAGAGCGTGTTCATATGAATAAATGAAATTGCTTATGTAGGTTTATTACTATGTTTCTATATTGTTTCTTATGCATTATATATTTAAAGGCACATAGTTTTTTGTTACACTTGCTTGCATGTATTTTGTTTTACCTATCAAAACATCCAACAGAACAAAGTCTCAAAGAACGAACTGAATAGCAACAATTTTACGTCGGCACTTATCATTATACAAAACGTTAGTAGACAAGCAGACAAACCAAAATAGTGTATATTTCCTGGTGAATTTGAATTACTGACTCTACTTATGATGATGCCGTGTCTTGAGGCGGGTCGAGGAGCCCAGTTTCGGGCTTTATTTCATTGCTATTTTTGATGTAACAAATGGTTAGGCTTTTGGTGTTAGATTAATGGTGACTGGTGTAGTTGGGGACATAAATGTAACGAGTAGTTTAACCCAGATTAATCAGGAAGTATGCATCGCTTACTTTTCGAAAGCATTAACAAATTATTATTATCATATATCATGTGAAATGGATTGCTGCAAACAAGAAATATTATTTATTAATGTGGAAAGTTCTAACTATTAAAAATGTGTGTAATATAGTATGTGTAGATTAATTTATACGATAGTATACAGATATATCTCTTTCCTACCAAGTCGTCGTAAGAGTCGCCAAAGGTATGGTACGTACAGCCTTTATTCGAGCAGGGCTGTCACTATACTGCTCGTGGGAACTCAATGGGGAGTAAGATTTTTTTTAACTTGTACCGAAACGGCGGCAACGTGGTTGGCCACCCGTCACGTCTCGTATCCAGCGTGGGCGAAAATTGCGCTAAGTGAGTGTCCTCTGCCGACCCGTTTATATGGGAAAAAGGAGTGACTGTATATTTGCAAATGATATTTTTCAATCATGTCTATATACCATGACAACTAAAAACGCTGACTTGTATAAATATAGGTACAATTGTACAAAACTGCAAAACTGTGATATATCATATTATACATCAGTTCAATGTATTCTTTTTACATATATAATTAATAATAGTAGCCAAAATATAATTAAATGGGTCGAATTGACTTAGAAACTCTATGCGTTTGAAGGCATTCAGATATTCACGCGGTATAATAGTCTATTGGATAAAATTCTATAACGCTAAAACAAACTTAGAACCTAAGGTGCGGTTTATTCTTCATCATGTGTCTGAAACAATAAAATTATAACTTAGTATACATTTAATGATTTCTTATATTTACGCGAACGCTACACATTTAAATGAAACTAAGTTTACGGATTTTATCGCGTTTAATTTATTACTATTTATAACCCGACGTTTCGAGTGCTTTACAGCACCCATGGTCACGGGAGGACTGAGGTGACAGATGTCCTGATGTCATCGTTAACCTGGGGTACCTTCAGCTTTTAATTATTATTTTTGGGTCCGATCTACGCAGAAAGAGCTAACTGTGTCTTGAAGTCTTGCAGTGGTATGCTTGGTTTTTGATTTAATTTTATTTATTATTGGATCCCAAGCTGGTGGTAATACCCAACCATCTTCTCTATTGAAATTAGGATGTTTTTTGATTTCAATAGCCTCGCGAATCATCCTTGGTAGGAATCGGTGTTCTTTTGCAAGGATCTGTGGTTTATCAAATCTGATGTAATGGTTGGGATGATCCAGAACATGGTCACAGACCGCGTAAAAGAACACATAGCTGACGTGAAGCATCGTCGTTCTAGGAAGTCTGCAGTCTGTGACCATGTTCTGGATCATCCCAACCATTACATCAGATTTGATAAACCACTTGGTTTTAGTTGGATAAATTCTTTCTACTTAATAACTGCACTTAAGAGAATCTATTGTACCACGGCAACTACGGCAAAATCTCACCTAAATGAGACCTATGTTCTTCAGTGGACTAGAGATGGGCGGAAATGATGATGACGATGGCGCAGACGCAGTGTGACTGACAGTGATTGAGGCATACTTGTCTAATACTGTATTTATGTTAATACTTGTGGCCTTTACGACCGCTGGCCCAATGGTTAGAGTACCTGACTTCTACGCCGCAGGTCCCTAGGTCCGAAGCCCAGCCAAAACCAACATTTTTGCAAAACACAATTTATTGGTTTTCGGGCCTGGGTGTGTTGTGATTATCCTCATGTCTATGACGCTGTCGTGAGCGTTACATATAGCACGGGTAGGTTGGGATGAGTGAGTACCGCTGTGTTTGTGCGTACACCTGTGGCATTATAATATCTCCCGGGCAGTTGATAACTTCCGACAAAATTCGGTAGTTTTCACCGTGGTCCAAAATCGGCCAGGGCGACATCATCAATATTTGGGGCACTATATTGTTTTGTGTCAACTTCTTGTTGTTTTCCGCAAGACATCGTGATGATATGTTGAACATTATCAAAAAGAATGTAAGGCCTGCTAAAAATTTGCAGACTGTACTATTATGTTGTGAAGTACGGTATGTGAAAAAAGCTACTAATGTATTTTTATTCAAAAAGCGAAATCTTACAGCTTCTTCATGTTTCAGAAGGTACAATAAAGCCATTCTTTAAAAAAAAATTGGGTGTTACGGTATGTATGACAGTAATTTTGAAAGAAAATACTACAGATTTATTTCAGATAAGACATACTTATCGAGCGTCTCCCAGAAGCCGAGCAGCACGGCGCGGTCAAGATGGCGTTTTGTGCGGCTCAAGTTGAGCACTGTCACTGCCCAGCGCGCTACATTAGCGTCTAATTTCATCTCGTCGAATTTAAGGTGGAACGCGCAAACTGTAAAAATGGACACAAATGGGTTAAATTTTTACACTAAAATATACCCAACATCAAAGCATAGACTACGTACGTTATATTTGTTTTTATTTTACGTAAATACATGCAGTATTACCGAAGGTAATGCTGCGAGAAGTTTAGACCACTTTTTAAATTTCCGAGATTACGCGCGCTACCTGCGTGACGTCACGGGTCCCGTGGAATCGCCCCCGCGCCGCCCGCCATAGTGAAACTCATCCAAATAAAGACACTCGCGCGCGCTTTGCGCTTTTAATTCTGTTACCGAATAGTACGTGTTTGTTAGTTTATTATTATTATAACAAATAATAGTTACCCCTACTAATAGTTTTCATTTTATAAATTCCTGTATCTGTAAGTAATACAACATGAAAAAAGGATTACAGGAAGGCCTGTCGGACAATCTGCCAAGAGTGGATAGCTTGATGGTGGCTCAATATTTTAAACAAAATAAGGATTTTGCGGCCGATATATGTACGTAGAATAAAAATGTAAAGGTATATCTTATTTATTATGCATAATTTGTTATAAACCATTGGTTAAGTACTTATAAATACATGATACCTATTTCGGACTTAAAACTGAATGTGATATTAACTTCATGGACTATAGAAAAATATACGTAGCCGCTATAATAAAAAAATGGTTTGATAATAAAATAACGTCTGGTTTTGTTGTTATTCATGATTTTATAACGTTTTGTTAGTTACTTATCTACTAATACCCATTTTCCTAGTAGTACCTACTACTTACCTAGGTACCTTAAATATTAAACATGAAACCAGATCTCTTTATTTAATAATAAATATTCACGTAGTTCGTTTTCAGTAAAATAACATACACCTACAACGAGAGTGACAAAATTTAGCATTTGGTCCTAATGAATCAACTCTTCGTATAGCTATCATCCACTCCTTTCTGGTTTTTTGATCCTTCGACACGCTAAAAACAGCTTTTCCCGTGTTTTTACATTGGAATTAACACACTGAGGCACAACACAGTATTTATTATTAATTTTTAGATGCGCTTTAGCAACATTTTACGAATGAAGGAAAGCACAAGTGATCAGTCAACTAATAACCCACCCCGTCCGGCCGGGGACAGGACTGGTGACATCATAATATAATAATAAAATGAAGAAATAGTTAAAATGACAATAAAAGAACAGTCACTCAAAAAGTATTTGCTTTATAACTTACTATTTGCAAAGATTTGTACGGGATTTCCGTCCCAAGGCCATCCTTTGAATTGCCAAGCCGGGCCTTGTACAAATACAGCCACGACTCGGTCCCATTCTGCCGCCGATAGCCTGCTAGGATTATCCACAACACGATATGGTACCTAAAATAATCAAGAATAATGTATAATGATATCATTAATTATACATATATATTATATTCAAAAATATGTCAAAATTGTGGCTTGTAAAATGTAATTAGCAGGGATAAAAACAGTTAAAAAGTTTTAAGAAATAGTTTAATAAATAATTGAATATCACCAATTATTTTCTTGAATAGAATATAATAGAATGTTTTTATTCAATAAAGATCATTTAAATAATACTCATTGAACGTCATTTAAAAAAAAACTGCTACACTGATTCGCAAAGAAATGCCTCTGTCCTGGGAAGAACCAGCAAGAAACCCAGCGGGATTTTTTTTCAGTAATTTTAAAAATAATATACAATTACATCAGTATTATAAAGATGTATAAATAGCTTGGCAGCTATTAACTCATTGTCAGGGGATATCATCATCCATGTACCCCTTAATATTACAATAACCCTTCAAAGTCTTTGTTTAATAAATAGTTCAAACTTTTTGATTGAAAGACTTAGTGCACTTTTTGGGATTTTGTTATAAAAACGTATGCATTGCCCTAAGAAACAGTTACTGACTCTAAGTAAGCATTATTAATTTGTGGTTGTTTCTGGTATTTACAATATGAACATCACTTTTTTATTAAAGTGGATAATATTCTTATGTATATACATAAAGTTTTCATATACATATTGAGAGGCCAAGGTTAAGATATTAATTTCTATACATATAGATATATATATATATATATATATATATATATGGAGAATGGAACCCTGTGGGACACTCATAGGTCCTACTGACCTGGAAGAACTCTTACTATTGATAACTACTTTCTGAATATGAAGTAAGAAGTTTAGGTACAGAATTTCTTATACCGTAATGATGTAGTTTCCTGATGTAGGTTCCTGGTGTGAGTGTTTTATGATTAACGTAATCGAAGGACTTAGAAAGATCACAGAAAACACCCAAGGCATCCTCCAAATTCTCCCAGGCATCGACTATTTACTTAATATGTTTAAAACCGGCATTGGTTGTACAACAACCCCTTGTAAAACCAAATAGGTTTTTGTGAAACAACTTTTGAAAATTAAAATGTTTTAATAATGATTTCTTATATTTACGCGAACACTACACATTTAAATGAAACTAATTTTTACGGATTTTATCGCGTTTAATTTTATACTATTTATAACCCGTAGGCAAGTAGATGGTGTGGCGATGGGCTCCCCAGTATCTCCCATTGTTGCTGACATTTTCATGGAAGACTTTGAGGAGAAAGCCCTCCGTACTTCTCCAGTAAAACCAAGGTTCTACAAGCGGTATGTAGATGATACTTTCACAATTCTACCTTCTAATAAAGTCACTGCATTTTTAGAACACCTTAACTCCATTAATTCTAAAATACAATTTACAATGGAGTTAGAGACAAATAACTCTTTAGCTTTTCTAGATGTTTTAGTAATTAGAAATCCTAATAACACCTTGAGTCACACTGTGTATAGGAAAAAGACCCATACCAACAGGTATTTAAACGGTGAATCTCACCACCATCCTTCACAGTTAGCTACCGTGGGCAAATCTTTGTTTCAGAGAGCACAAGGGATCTGTGACAGTAAACACCTGGCCGCCGAGCTTCAGCATGTCAAGCAAGTTTTGCAAGACAACAAGCTTCGGGTTCCGCGCCTTCGTCGCAGTGACCGAGTGAAGCCGGCCACAGTCGAGCGTGTACCTGCAGTCCTACCATATGTCAGAGGAGTCACGGACAAGATTGGCTATATCTTGAAGCGGGCTTCCATAAAAACATTTTTCAAGCCGCCGAAGAAGATAAGTCAATTTTTACCATCTGTCAAGTGTAACATCCCTCTACAAGATGCAGGAGTATACAAGCTGGATTGTGAATGTGGTCTCTCTTACATAGGGCAAACAAAAAGATCAGTAAAAACCCGCGTAAAAGAACATATAGCTGATGTGAAGCATCGCCGCCCCAGGAAGTCTGCAGTCTGTGACCATGTTCTGGATCATCCCAACCATTACATCAGATTTGATAAACCACAAATCCTCGCAAAAGAACACCGATTCCTACCAAGGATGATTCGCGAGGCTATTGAAATTAAAAAACATCCTAATTTTAATAGAGAAGATGGTTGGGTATTACCACCAGCTTGGGATCCTATAATTAATAAAATTAAGTCAAAAACCAAGCATACCACTGCAAGACTTCAAGACACAGTTAGCTCTTTCTGCGTAGATCGGACCACAAAAAATAATTAAAAGCTGAAGGTACTCCGGGTTAACTATGACATCAGGACATCTGTCACCTCAGTCCCCCCGTGACCATGGGTGCTGTAAAGCACTCGAAACGTCGGGTTATAAATAGTATAAAATTAAACGCGATAAAATCCGTAAAAATTAGTTTCATTTAAATGTTTTAATAATGTTAATTTCTTAAAGAATAATTTTTTCAAAAATTTTACTTAATGTTTCTAGTACAGAAATAGGTCTAAGGTTAGAGGAGTCCGATGTGCTACCAGATTTTAATAAAGGTATGATTTTACTATGTTTTATCAAATCAGGAAATACACCAATTGAAATACTAGAATTAAATATTATGGGTAAGTGAGGTGCAATTATATCTATAATAGACGTATTGACTGCAACAGACATACCAAATAGATCTGCAGTTCTCTTACAATCAATGGTCTTAAAATGATATAAAATATTATTTGAATCTACCATATGAATAATATTAATATGTTTACTTACAGTGATAGTAGTTGCGTTATTCGGAACTTGGTCACCGCCCGGACCTTTTCTTCTTTGTAACAACACTTCATTTTCGCGAGCCACCCCTTCAGCTTTCTTCTGTTCAACTGGCACAAATCTGAAAAAGTTTATTTTTTCAGTAAAGCAGCGAAGACACTGCCCACCTTAAAGTGTAGTGGTCATTGTGACCCCAGAAGCAGTTAATTGGAAAGACGCACACCATCATAGTAATTTGGTCTTCCATTACTCATTATTACTAGTCACTCGAAAATGAATTCGCAAGTCTAGTCAACAGACTGCTGGTTGAAGTCAAATTGGAATGTTTCCTAGGATAGTCCTAGGATAGTCCACTACTTACAGGCAATAGACAGAAAATGTCACTTTTGTTGGAATGAACAGCAGTTCAACAGTTTGCCAGCAGAGAAACGGTTACTTATCTGACGCAACTGAAATAAATTAAATAAGGGTCCGATGACAAATGAAACGTCTGTCGCCTAATTTTGGAGGTATTATAAAGCACAAGAAATAAAAAATAGATTATGGAAGCAATAAAATGTTCAGTAATTTGCACTAGCTCTCAATGCTCTTCAGATCGAAACACAGTAATGTTTGCACACTACTGGTTCACGGGAGAATAACTGGTACTGCAGTGGTATCCTGCATAGGAATCCTACCACTTCTGTTGTTATAAAAAACCATACGGCTATGATTCGAGCCTAGTACTTACAACTTACGATATGCTGCAATAATGAAAATGAACATTAATGATATGGTGATGACGTATAAAAGCTTTCACTTTGACCTTGACCTTGACGTTGAAGACCTGTTAAAGCATTGTTATGCTTTTTGTCTTTTGAAGGTTATTGGGGAGCCCTCAATTATCACATAACATTTTTTATTTGATAAAGTGTCGAGACGAGCAAAACGTTCACCTGATGGTAAGTGCAACATTTGTCCATAACAGATGCTGTGTTACTCAGAATATTTCTGTGTAGAACCACACTGCGCCCGTCACCCTGAGACATAAGTTCTTAAGTCTCATATGCCCAGTGATTACGCTAGCTGTCAGTGCCCTTCAGACCGAAACACAGTAATGTTTGCACACTACTGCTTCACGGCAAAATAAATGGCCCTGGGGTGGTACCTACGAGGGGTGATCCAAAAGTAATGATAATCAATAATAAACACAATGAATAAAATAAATAAATAAATTTATTTCTCAACATAGTCTCCTAGCAAGTCTATACATTTAGTCCATCTCTTTTCTAATCCTAAAATTCCCTTAGAAAAAAAATCTTTATCTTGACTCTCAAAAAAGTCCTCAACCGCGGCCATCACGTCGCTATCATCGTCAAATTTCTTGCCTCGGAGGTGTTCCTTGAGTCGTGGAAAGAGATAGAAGTCGCTGGGGGCTAGATCTGGTGAATAGGGGGGGTGTTCCACCAGCTCAAAGCCCGCTTCCTGAATGGCAGCCATGGCAATTGCAGCTTTGTGAACCGGTGCGTTGTCTTGATGGAACAGCACTCCAGCCCGCAGTTTGCCTCGCCTTTTCTCCTTAATAGCCTCCCGCAATCTTCTTATTTGTTCTGCATAGTAGGAGCCTGTAATAGTGGCCCCCTTTTCCAAGTAGTCCACCATGATTATTCCTTCAGCGTCCCAAAAAACAGACGCCATAACCTTCCCTGCTGAGCTTGACACTTTGAATTTCTTCGGCGTCGGTTCATCGGATCGTTTCCATGTCATCGATTGTTGTTTTGTTTCAGGATCAAAATGGTGGATCCAGGTCTCGTCCATGGTCACAAAACGTGACAAAAAATTATCCTTGTCTGCCTGGAACTTTTCGAGATTTGCTCTTGACATGTCGACTCGTTTCTTCTTTTGCTCGTCGTTTAACATTTTCGGTACCCAACGCGCGGAGACCTTTCTCATATGCAATTCGTTCGCAAGGATTCTTTGAATGCTGCCATATGAGATCCCTGTGACCTCAGCTACATGCCTGATAGTCACTCTTCGATCTTCCAATACAACTTCTTCAACTTTTTTCACATTTTCTTCAGTGAGGGACGTCGATGGGCGTCCTTCGCGGTGTTCGTCTTCCGTCGATGTTCTTCCCAACTTAAACTCCTTAGCCCAGCGTGCAACTGTGGAATATGGAGGAGAAGAGTCCCCTAATGTTTCCACCAAGTCGCTGTGTATGTCTTTGGTAGACATTTTTTTCAAGCAGAGGTATTTAATGACAGCTCTGATTTCGTGTTTTTCCATTTTGATGTTCACTCCTTGACAGTCCGTATTCAAATGAATGTAGCTCCCGGGAATCGTGGCCTATTTATATGATTTTTTTTCCCTGAACTAGTGGTTAACTGAGTAAGTGACTGAAATTTTTTTGTATTTTTGTGTGCACTAGAAATAACTGATTATCATTACTTTTGGATCACCCCTCGTACCTAGACGGATTCCTGCATAGGAATCCTACTCGTACCACCAGTAAATGAACGATAACGTAAGATCAGAAAGGAGCGCTTCAAGGGATCGTAATCCCGTGTTAGCAAAAGCTGGGTCACCTCATCTTATATTTCCTAAAATTACTATTAAGATCTTCGTCATGTAAAGTTGTTTTTTTTTTTGCTTTTAGTATCTACAACCTGATATTATTATTACATGATATTTCTGTAGTATCCTCTTATGGTTGAAATATATATGAATATACAAAATACTATAAATGGATTAAGATACAATAAGATGCATATTAAAAATAATACAACATATAAATAAATAAATAGAATTATGTAGAGTCAACCCAGACGGGAGCCTCATGCGGGCCCATACATACAGTAATGCCTTTTCACAGCAGAAGCCACACACGGAGCCTACTTTTCGCCCCCGTAAGAAACGATACGTGACGAAAAGTGTTGCACTTACCGTCAAGTGAACGTTTTGCCCATAACAAATGCTGTGTCACCCATAAAATTTCTGTGTGACACCAAGCTGCGCCCGTCACCTTGAGACGTCAGTTCTTAAGCCTCATATGTCCAGTATTTACACTAGCTCTCAGTGCCCTTCAAACCGAAACACAGCAACGTATGCTCACTTCTTCTTCGGCGACGTGGTTCGCCACTCGTCACGTTTCGTTTCCCACGCGGGAAAAATTAGGCTTCGTCTGTGGCCTGTCTACATATGTATATACTTCTGCTTCACGGCAGTATAACAGACCCTGGGCCTGTATAGGGCTCCCGTCTGGTTGGATTTTATCTTCTTTCAAAATGTTTATAAGAACGATGTTGCATCCCTAGCCAAAGCTAGTATAGGCGAAATATGAGCGTCACAAACTTGTGGTCCTGCAGCATATCCTTGACGTTGTACATGGAGATGAGCGCGGTGGCGGCGGCGGGGATGATGATGATGGGCGTACGCGAGGGCCTCTTGGCGCCCGCCGGCCCGCGCGCCGCCGCCGGCAGCAGCTCGCGCCGCGGACCTCCGCCCGCGCCCGCCGCCCCGCCGCCCGCTGCGACACGCACGTGCATACAGTCAAGCCTTTTTACCATATAAGGGGTAGGTAATGGCGACACACGTAGCCCACTTTTCGCCCCCACGAGAAATTAGATGTGACGGGTGGCGAACCACGTCGCCGCCCTTTTTGTAGGAGTCATAAAATAATCTTACTCCGCATTGCGATCCCTGGAGCACTATAGTGACAGCATTGAATAATATTGTGTTGTTATTATTATTGTGTTACAACTGCAAGGTTTGCTCTGACCGTAACAAGCCTGGCGGTAGACGAGAAGTTGTGTATTATTGTGTTAAGTGTCCAGACAAACCCAGGATGCATCTTGGAGATTGTTTCACTAAATATCACACGAAAACTAATTACAGAGTATAATATTTAACAGATTTTGTTGTATTCAATATAAAAATGAATAAATTGGTGAAATAATAAAGTAAAAGTAAAATAAGCAAAATTTTATTATTTGTATCTGTTTGATCGCATTTATATAAATTTAGTTGGGCAATTTGCCGCTAGATGTCACTTATCGATTTAATAACGCGGTATTGTTTGACTGTAAGGTGGCTTTTATAGTCTGTAGTTTCTTTTCAATAAATTGTTGTTGGGGTTACTGCTGTTTGATTTAAACTAGTAGTAGCTTTCCTAAGTCTAACATATACGATTAAACATTATCTGTAAAATGCTTCCCTATAATCGCCGAAGTCGTTTCGAATTGCTGTTTCGCGCGAGCGAAAAAGGTCTAGAGTGCAAAGTGTTAAACATCTTAGCTGAGATAAATACTCGAAATATACACAGAATTACATTATTCAATTAAAAGTACAAGTACAACCACCAACTTGAGAGTTTGCACCAAATATCAGAAACGATTAATCATTTGACATTGATATACAAATCATTTTATTTTTAATGGAATTAATTTTCATAATCATCAGAAAAACATGAAACTCTTATATTTCTATAAGCATGTTGTTCAGTTGGAGCTGCCGGGTGGAAGTTCATATTTGTTTAAATAATCATTTATTCTAACTGAACTGAGTTTAGGATACTTAATTTTTTCACATTTACGGAAAATTAGTGAGGACCGTATTAATGTGGAGGATTGTAATTAGCAATTTGTAGAACTATTTTGAAATTTTAGTGTAATATTTGAAATAAATCTATTGTTGTTGTTTATGGACTGAAAAAAAAAAAGACTGATCTTTACCAAACTATACATACATGGCATTTGTCGTGGATGATTAGGTGTTTGAGGTGCGCGCGCTGCTACTGGCACGCTCGGTCCTTCAGTCACTGACTTTAGAGTCATACCATGGTAAGTACCCATCGTGTCAATTTTAAAACCTTCCGTCTCTGTAAATAAAAGGAATTACATTATATTCAAATAGCTTTAGCAGAAAAATAAATTTAAAAAATTGGAATATCATAATTCTTGAGCTGAACTGTACTGTAATACATTTAATAAGCCTACAACCACATACAAACCTTCCTTTTGTCTAATAAACCTCTCCTGATCGTATCTGTTGTACTGAGTCTGTTGTGTAGGTAATGCTGTTGGAGGGGGCATTACCACTGGCTGTGGTCTGGGCGCACCTGGTCTGCCTTCTTCACGCGCCCTTATACTACTTAAGAGAGCAAGGATGCTTTTAGCAAACATCTGAAATAATGACATTGTTAAAAATTACTTCAGGCATGAATCAAAAAAATGCTTAGAATAAGAAAATGTATTTAGTAATGATGTCATTAAATACCACCCGCCACCGCCACTCCATCTCATCCTGTGAGTATCATATAAGTCGACTTAGTGAAATGCAGAAGAATCCTATGGACCTTCAATTATTAAGCAATTAATGGCAATGGGCTGCAGAGTAAGGTGCCAATCTACCCTGCTTGGATGGCAGCAGTGGCTTCTTTACATTGTAAAGAAGTTAGTAACTGTATCATTCATTGCATGCTTTTCTAAAGATGCTTCTTAAAAACATTTTTATATTGATGTGAAAACATTTGACTATTTTTTATCTTTATTCATAACAAAAAGAAGAGGAAACAAAACAATAATTATAAATTATTATGTATTAATATTACATTAAGGTAGGGTTTCTATGCAGGATTCTGTCTAGGTAGGTACCAGCCCAGGGCCAGTTATTCTGCTGTGAAGCTGTTGTTCGCAAATATTATTGTGATTAATAGAATCAGGCTTTAAGAGTAGAGTCAGGCAGTTGTAAAGAAAAGAAAGTTAGTTTGCTAAGATCCGCATGCAAAATGTAAAATGATCAGCGTGCACACTGTGGTGGAAGGGGGTTAAATTAATGTAAATAATCTTTCATTATTATAGTATATGTGTTTTTATACTTCTCCAGATTTTTTTAATAACCTGTTTAAACAAATACAAAAGTCCTCGAGACCAAGTCGCAAGTACAGCTAGTATTAAAATATAAGGAAGAAGCTTACCTTGCCATTACTTTGAAGTACTGTAGTTCTAGTCCTCCATTGTCTTTCTCGGCTAATAATGTCTTTTGTGAGATCTACATCATAGTCCAATATGGCTCTCAAATCAGAACCCACAACTCCTAAAGTGTCAGAGTAGTCATTGCTTTTTATCGTAGTTCTTTTCTTAGCTAAGCGCTTTGCTTTAATTGCTGCAATCTTTTCCACTGACATAGCCTCTGACAGAGACCTGAAAAATTTTTTTTTTAGCTTACTTGAACATATATTGGTATTTTTTTGTAAGGGTTCATACATTCTTCCATTGCCAATGAATAAATGAATATGTATAGCATTGTTACTATTAAGGATTGCCTGGTTGCTAGTAGTTAAGATTCTCATCTAACACAGCATGAAAAGCAGCAATATTCTGTTAATACTTTACGCCCGTATTGTGCTTCTCTTTTTATCAACAGCTAGAACAAAGCTGGTTGAATGAATTTAATTGAAATTCCCAAGCATTTCCTTTATTTCTTGAATTGCAAATTATTTATTTTGTATGTTGAATGAACTATTTGTTGGTGGTGAAGTTGGTTAACATCATAATCATAATATGAATCAAATACTAACTTAATATTGTCAACAGTGACTGATGCTTCTTTAGGAGTATCAAGACGGGCAGCAAGTTGTTCTCGTACTTTTTGTACATGTGTTTCTTCAATGCGAGGTTTCTTTGCTGCAGATTCTCCTCCATCATGATCATGAGTGCGTTTTACCTGTATAAATCAAAAACATTTTGTTATTCAAGGCAAAGCAGTCCTTAATCTAATAGTACTGTTAGACAAGTATTATCTTGAGCTAATTATGTACACGATAATATGCTGTGTATAGTGGATAGTAAAACGAAAAATCATCACCATAAAGATATTTCTAAGAGGATCTCGCTCTTATTAATAACTACTTAAGCACACTTATTATAGACCACTTTTTTTTTATGGAATAGGGGCAAACGAGCAAGCGGCTCACCTGATGGTAAGTGATCACCGCCGCCCATGAACATCTACAATACCAGAGGAATAGCAGATGCATTGCTGGCCTTTAAAAAGTGACTGAACGAGCAAAACATTCACCTGATGGTAAGTGTAACGTCTGCCCATAACAAATGCTGTGTCACCCAGAAAATTACTGCGTGACACCACACTGCGCCCGTCACCCTGAGACATAAGTTCTTAAGTCTCATATGCCCAGTGATTACGCTAGCTCACAGTGCCCTTCAAACCGAAACAGTAATGTTTGCACACTACTGCTTCACAGCAGAATAACTGGTCCTGGGGTGGTACCTATCTAGACGAATTCCTGCATCGCAATCCTACCACCAGTGTTAAACATAGTCCCGCCCATAGTGTGGCAGGTAACTGATAGGGACAAAAAACTTGGTAATTGATAAAGCTAACTATAGTATTAAAGTTTACACAAAGGGATACTAATAACCTTTAGTTATTTATTGCCTCCCTGTGTTACGAATTATGCTTTACATGCCATGTATTACAGTCTAGAGAAGTTAAGGCGATAAATTCTATTAAACCAGTATCACTCAGCAAAAAAATTAGATAAAGTAAATGTTTTTTATTTATAATATATGTGGCATATATCATTCATCTGATTGTGATGACACTTTGGATTTTGTTTTCATTGGAGAAAATAGTGTTTTCTATGTCTTCATGCATTACTATCTCTTATTTATTTTGTAGATGTTAATGTGTCTGCTTTGTATATATGGTGATGCCCTGAAGGTATGCAATACATGGGAATGATCAATGACTGTTTAAGTCGAATTCACGTAACTCAGGGTTAGTGTTGCCAGGTGTCCCCTTTTCTCGCGAGACGTGCCGATTTTCAGGGGTCTGGTGACACATCACAATTCATCCTTAACTGGGACACCAAAAGTTTCGTTTTTTCACTAACCTCTGATTTTATCCGGTATGTCTGTGACTCGAACAAGGCCGTGTGATGTCAATTAATGAATTTTAATATAGGACCCCCCCATATTTAAAATTCATTTATTTACTTTCGTACTAAGTGTCAGTTTGATATCAGAATCAAAGCTGAGGTATCTCCATAGCCCAGTGCTTGCCTTAAATTTAATAGTATGCAGGTGACTGTTGGGGAAGAAAGGTTCTCAAATGGCAACCATGTACCAGCAAATGCAGTGTAGAGCGACCATCCACTTGATGGAGCGATGTCTGTGAATGGGGAAGGTAAGTAGATGGGTGGCTCAATACCATGTTTTGCAGGAAGTCGATAGATGCCAGTGGCACAGGAACATGTTTTGTGGCAAACTATGGGGGAGGCCCATGTTCAACAGTAGACTATGAAAGGCTGAAATGATGATGATTATGATGAAGCAACTTGAGTTTGAGCCCCTGGTGTTGCTACTTCTAAAATTGTTCTGCAGTATTATGAGCTAATTCACCACATGATCAGCGGTGAAGGAAAACATTGTGAAGGAACCTGCATGAGGAATAAAAATATTTGGAGGGCTTTTCAACCCACATTGGAGTAGTGTGTCGGTTTCTTCCCGACATCAAAAGCCTCTCAGAAACGATAGGTAGCCTGAGCTCAGCAACGGGATATTTATAGGTTGTTACTTAATTTTTTTTTCAAGAATCATCATTTCTTGTGTCTTTTCAATTGCGTCGATTCGGCGCGAAACACATTTCAGAACACTCTCCTCACTTCCGGACATCTTAAAATGACTGCAGTTATAATTAAAACATATAATATTCTCACTAGTTATATATCTCTATATATAGATATAGTTCTAATTATATACATTTGGAAGAACCTGTGACGAAATGTATGACAAATAAGAAACATACCTGTGTTGGAATCTCCAAGGGTGCACTTTTGTCTATTGAAGCACAGGTAGCAGTTTCTCCATTCAAATATGCCAGCAACTCCTTACGATCAGGACGACGAACAGCCGGTATGTTAGCAGCCTATAAGACAATGCGATGAATATTGCAGATTCTACACAGCTTTCAAAACGCGCACTATGATTGAAATCTTAATAACTCACAGCTGCTTGTCTGACGTACACTGGATGGGGTAATTGCGTGTTCTTAAGAATAAAAAGGAGACATTCCAATGTATAATATTCCTTGTTGTTGCCTTCTTTGCCCGATCTATATAAATAAAACGCGAATATTTAAAAATGTTTGGTAATTAAACAACCTGTCTGAGAAATTAAACTATTTAAAAGTACTTACCCCCACATAAGATAATTAGTCTTCACATTTTTGGGCCAAGAGAACTCACCAAAAATAATTTGATTGTCTCTTTCAATAATTTCTTTTTTATTTACATTATATTGTCGAAGTAAACTTAGGGGATCCGCCATGATTACGTCGTACCGATGGCGTTACGTACAGAAGATTAACCACAGCCGAAACTTTACCACACGGATTTAATTTTGAAAAAGTTTCTTATTAATAATTAAGTTCCATTGTCAATAAAGAAAATAATAGTAATGTTTTAGAAAAATGTTTTACTAAAACTAGCAAATAACCGTGTCAAAACTATTACACCACAGTTAATATAAGGTTACAGATTAAAAACTAAATAAAACATTCATCTAACGTATTATAGATATAGATGTGGTTAATTCTC
Organism: Luehdorfia chinensis; assembly: GCA_019845155.1. Lineage (NCBI taxonomy): Eukaryota > Metazoa > Arthropoda > Insecta > Lepidoptera > Papilionidae > Luehdorfia > Luehdorfia chinensis. Next base: position 1,380,167 of record JAHVAK010000223.1, read on the forward strand.
CTGAGTGAGATGCAATGTAGAGTGATAAATGTCCAACTCACAGAGAAATAAGTTGTGCATATAAGATCAAAAACATAACTGTTCGTCAAAAAAATTGTTAACTAACGAACTACCGATCTTAGAGAATACATTTTTTATAGTAGTGGGCGCAATGAGCGAACGGCTCACCTGATAGAAAGTGATCAACGCCCATATTTTATAGTACGTTACGATATTTTAACATCTGCGATACCAGAAACGTTGCCGGCCTTTGAATATATACTTTAACAATAATCACAAATTTATGAAAAGTGAACACAGAATTCGTTGCAGTACAATATATTATCTAAAAAATACCTTAGATCATCATCATCATCATCATCATCATCATCATTTCAGCCTATAATAGTCCACTGTTGAACATAGGCCTCCCCCATAGATTGCCACAAAACACGGTCCTGAGCCACCTGCATCCAAAATTAAAAGAGCCTATAAGCCTTAGATACGACAAAATAATTTTCATAATGTTATATGTTGGTCAAATTATTGCACAGTCTACATACTTGTTTATTGTGAATGTTTTATGAATATTTACTGATACTTTAGCTGACAAACAGATAGGAACTAGGCACGTGTTATCATTACGTGTTTATCTTCTAACTGTGTTTCTAATACCTGGTACAGTTGCAGACTTAATTCTGTTTGGGCAATATATGCTTTTATTATTATATTTGAACTCAGTTTCATAGGTTTTAGATAACGGTGGGAATAAGATGGTCAAATATTGTTTGTGGAATTTCAGGCAATAAGCAATTATTGTTTCTGTGCTGCATCTACTGTTATGGCAGTTAAATTAGTATTTTTAATTTTCCTTTACCCGTTTACAACTTGATAAATAAAACCAACAGCAGAAATTAACTGAGAATGCATAATTTTTTCAAATTCTGGTTTAATTTTTTATAAATAAATCAAGGATTTTAAGCTCATGAAGTATAATCGTCTGAAAGAGCCTTTAACGCATCAACAGAATTGACAGAATAAAAATAAGGTGTCTAATATGGCTGCCGGTCGATTCATATTTTATTAGAATTTTGCTACTATTCAATAAATCCAGGAAAACCCGTTATGTGCGTTAATATGTCCTAGTGAACAGTGTTAAAGTAATGATGACTTCTACTCCCAAATCCGAAAAATGCGGGCAAGGTAAGTACGCTTAACTAACATTTCGTTTTAAATTCGCTGGAATTCATAGGTATTCTTTTAAGGAACACCTTAAAAACTTTTGAATGTTGTGCCAAAGTCTATCATATTTATTAGCATTAAAAGAAAAAGGTGTTATGTTGAGTTTAACACTAGAGTAGTTATTTCCTAATCTCAAATTTTATGTATCACTTCAGATACAAGGTAATAATAACTTTGTATAGAGATTTATTGATAATTGTTATCAACCAGTACTGATAGCTTTTGTTTATGATTTTTCATTCATACTCTTCCAATTTTTTTTCACTTACACTTAGTTTTTCACTATTGCATATTTTGTTCACACATGCACATCGATTATTGTTGATTGTGTGAGAAAATTAAACTTCGCCTTATTATTACCTTAAGCAAATTTCGTAAATACTATAAGACGCTATTTTGTATTTAATACTACGGCAATTCATTTGAATAATGTCTGTTTTTTTAGTGCTTTTTCACTGAACTATATATACTAGTAAACAATCTTATATTTACAGTATTATATATTGAATAAAAGTCTGTACAATTAGTGTTTTTTCTATTTATTGATGGTGGCTCTGTATTATCATTATTTTTATAGTATTGAATGCTTTCATGCCTAAACTTAAGGTGAAAATAATATTTGGGTTTTATAAGGAAGGTGGTGTGTACATGTTTTAAATTAGAAGTGGACTTTGTATAATCAAAAGTAATAATTGTTTCATTATTTACATAAAAGCTTTAATTAAGTAAATATTACATAAATACATAGTCATGCCTTTCTCCCATATAAGGGGTAGGCAGAAGCCACAAAAGTAGCCCACTTTTCGCACCCGTAGGAAGTGAGAAGTGATAGGTGGCAAACCACATAGTTGCCACTAAGGTACAAGTAATAAAAATCTTACTCCCCATTGAGTTCCAGAGAATAGTACAGTGACAGCATATTATATTGTTTGGCACAAATAAAGGCTGTATATTCTACTCTGCTGGACACCTATCGGCTAAGTAAATATTAGGGACTTTATTTATTCACTTAGACAGTGCACATTTTTTAAATGCATAAAACTTCTTTCATCATATACACAATAATTTTTATTAATCCAATTATTATATCATTAAGCTTTTTCCCTATAGTTCAAAGCTTTTTCTAAAAATACACTAACCTTTTCTAGTTTAATTTGCCTCATGTTTAACATCAAATCTATAACCAGACTTGTACTACTCTAGTTATATGTTATGTGTATCATGGCTCCACAATATTTTAAGACTGCTGAAAATGAAATGAAATTTAGACTATTTATTCTTCAATTGTAAGAAATATAATTTTTGTTTGTCATATGTAATTTTTTTTTACAATCTACCACTGTTTGGTAATGAGGCTCCTCTGATGGAGAAGAAACTGGTGCAAGAAAGTCCATATGCACCCTCTTTTTGTTATTTTTTTATCTTAGTTTTTGACTATAAATTTGTACATTATAAATAAATTTACAAAGAACAGTCTTATAGAAAACCAAAGCCAAGCCAAAGCTCCATGACAAAATATTAGGCAAGATTCCATAACAAATGCATTGCAAACTTGAGCAGACCTCAGCTCAGACTATCACAGTTTTACCATTATCCCTTTTTATGTTGAGTCACTGAATCTAAAGTAGTTCCTTAATAATTGACAGCACTATTCCAGATATCACAGCAGTAATCTATGTATGATGGACTGTCCTGTGTTTTTTATGATTTAGGAAGAACTTCCTGTGTACTGCCATTACCTTGGTGAGGACATCATGTATAAGCTTTTCGGCTTAAACTCCATAAACTGACATCAGGTCAGATTATAATTTTGATTTCCAATAACTGTATAAAAACACTTTTTCCACATTTACTGGTGGCATTTCTATGTAAGAATCCACTTAGGTAGGTATGGGCAAGTTTTTCTGCTGTAAAGCAGTAGTGTGCAAACATTTCTGTGTTTCGGTCTGAAGGGCACTGAAAGCTAGTGTAATTACTGGGCATATGAGATTATAGTGACAGCATTTCATATTATGGTGTATTTTGCAATGAATAAAGACTGTCTGTAAAATACCTCAGTCGCCTCTTATGACACCTACCGGTAGGATTCTACTGTTCCGGGCACCTTTCGCCCATTAGATCGTATTTTGGGTGCGATTTCCTGCGACGGCATCACTGTAATTTTATGTAAGTACTGATCGATGCCCGCGACTTCGTCCCCCTGGATATGTTTTTAAATGTCCTGTGGAAACTATTTAATTTTCCAGGATAAAAAGTATCCTATGTCCGTCTCAAAGATAAAAGCTTTCTCTGTGCGATAAAAATTTCGTCACGATCGGTTCAGCGGTTGAGCCGTGAAAAGGTAACAAACAGACAGAGGGACAGAGAGAGTTACTTTCGCATTAATAATATAAGTGTGGATTTCCCATATCCTATATTACTGTATTACTTGTATTACTTTTTAAATTGCATCCAGTTGCATCCATCCCCTAGAAAACCGCCTGTAATATGCGATACAAACTCCGCCACGCCAAAAAACTTGACTGCAGAGAAGTTTTTAAAAGTACGTAATTGTAAAAATGTAAGAATATTTATAGAATGTCTGTGTAAAAAAATATGCACATCATAATGTTAAGTGTACATACAGAGAAGTCGCATGTTTTGTAGCAATGTCATACAATCTCGTAATTAATAAAAAAATACCGCGCAAATGCCAATCGTCTGCAATTCATTTCACATTTTGAATATTTTATATTGGTATTTTAACATTGTAATGTGAGAAAGTGGCTTGTTAGTAAATAATTTTAAAAGTCAATTTAATTTAATTTTTTTTTATGGAAGAGGGGCAAACGAGCAAGCGGCTCACCTGATGGTAAGTGATCACCGCCGCCCATGAACACCTACAATAACAAAGGAATAGCAGATGTGAACGTATCGTGAACATGTATGGAAAGAGTGAACCGCCGCTTAGCATCCGGCGCTTGCCTGGTCTCGACCTACATCAGATGAACTCGCTTATTACATTTAGATACAACAGGATATGAATAGCACCGCATATATATTTAAATTCTGACCACTATTGTTGATTGTGAAGAATTTAAAATTAAATATTTTTAAGGTTTTAATAAAAGGAATTCTGAAATTATTTAATTGGTTTCTAAAATTATCCCGTTCGTTTTATAACGATGAAAAAAAAATTTACTGTAATTTACTCAAAGTAATATTATTTTTTATTATACTTAGTAATTAACAATGCATTTATGTACTATGTAATGTGTTATGGTCATTAAATATAATCATGTTACTTATTATTTTGCTTTTTATTAATAACTGAGGCAATTATTGGCGACAGTGAATCACTAACAACGTTCGAATTAAATAAATCGTTTGCGCGAAATGTTATTAAGTATGAGGTTTGTCATCGATCATCGTAGAATTTCGTAACACGTTAATACACCATGCTAACTACGATTACTTCGCAACGTAGTTACATAGCAACCGCAACGTGATTGGGTTGTTTGAGTTTCTAGTCGATTGAGAAAGTTACCTTCGCCGTGTCTCCCCGAGCACTTAAATGAACCGTGAAGTGAAAAGCGGCGGACAATAAGCACTGTAAGTATTAAATAAACGTAAAGCCGAAATATTATTCATTGTCCGCGCGGTTGCAGCAATTTGTACATTTCGTCCCGAGTTCAGTTGGACCTGTTGTTGATTTTGCCACTGTTATATACAAATTATGACCCATCATAAATGTTGGATAGTGTTATGCAAAATTATCGAAGCTATTTTATTATAATCCGCTCTAATTGATGTTCTTACTTAGAATCCATAAAATCTAAAACTATCTATGAGTTTATGATGAAAAAAGATGTAATTGTAAATCCTACGGTTGCTATCAATAATTTAATCTAAAACGCTTCAGTCGTTTTTGATTTAAATCCGGTCGGAATGACAGTTTTTAAACATACGATTTTGTAACTTAACTGAAGATACAACAGGAAAATTTATTATAAAATGTAAATATTCCTAAATCGCAGACAGTTGATGTTGTCCTCTTGACCGATTTTCGACCACGGCGACAACTACCGAACAGTGTCTGAAGTTATCAACTGCACAGGAGATATTATAGTGCCACAAGTGTACGCGCAAACACAGGAGCACTCACTCATCCCAACCTACCCGTGCCCGATGTAACGCTCATGCGATAAGATCGGAGGTAGGCTAGAGTGTAAGGGACACAAAAACAACCACAACACAACCAGACACAACCAAAGAATTGTGTTTTAGCACAAATTTTGGCTCCGGCTGCGATTCGACCCCAGGACAGGACCCGCGGCGTCGTTAGACAGACAGATACTTCTATATTGTTTCTATGTACGAATGATATTAAAAGTAACATCCTACAAATGTTTCGCTGCTGAGCACAGTGCTCCAATTTTTCAGAGGGCTTTGGAGCAAGGAATAGTCCGCCACGCTGCTTCCGGTTGTCTACTGCGGTTCTCAATCTACTGCGGCGGTTGGCGGACTACACATGTCCTTGAAATATTTTTATTTCTCAGACATGCAGCCTCATCCTCACAATATTTTCCTTCACTGCTGAGCACTTGGTAAATCAGCGCTTAAAATTACAGAATAATTTTAGAGGTGCCGGCACCGGGGATCGAACTTAGGACACTCGCGTACTATGAAATTTAAGGCGAGCTCCCGTCCCCCGAGCCGCCATGGCTCACGTATACAGGTGATTATGGTTGTTATGATTATCTTTAAAATATGATCATTTGTCCAGAAAAGTCTATACAATAAGACCAAAGACAGACGTGAAAGAAATCAGGATCATTAGAGTATCACTTCGTCTACATCTAAAACGAAAATAGAAAAATATTGAAGTCTTCATGTTTTTTTTATATTTATATTAGACATAATGCTCCTTTAATTAGACTTCCCTCTTTCAATATTGGCTAAGTTCTTGTAATAATGTACATGTACAGTTCTTCTGAGTCATTTTACTAATATTCCCCTTTAGGGAACTAGTGACTTAACGACTAGTCACCGCAGCTGATTATTACTTAGTATTATTCATTTTTGTTTTGAATCATAGTCTTATGGTGTACGTGAGTGTAATATTAACATGCAAACGTATTTGATGTGATATTGTGAAAGTTATTTATTTATTATGTAATACATCTGTCTCGTCTCTGCCTATTACCATTTAGGGGTTCAACCCCCTCTTGTCAACATGGATTGGCATCCGCGTAGCATCGCTCTCGTGAGAACGCATTAGCTAAAGAGAAAATTTTAACAACCGAGTGGTTGCGTTGCATTTGCATGCAACGCAACAAACGTAACTTAACTTGCTTATAACTTAAAATTAAGATATTTTAAAGTTTTTTTTTAATAGGAGAAAGCGACGAGACGAGCAAAACGTTCATCTATCGGTAAGTGCAACGTCTGGCCATAACAAATTCTGTGTCGCACTGCTCTGCCGCCGCTGAGACATCAGTTCGACTGAAAATTCAGACCGAAACACATTAATGTTTGCACACTACTGCTTCACGGCAGAATAACTGACTGCGGTGGTTCCTACCTAGACGAATTCCTGCATAGGAATCTTACTATCAGTAAATAACCATAATCAGATTGATATACGTATATGTTCTATGTCTCATATATATGGTGACTTACTACAGTCCCAGCTACGGTATGCGGCCGCGTGCATTCGCACTAATCCGGCGCGATTGCGTGAATCCAGGCCCTTCGTACACACCGATGATGAAGAGCGTGGACGATATACTGTATACGAGGGCTCCGCGCTTAGTTAAAACAAAAAAATATTTTTGTATATTCTTGCTTTTTAAAAGTAAAAAGAATTCATTTACTTAAGGTATTTACTTACTTCCCGAATTTCTCTACGCCCACGGGTTGACTATGAGAGAATGCCAAAAGGCATTAAGTCCGCCCATTGTTACCCTTTTAATTAAGGTGTACAATAAAGTTTTAATAATAAAAAAATAAATAAAAATATTTAAGTGTAATTAAAATAATGAAACCTTAATCGATAAAAAATTGTATCGGGTCCGTGAAATAAACATTGTTAATATATGAAGGAACATCAGTAGAAACGGTGGTCACTGACGGAGCCCGAACGTGATTGCAGCTATCATCCGCCTTGAACATCGCTTATTTAAATTGGTTATTGCGTATGGTTGCGTTCACATGAATTCATTTTGTTATAAATTGCCATAACTGCATTACAAAGCGATAAATCGAAATCATTTTAGAAAGTTCTGACGTCTTCTTCGAAGTTTGTTTTAGAAAATCTTTACGTAGTGCTTTTTTAAAATAACTATAAAAAAAATGTTTATTCAAAGTACGAAAATCATTTTATTTTGAAACAGTAGCTCTATAAAATGCATATTATATTTGCTATTTTACTTTTATACATTTATAGCAAATGAAAGTAGAATGTATACAAATTTTAGCCGCAAATGTCAATCAAGTCATCAAATGACCTGTAATCATCGGCCGACCGGGTCAGTGCTCCGATGAAAGACAAACTGATTAACAATGGAATAAAAAAATATTCATTATAATAATCAAATTAAGATTATAGGAGAAGATAGGATTCAGATTAAGCAAAGAGAATTGCGTATTGTTCGTAGTAGCAAAAATGTATTTTTGTCGCAACTATTCATGGTAATTAATAATTTTTATACTAGAAGAGATACTAATTTTTATAACTACGTAATCTTTTTTCAATAAAATCATAAATACTATAAAGTTATTTTACTTATTAATTTCCACAACTGAATACAGGCCTCCTCTCATTTCGGAGAGGTTTTAGAGCGGGAAGAATCGGTTATATTCTGCCTTGGTGGACTTCAAAGTCCTTGAAATATTTTTATTCATCAGATAATGAGGTGTCTTCGCGAGTTTTTCCTTCAGTGCAGAGGACGGGGTACAATAGGCACTTAAAATTACAATTAACAATTTAAGATATGCCCGGCACGGGTATCGAACCTTGGTCACTTGTTGCTGTGGTGAAAGCTCGATTATGATATTATTAGTTTTATTTGTGTTTGATTTCTTTATATGTAATTCTGTAATTAACTAACTGGAGGATGCTTAACCACGTTCTATTTCCATATTTGTTTTATTTATGCATAGACCTCGCATCTTCGATCGACCTCGCCACTAACGGGACTACGCTGGCATAGATACTTCCAACTTACAGAGCTTCCATCTTACCATTTGACATTACATTTGCAACATTTATGCTTTTTTTTTTTCTAATATAAAATTGTAAATTTTTTCGTTCCCCTATAACACTACAATTATAAAGTACATTTTACGTGTCGCATTAAACTCAGCGGCGTCAAAATTCAACAAGCTAAACTAAGTTACGTCTGTCATCCGGCGGTAACAGAACTTTTTTTATAATACGAGTAGTATGTACTTAGATCGTAATATTATCCACTATTAAGATTCATATGCAAATGTCTTACATTTATACTCGCATTATCGATGCGCATGAACATCATGATGTTTTTTACTTAATATAGGTATGAATAGACCCGTTATAGGGAACCCATTTGTAGCACTGGCCACAGGTCATTATCCCCTTGATTACCCCCATGCGTTCACGCAGTTTGTCATTGCAAATGTTTGTTTGAGAACGCAAATATACTCGTCGCTGATGGCTAGTGTTACGGCGGCAGGTGGTCGATTGCCTTGACTGCTTGAGATATGCAGATATGTTGGTAGCATTAGAGCTTACATGTTGACAGGCATCTACTGACGCAAGTGAAAGGCATACGGTCCTTAGGAATTTGTCCTAAATTATTTCTTATATTAAATCAATTTTTACGCTTGTTCAACGACGTGTTTTCTAAACAAAAGGCCGTAGTAATAATGTGATGACCTTACACGTAATTGTCGAGGTCTTACTATATTTAATGGACCGATGTCGTGATTTAACAACCGCTATATCATGCTGTTCTCAGAGATATACGGGATTTGAAATAATCTATCCGTCCTTGCTATTTCAATTTTAAATCAGTATATTTCTGGTCTCAGTTTTGTTTTCACTAGTCTAACCCCGCTTGTTTTTTTGTTGTTTATCTTTTACTTATTGTTGACGCCTTCAAGTAAGGATTACAAATTATGCATTTAATGTGTGCTTAAGAATAAAGATAAAAAATGTATGGCGGTCGTAAAATATTTCCTGTTATACAAAATTAATTTGTTTTATTGAGGAATTGAACAAACTATTTTGTTTGCGTATATAAATAAATTTTGTCGCTGCTGACGTCTCTCATTAATATAATCAATTCATTTTAAATTGCCCTTTCTCTTTAGAAGTCTTCTAATGTATTTGTTCTAGTAAAATTCACCGAGTTCCAAACTGGGAGTCATCGAGAAATCTACTAAGAAAACGAATAATTTAGACAGAATACTGACATGAGTCGAGAAAAGATTGAACCACATGAGGTTAATTTTTTTTAATAAACCGTTTACGGCTTTCGAACTCATTGAGACTTCTAAAAAACAGTTTTCATCTTTCGTATTTTTGCGCATAAACAGTTTGTAATTACTAGATTGTTCGAGTGATAACGCCTTTATTGTTTACTATGCCTTAGATATTTAACTATTACACATATTTTATTACTATATATATAAATGAGAAAATTTACATTCGTGTAACCTTTGGTTTCATGTACGGTATTCTATTATTCAACACTAAAGGTATCGATTTGTTTCTTGTTTTAAACGGTGTCTAAAAATTCTACCATTATCTATACAGTTTTGTGAGCTAGGCGGTTATGCAACAATTTTAACATGTGTGGACTTTGTAATCTTTATAACGTGTTAGGAATAGCTATTGCCTCCGGGTTTGTTCGCCTGTTATTGTGACAGTTTCTTTTGAACAATGGCGACGTTTTTTTTATATGTGTAGATTTTGACGGCCATAAGGGGCTTTAAACAAGCCTTAATTGAATAAAGAAATTTTGACTTTGACGTTGACTATACACGGATTTTTGTTTTTTTTTAATGTTTAATAAAAGGGTTAACTGAACTTAAGAAATAAAAGTCTTACGATACAGGTAAATATTTTAATATTGTTTTTTTATTGGTATAAAGTGACAAAATGAGCAAAACGTTCACCTGTTGGTAAGTGCAACGTCTGCCCATAACAAATGCTGTGTCACACAGAACATATCTGTGTGACACCACACAGCGCCTCTCACCCTGAGACATCGGTTCTTAAGTCTCATATGCCCAGTGATTACGCTATCTGTAAGTACCCTTCTAACCGAAACACAGTAATGTTTGCACACTACTACTTCACGGTAGAATAACTGGCCCTGGGGTGGTACTTACCTAGATAGATTCCTGCATAGGAATCCTATCCCCCGTAGTGTTTGATTTTATAATATTATTCGGCATACGTGATTTTTTTGGTGTTACTGCAATGCTTTATCATGCATGTGAATGCAGTGCTTTAATATTTTAACCTTCAACGGTTGTGTTATAATTTGTTGTTGAGGAAGAACATGTACGTGTTGTTATGTCTATCTATAACCGTTGTCCAGTTGTCGAGCGTGTAATTAAAGCGTGGTGGTATTATTACAACATAGTTAACATTGTTCATTTTCAGTTTAAGCGTGTTAAAATTTTAAATTGTTGCTTAGGTTTTTATAATGTTAGGTGAAATTTAAAACTACCAACCACGCCATTTAACTTAGTCTCGCTTGAATTTGTTTACGGGACAGCAGACGTGACGCTATTTCTTGCACTCGCAGCAGCATGACGAGTCTGAGATAATTTGTCTCATCATTACCAAACAAAATCAGCAAAAAAAGTCGTGATGAGACGTACTGTCACCGCAACGCAGAGAGAATTAAACCAGTCCATTGTGATGTCGCAATGGTTGCTCAAGCGTCTGCAACGGTAATGTTTACATGCCCACGGCGCGACTCTACAAAATAATAGCACGTAGTGAATTTAAATAATTTGTATGCCGCTGCATTAAGACCCGGCCGGGTAGCTAGGTGTAATGATCGGCGAACTACCGAGAAGTCTGTAATCCCGTTAGGCTAGGTATCGCGATCGGGCTAGTTTATTGGAAAGTGAGTGGCGCAGAGCGTAGCCGGCCCGAGCTCGTGGGTTCGCTCGCTTCCTGCTATCGGAAGAAAGGTCCAAGCCGACAGCTATTATGGCGCGCATTAGTTGCTGTTTACTTTTTAATTACAACGATTAGGCCGATCGAGTCAATAAACTTTAGAGAGGGAAAATCGTTTGCACTTAAATGAGATCCGGCGTTGTTGTGGAAGAAAAATACAACAGTAGTCATTAATCAATTTGTAAGATGTATATTATGTTTAATTTTCCCACTTTTGTCACAGGAATCCGTCTAGATAGGTACCACCCCCGGGCCAGTTATTCTGCCGTGAAGCAATAATGTGCAAACATTACTGTTTCGGTTTGAAGAGCACTGAGAGCTAGTATAATCACTGGGCATATGAAATTTAAGAACATGTCTCAGGGTGACAGGCGCAGTGTGATGCTACACAGAAATATTCTGAGTATGTGTTTTGCTCGTCTCGTCACTTTATAAAATAATTAAGAAAAAAACGTATATTATATTCAGTTGTCGCTTATTTAAATTCTTTCTAGCGTCAACATAGCGTTAATTCCACAACTCGACTGGTGACTTAGATTCTTTATTTGTATTGTTACGGAACCGTTCAATTGGTAGATTTCTTTTACACTCAATCGGACCGAGCGAGATCTACCTTATAGATAGATATTATACAACCTAAGAGTGTACGTATAAAGAATAAATAGTTCCAAAATAATATGTTTTACATTTGCGTGCTCAACACAGTTTTAAGTAGTTCACAAATACCATTGCGTGTAACCCTGGCGCAAGCTGTGAATGGTCATGTGACACAGATGTAAAAAGGACACTTTTGTTTCATTGTGATTTATTCAGTTTCACATATTTGAGGACTTATCTGCGTTCGCAATACGATTGGAGTCTAAAGGCCTATACGTATTTGATGTATACACATTTTGTATTTTATCCTGCATTACTCATATTCCAAAATGTAACTTCAAAAAGCTATTTAATTTGACATTATACAAAATTATTTATACATATCACTTTTGCAATTTGTTTAATAATAGCCATAAAAAAATCATACGGATCAAATAACTTTCCGTGCAACTGTACATTATTTTGTCGTTAAGACAAGAATATCATATATGGAGTCATGTAATAGTTGCGTATGGTTGCCTATCGTAAGTCTGTCCGTGGACGGGTTGCTTCATCACATATTTGTTAAATTACTCCTAAGTTGATGTGTTTAAGACATTTTATTAACACATATGAGTCCTATTATACGTCAATAATAATAATAATTAATTTAAAAATGCATTAGACTGTACTACTTTTACAGAAATGCACTTTACTAATAACTATGCCGTATGGGTACCAGTTCTTTTTTTTTGTCATTTTCAAAAAAAAAAAGAATTAATGATCGAGCGCTTGAGACGCAACGTTTAAATATTGAAAGGTAGTCACGGAAGATATTAATGTCACTCTTAGATTGTAAATCATTGCATGTAGTTATAATTCGATTTGAAGGAGACCATTGGCCTAGTTTGGTACGAGAGGTGGACAAGGTAAATATTAACGACATGACGTATAATTAGCGGACTTGATAGTTTAAGTAAACACGAGATTTGAATTCGTCCAATCTGATGGAATTTCAATATTTGGTGAGACCCAACCGCGGATGTACAGGACGGTATTAATAACTTTCGAATAGTTATATGTATGCATGTTTTACTGTTGCACTATAATGTCACTATAATGTCATTGTCACATATGAGTAGATATTATTTAAACATTTCGCACCATACAGACGCCTTTGACGTTTTCAGTTATTAGTCGTGTGCGCATAACAAAGATAGAATTATTTGCGATAAATTTGGAAAACTACTAAGAGCCCTTTTGGTTTTCGCGATTGTATGTTTTTGCGAAGCTGGGCGGTTTGGGGCAGGTGCGGGCTGCGCCGGAGATGCACGATACTTTCACTGTCGGCGGACTGGCGTTGCGGCGCCCTCCGCATTGCCGCAGTGCCGCCGCGCCGCCGCCGCCGGCCGCACCGCTCCGTTCTCGCGAATCAACGACCGATCAACACCCTGTGTCAATCGTATGCTTCGCCGCTCACGAGCTCGCCCGCTCGTTGCTCTGCTGAATATTGAGATCGCTCCGTGAAAAATCCACATCTATTTATAGATCTCGTATTCCTTCAATGCAGTGTTGTTTCACGTTACTGTCTCGTTGTCGGACAATCTCGAGTGCACATTTCGATCCCGTCTGCACAAGCTGTCGTCGATAAACAACACCTGACTTGATTTCTTATCACTACTTCGGAGACATTGTGATGTTTTGTGACAGTGAGCTCATTGTTGGTGTTCAAATTTTATTTCTATGTGCTTCTTTGAGAAAGTAGTCAATTCCGGAGTAAGCGCGCAAGTTTCCCTGTTGGACAAATATTTGTCGAGAGTCGAATTCATAACTTTAATTTAGTTAATACAGTGATTAGGACGGATTAGGTGTCTAATATTGAATCGTTGATTGTAAAATTGGTGCTTCCTGCGGGAAGTTTAAATCTACAGACATATGATTAGTCAGTGTTAATTTGGGCGGAGGCATGTGATCCGGTAATATATACAGTGTCAAGGTTGTCGGATCACATCCCACATCAGTTCTTGTAAAGACAGGAGATGCGCAGTGCGAACACGTCGTTACGTTGTGACGTCTACTGTAAATAAATAATGACCTAATTGTAGGTGGCTAGCATGTCTGCTATTTTGGTGTATGATTGATATGTGTAACATAGACACAGATGTTAGCCAACGAAGTTGAAGAAACAGTGAAATGACAATAAGGCAGCAGTTGTATGAAATATATTGATTTGCTGAAGAGAAACTTGTCGTAAGTGCATTGCCTACTTTCGAAGATTTCTAGAGGGCACTCCCTTTCTCTGCTTCCAACTAGATGCCTAATACCCAACCTAACATACGAGTTATCTAATTTAAAGATTATTTGTAAGTACAATTCACGCTGCTGTGTTCACAAAGATGTGTCTTTTTATTTGCGATCACTTGATCCTCTGATGAGCGATGTAGTAAGTACAGTATTCAAAGATGCCTCATTACGACGAAAGTTTTTTTCATGATGACAATCAAAATCAAAGACGGAACAAGCGAAGTTACCGTGTCTATAAAAACGGTTTAAGTCCATTAAATATTCTGGAATCCAGCGACGTTTTGCAAGCACTCGAAGATAGAGGAACTTCAGTTATTAAACGAAATATTCGAAATATTAAACATCGAGGCAACAGATATAAACCAGATTCATGCACGTCCCACGTGCAAAATTCTAAGTACAAAACTCAAGATGTACCGGGCATTCGCACTCCTAGGATCAGTGTTTTCGATCCTAATAAATATTATGATATAAGAAACAATAACGTTCTACCGTTAAGTTCGTGTAAGAGCTTTGATAACTTAACGTTAAAAAAGACACGAAGCGGCGATTCGCACAGGGAGAAAATTAGGAATGGAACCAGTCTTCAGAATTTGTTGTGCGAAGAGAACTTAAAACATTTTTCGTCGCCTTCAGAAGAGTGTTTAGTGTCAACGCGAAGGGAGGATGTGAGGAATTCATATTCGGTTGCGGAGGCTCGCAGAAGGCCTTTGCGCCGTGTTTCGCGGAGCAGTGCGGTACCTGGCGTTGGCGTCTACAGGGAAATTGGCGATCGTGGTGCCGATAAGAAACATACTAAGGGTACGGTGTCCATTATAAGTTTTATTTCTGTGACCAAATTTTGCTTTGTGGCGTTTATAGTAACGGTATACGTTACTTTGTCACATATACTGAGGTTATTTTAAGTACCGTAAAACTTTATGTTGTTGATGTTCACTCGGAAAAAAACCTAGTGTGAAAGTAGAAACTTCCATAAGCTTTAGAAAATTTTTGCTTCCTTTATTAACGTCACGTCAGGGTATAGTTCGATGTTCCAAAAGCTTAAAATATTTTTAACAGTACTGAAATAGTTCACATTTATTAAAAATCTCTCGCCTCCAATCTATACAAGAAGATCTATACGGAAAAATATTTTTTTATAAGGATGTAAAACGTTTACGATTGCTTTCATATATTTTATATTGTAATGAAGTATTATTTAACGGTTACCCGCTGTATTAACTTTTTAATATCTTTTGACTTTAAGCATTACAGCGGCGCTTATACTTTATTTGCGGCATTAACTTAATGGGCTGTATGAATAAATCTGAGTCAAGTGCTTGCAAGTATAAGCCAGAGGTAATGGACATTTGCTTAATCGCAAAAGTTTTTAGTATTTGCATTTGCTTCATCATTATCATCACCCTATGAACAGTTTACTGCTGGATATAAGCCTTCCCTAAGTAGCAAGAATTTACCATAATCGCCTAGCTTGGGTTAGCGATCGCAACCCCTCATACTTCGAAACTTAGACGCTGATGCCCATCACAAGTCTGGATAATTTAGATATGGAATTTTTGTTTTGGTTATTTCAATATCTGTCGGAGGCCGATCTGGCGTCGTGGGGATCTGTAATGTTGTGAAGTCAGTGTCATTTCGATAAGAAAATATAAGCTATTACCATGTACCTTTAAGTTTTTGTGTACTAAAAAATAAATATAGTCAGTTACTCTTTAAGAGAGTTGAATTTGGTCTGTCATTGCTTCCAGAATTTACCCCGGTATATTAGGAAAAGATACTTAATACTTGGTTTGACTTGCTGTTTTCGTAACAACCTATTGTACAATTGCATATGGTTTCCGATTCCTATTTGAAACCCGACGTTAGCAAGATGTCTTAAATAAAACTAGTTGATGCGCAGGCGTTCTATTTTATGTGAAATGATAAGCACATAAACAGACTCGAGCCTCTATTAAGAAATTGAACTTACTTGCAGCGTTTTCTTAAAAAGATTTTTTAAATATTGACACATTTAACAAAATTCATGTGAATACTCATCAGATGAAAAGCGTTTGCTTTAAATACTTGAAATAAAAGTTCATACTTTGTTTAATAATAGAAATATATGGAATAACCGCTAATGGAAAGTTTCTTTTTCTCGAAAGGTGAATTGTTATTTGTTATATTTGGAATAATTGATGGAATACACAATAATTTTATCAGTGATTTTTGTCCATAGTAAAGGAATATATATTATTATGGAATTCAGGTGTTGATAAAAACTGGTCTAGACAAGAACACGTTCTCTCTCCATCAAATAAAATGCGCACAATAGCTACAAATGAAATTAGTGGTTTTATTGTAAATCTCGGAAAAAACGATTGACGTAAAAAAATTATATAGCCGATTATGATAAAAGCGGCATCTTCTGATTAATAGAAGTTTTCGTCTGCGAAGGTAATGTTCTACCGTAAAACATGTGCGAGTATTATAAGTGTTAACGCAAACACTTCACCTCCCTGTATCCAAAGAAAAGTTTATGTCATGAAAAGAAAAGACCAGATGCAATGTCAGAGACGAGAGAGAGAGAGAGTTTCACAAATATTGGGATCGTCGAGGATTGGAACTAAGGGCCCGAGACTAAGTAGGCATGTACGCTGACGCCTGAGCGTCGCAGTCGTGATATCTCTATATTATATAAATTTAAGTAAATTTTTTAGTGTTTATTATAAAAGTCGAAGTCAAGTTTCTTCAATTTAGGCTTGTTTAAAGCTCTTATGAACGTCAAAATCTACACCGGTTCTCAGAGCGGACCTACTCAGAGAAGAACCGGCAAGAAACTCTGGGGTCTTTCTTTTTATTCAATGCCATATTACATTATGTCATTTATAAATTAAAAAATAATTACGTCATAAATTTGTCAGGGGGGGAGGGGGCACACATCTTTGTCCTCTACATAATGATCTATTTTATAATACGATTTATCTAATAATGTCTTCTTCACAAGTTTTTTCACAAAATAAACGACGACGGAAGTCTCGTTAAATAGTTATCGTAGCGACTCGCGAGGTCCCAAGTTAAAGATTGCCCGGAATGATTGTTTTGCAAAATAAATATTGTTTCCAATCCAGCTGCGGGAACCTCACAATAATACGCTATAGGACATACCACTGTGGAAGTACGCAAAATATACTAATTTAGCTGATGCTTCATTAGTCAGCCTATGAATCTTTCTTTCTTATTTTAAAAATGCCAGAACTTAATTTCGAAGCTATTTTTTCACTGGTGCTCCCCACTGTAACTTGGAATCAATAGTGATTCCTAAGAATACAGTTGAATTTTCAAACGTACGATTAGAATTCTATAAATCAATATTAATATTATGCGATTACTTTGACATTTTAAAAATATGTGTGTATGTTGCCGTTAAGGCAGGTAAAATAAAGTGAACATTTATGATTTTTCATACGAAACGCTTTAACCAATTCAATGAAAGCGTTTTGATCACGCTCATGGTTGTATGAACTAAGATCCCACCCATTGCCTTCCCTGCACGGTAAAATATTACAAAGATTAATAAAAAGATTATGCAACAAATACTTAGGGTTGTTTCAAATTCGACCGATTATGTTTGTACAGTAATTTAAATTTTGGGTTAATCCGTAATCATTCATCCCGATTAGCAGCATAACATAATAAATAACATTCCAGGCTTATATTATCCAGATCGGTAACGGTCAGCTGTGTCTGAGGTACGAAGTGTTCTATACTGCAATCGCCAACCCGCCTTTGAAGCATGGCAATTACATTACATACTGTCTTAAGAGGCGGATGATGACGACAATGACTCTCAAAAACGTTTATTATGTTTTTAAACTTTAGTTCGTTTACATCTTGTTCATTTTTTTATTTGTAAGGCAATTGCAATTAGGCCTCGATTCGGAAAAAGTTTCGGAAGTGCGGAGGGCATTTATTTTATGTTTCCTCGTCTTTTTTGTCGCGGTTGTAGTTTCAGTACTACATCGGGCTCACTGATATTGTATAATAAGGCGTAACAGACGCGGGAACACACCATTGTATCTATTGTTACGATAATGTTAAGGCCGTCGGCAAAAACTGGCGTGTTCTAACGACAACACACACGATGTACACGATAATTGACTTCATTTTGTTCATTTAAGCGCTTTTAATTATTTACTTGTGTGATTGCTTCTGTCATTAAGCAGTTGTTAGGCCAGGATTTAATTAGTGCTGATCAAATTTGTCCCTGTTTCATTAGGGTTGTGTCACGTTTGATAATAATGTTTGTTTACTGCGTATTATTGGCGAGGCCGACGAACTCGCACTTGTTGCTGAGGATAAGAGGAACCTGGAGCATACGGTGGAATCGATGGAATGTTACGGTAGGTATAGTGGATTTAAACTAAACGTAGCGAAGACGGGAGTACAGATCTCGAATCCATTGAAATAAGTTCTGAATATTCTGTGAAAAATTACAGACACCTCGGAATGCACGATTCCGGAGTATACATAGATGACGTCGTCAGAGCCCATGTTGGTACAGCTTGTAGCTTACATGGATAATTTGTGTTCACAATATTAACCCATGCTTAAAGGCGAGGTGTATTAGAGCATTACCCGACCCGTACTCTTACACGTTAGTGAAACTTGACCGTCCTTGGTATCAGAAATTTAGGAGCTCCACTTATTTTAAAAATAATAATGTTGCGATGAATGTGTTACCCGGCGTGACCGTATACGTAACGAGCATATTTGAGGCAGTTTCGGAATATATGATGTGGCTGATAAGCTCCAGTAAAGTCGGTTAACGTGTTACGGGCACGTTTTACGCAAACCGGGGAAGTATGTGTGACGGAAGTACCTAGACACTTGTAGTGGCAAGAGCAAGATCGCGCGACAGACACAAAAAGCATTAGCTCGACGTCGCAGTGTTGATAGTCACCACCGATGATGCCAAAGAATGGGAAAAGTTTAAGGCGGAGACAAAAAGTTTGTGTCATTATCATCATATCAGTCTATCACAAGTCCACTGCTGAACATAAACTTCCCCCATAGACAGCCACAAAAGTTTGTAGCTGTCATTTTGAGGGGACTTAGCCATAGTTGCCACGCTTGGTAGGCGGGTTGGCAACCGCAGTTCATTTATTCAGATGTTCCAGGAAGATTCTGATGCCCATGTACTGGTTTTAATTTTGGAATGATTTTGGATTTAACTTAAGAAATTAATATTAAATTCGAAAGTTCATTGTTGATAAGAATTGATTTAACACTTTCCGTGTAACACTTGTCTGCTATTTTAGTTCCGTTCCGTTTCGTAACGATTTCAAATTCAAATATTATGTAAAGCTCGAGCTTGCATCACTTAATTGGTGTTAAAGCAGTTTGTAATCGCGGTAATTTTAATGTACTAATCTTCATTAAGCGCAATTTTTTTTCTTATACGTAATATTGGCAAAAATATTTAGATACATGAGATTTATTGTTAAGAGTTTATTGTTTTTTTAAACAGTTACATAAAGTGTGACAGCAATATATTATGTATCTTAAGGAACTATCAAAGTAATTAAATATCTGTGGGAATGTTTCTGCCTTCTTTCTTCAGGTGTCGTAAGAGCCAATAAATATATTTCAGGGTTGTTTTTGTAAGGTAACTTGTTAAAGCTCCTTCCTACAATTACATAATTCGTAAACTTGTTCCAGACCTCGCATGACCATGATCGTGATAGATGAATGTTGTACGTTAATAAAGCTATATGCGCATTCAGGGTCGCACAATCACAGTGCAAATTACAGATTATTTAGTAAGTCAATTTTTTCGCCTAAACTTTAGAATTATTGTAATTCTAGAATCATTTGTGAAGAACGACGAACATACACAAAGTTAGTAGCCTTGAGGGAGTGGGTGGTTTACTATTTATAATCTGTCTTTCAAAAGATACCTTTATTCGTTTTCCACAGACAGGGATTTAATGACGGGAGAATGAATTTTGCTATTCACTTATTGAGCTTACATTGAAATGGTTATACTTATTTGGACAAAGGATAATATGAACAGTAAACAATCGTTGCGATTATTGCCTTACATTTCAGTTTTTGTTTTTTGGTAAATGAAAATCATATATCTCTTTAATTGACAATGGAATAATATGATGTGTAACAATAGTTTGAATCTATGGTACATTAAATAAATTCCATTTAATTGATTTGGCCTTTAAATATTTAAAAAGCAAATACATTATCCTTTTATTTATCTATACGAGGGTGGATTGAAAAGTACTCGGCCTAACACAGATCCATTCAATTCTAAAAATCAAATCTACCCACATTATTTAGTTCAGTTCAGACTAGTTCATTGTGTGAAGTTCGAAACGTGTGCGATAATTAGTTGTGTTTTTATAAATTTATTAACAAAGTAATCGGTCATAATTTCCGCGAATGGAGCAAATCGAGCAGCGTGCCGTCATTAAGTACCTCCATAAGAAGGGGCTATCATCAAAAGCCATCCATGATGACATGGTCAGTACATTAGGCGATTGTGCTCTGTCATATTCATCCGTCAAAAAATGGATAGCAGAATTTAAGCGTGGTAGAGAGAGTGTGAAAGATGAACCCCGCTCTGGAAGGCCTTCGACGTCAACTACTGACGAAAATATATTTATATAATTTAACTACACAATGTTATTATTTAGCTATCATATTATATAAGTATTTAAACATGGTTCCCATGACGGAAGAATGTCTCGTAATTGCACTCATTTCGTCATCATAATCGTCATTTCTTCCTATTACTAGTCCACTGCGGAACATAGGCATCCCCCATATATTGCCATAAAAGTTTGTAGCTCTCATTTTATGACGATTTTTCCCCAGTTGCCACGTCTGCTAGCGGGTTAAATAAACCGCTGTTGGCAACCGCAGTTTATTTATTCTGATGTCCCAGGAAAATGCTGCTACCCATCTTCTGGTTTTCATTTTCCCTCTGTCGACTTTTACGACACCCAAAGGAGGGATGAGGCACTCATTTATTCGAATATCGATTTTCGATATTTTCCTAGAAGAAACTTAAATCTATTTATGTTTTAGAAAGTACTATCTAAATGTAGAATAATAAATCAAAATCAGTACATAATCATTTCGATTGTTTTAGCTGCCTTATTACATCAACAATTTGAATTGAAATTTAAAAAAAAGGCGTTAATGGGGTAGGCCGATTTCAATAACACGCTTTTTAGTCTTATTACCTATAAAAAGTTAAAGCTAATAAAAAATTAAATATAAAAAGTTAAAGCTTTGCTTATTTTCGGCACTTTTTCGCTTAATCATTTTTTCTTCTCGGTCTTTACATTAACTAGATCATGATTTTGGACCATTACCTAAATTATGCTTTAGATAATAAAAACATGTTAATAGTGTCATCGAAAAACAATATAGTATATCATATTATTTAGTAAAACCACAACTTAATTATTTAATCGAAATCTGGGACACATCAGCAAAATGTAACTTTGATATCATTGCACCCAAAATAAATTAATAAAAGATTTATTTCCTTATACATTTTTAACATCATTCGGAGAAGTATATAAGAAAACTAAATTAATAAAGATTACCCAAACTGCATTTTTAATACTTGTATATACTCGTATAAATTAATAAAGAAAAAAAATTAAAAGAATATCAAAACAATTCATACATACATATACGTTTCGCCGTTTACCCATATAAATAGGCAGCGACCACACCCGTAGTCCACGGGAAACGATACGTTACGGGTGGGAATTTGTATTCTTGTGAGAAATAAAGTATCATAAACCTTATTTTAAGTGATTCTCCGTAGTTCGTGGTAATTTCAATTACGTAGTTTGAAATGTATTATACAAAAAAAACGACTTAAATAACTTCAACTAAATTACTTTACAGTCTATAATTGTACTTTTCGTTTTTTATTCGAATATCAAGCGACCGTTGTCTGTCTGCGTATAGCTGAAAGTATATTTTTTTAGCTTATGGTAAAAAATGTCCTATTACCTGGATTACTGTACGAATTTTAACACAGAATTATTAATAAATAGATTTATAGCAATTGTTTATTTTTCAAACTCTTGAGTTAATAATAGAAAATGCATACGTTTAGCTTGAGTACTTCATAGTTGTCAGTATTAAAAATACTCTGCAAGGTGAACTTAATATTATTGATTAGAGAGAATTACTAGTTTTTCTGGTAGCAGGATTTCTATGCAGAAATCCGCTTAGGTAGGTGCCACTGCAGTGCCAGTTATTCCCCGTAAAGCAGCATTGTTAGCTAATGCTAATGTGTAATGTGTGTGTGTAAATTACTGAGCATATGAGATTCAAGAACTGATGTCTCAGAGTGACTAGAGTATTGTGGTGCCACTCAGTAATGTTTTAATTGATACAGTAAGGGACAGTTGCACTTGTCATCAGGTGAACGATTTGCTTCTCTCGTCACTTTATTTCATAAAATAAATAAGAATTCTGCTCTTTAATGTCTCGTCTATGTATATGTTTAAAGTAAGACGTAATACTTCAGTAATAAAAAAATATTTTAAATTTGACTTCTCAATATACAAAAATGTATATAAACTTAATAACATGTCCAAAATAACGGTATTATTGTTGTTGTTAACGTCATAATTCTTGTTCTTCGCAGGAATTTTTAGGCGAACCAGTAGGTACTAGAGTAAAATAACAACTTTCGGATATGAGTATTATAAAAATGATCAAAATTGAATAAAATTATCGCTAGATTTCGCATTACAAGCTAAAATGCTAATGGTAAAAAATTTAAAACTAATAATCCGAAAATCTTGGCAGGCGACTGCTACTTAATTAATTTCTATCGCTGTATGAATATTTTCATGTCGGTTGAATATATAAATGGGAATTTGTTTTTTTTTTAACAAGTACTACAATTGTTTTTGAAATTTTACAGTTTTTCTTTGCATATTCTCTGTAATATGTAATAGTGCTTTCATATTTGATCACGATTAATTTGATCAGCCTATAAAAGGGATAATTTCGTCGCCTGCTCGAACGCGACGACAGGCTTCGCTCAGGCTGCATATTAAGTAGGAGATTAGAAGTTAGTGGCGTCTGTGTTTATGATATGTGACGCACTCGCTCCCGTCCGTCCGTCGCTGTGCCCCGAGTGTCCTCAGTCGTCATGCGTCGCGGCCTGGGCGCGTCCTGTCACCGCGCATATTTATAAACGCGCGCGTCATCGCCTCGATAAAACTCCGTTTACTCCATCTTAGCACTCTCCTTATACAGATATTATTTTAATCTTAGTTGAAAAACGTTTCGTGTACTTTTAAAACGTGTGTTTTGTTCTTTATGGAAGAGGTCATCTGACATCAAACCCCAGGTATGATGTGACAATGTGAACAAAACAAATAAGGAAATCAATGTTACTGCGTATTACTAAGTCACTAAATAAACCTGATGCGACGCCCGTTGCGGGACCAGTCGTCAGTGACACTGTTGATTCCAGGGTCAAAGTCCTGGCTGATAAGTCCCTGTATATATATATTTTGCTTTAATTCTTCAATTTTACTTTAAGTAGATAAATATAAATTATATTAATAAAAATTTTTAGTGTGGTGTTTCATCCTTTTGATCATCCAAAGCAGTATTTCAAAATAAGTCATTATTACTAACAAATAAAGGGCGCCGTCGTTTTCAAAGTTTTTAATTGGCGTTAATGTAATTTGCATATATCCGTACATTGTTATGAGTTGTTTAATAAATTGACAGAATGATCTGACTATTCTCAATTTGTCTTTAAGTCACTTTGTCTGAGCAAAATTCAAAGCTTCATTTGATAAGTTTCTATTTGCAATGCTGAAACTGTTACGCATATTATAATAAAGTGATGGTCACATCTTTATTTGGCTCTGACAATTACGAGAAGTAGAAGACTCGATAATTAAGTCTCATGGACTTTGGCATCATTAGTTTACTTTACTTCTGACATACAAAATTATTTTGATGGATTTTTCCTTAATGAAATAATTATGTATGATGATATATTTTGTTAATGTACTAAAACCAGTTACGATGTATTACATATAGAGTACGACGAAACTGGAAGATTTGATAAATATTTTTGCTTTTTATTATATAATGATTTATGTTTACGCGAATATTCGCGTGCATATTTAATAAAACGATATTTTTGGATTTTATCGCGTTTAATTTTTGAACAGTCCTCTCGTGACCATGGGTGCTTTAAAACGGTCGAAAAGTCGGGTTATAAATATTTTTGAAAAATTAAACGCGATAAAATTCGTAAAAATCGTTTTATTACATTTTTAATATATTGTTTATTTTTCTGTCTATTCGGTGTTAATAATGAGCAGATTTCCTGAGAGGTAGAAAGTAGTAGAATAACCTGTTATGACTGTTCTGCTATGTAAGTGAAATATAATTAAAAGGTGTAAGACTCATCATAACATAATGATTGCCCTTGTTAATTTACGAAATGGGCTTGGACTAGTTAATTAGCAGATAATGGCTGTTGTTAAGTTTTAAAGTCCAGCAACAGGACGGGCTTGGTAGTAATATTTCATCATCACCATCATTTCAGCTTATCACTAATCGACCCTGAACATAGACCTCCCACACAGATAGCCACAAATACGGACCGCCTTTTCTGAGCCACCAGCATCCATCGACTTTGCAAAACCGTGCAGGTCGTCGCTCTGCACCTACACTTCCCCTTACGATTACCGGTTCTATGAGCTATATGGCAGGCCTATTGCCAATTCAGTTTACTAATCCTTAGAGCTATATCAGTTCCTCTAGTCACATCACAGGTTTATCTTACTTTTAAATAGGCATTAAAAGTAATGCCTTCTTCGTGAATTCATTTGGGGGGTAGGGATACAACAAATAAGTTCGCAGATTAACTTCCGCACCCACTTTGTTATCTTTGACTATTTAACAATGTCATATTTAATACTTACCTTTTTCGATTAGATTTGTAAAAATTCATAATTTAGTATTGTGACTCATTACGCATCTCATTATTTAGAAACGTAATAATAGTATTTATGGGTCATAATGTCTGGGTAAAGTACAGAAAGCTTGTAGCATATGGTATTGAGTCAAAGTATGGTTTTTAAATTCAATGCAATCACAATAAATAATATCATAAACTGTGAACAATGGAATGAACATAAAATGATTCCTTTGTCATTCACGATGCTACCATTATTTTACACGAATGGAAAAATTACATGGTCAAACAGATGGGATAGGGTTTTCAGACTACCTTATCTGATTGACCATTTAATTGTACCATTCGAGCTGCGACTAAAATTCATATTCGACGGACCTCGACCCAGACGATGAGCCAGCATTTTCATAGATTCTATCGGGTTAGTAGTTCAGCTGACCGTTAGAAGTTTTAAGTAGTCAATAACGTGGGCCCGTTTTTTGACGATAGCCGAGATCACGACGCGCCTTCCAAAATACGGAGACGATAATAAATACTAAGAACACTGTCATCCATCCAATGGGTTAACGCGCGGAACTTTCCTCAACTTTAATGATCGTTGAGACTAGATCCTGATAATCTCCCTCTGTCAAGTAGCCTATGCGTCAAATTGCTTATTCAATTATTTTAACGGCTGAATCGCTTTGCATGTTATAATCAGCGCGAATTGTATAACTGTAGACAGGTAATGTGTATGGTGATTTTTCGTTCCGCAACTGTAGCCCATGACATACAATGCCAGTAATATTCAAGTTTAAGTGTCACCTAAATTACTGGTAGTGAAACTCAACAACTGAAGCACTCTCAAAACTTAACCGATCTGGTAGTCTAGCACAAATTACCGTATAACCTATGTACTTGGTAATAATTATGTACTATGTACGCTAAAAGAGTTTTTAGCGTTTAATATGTGTGTATTGAGCCACAATCAAATTACAAGAAAGTTTCAAGACGAGCAAATCGTTTACCTGATAGTAAGCTCAGCGTCTGCCCATAACAAATACTGCGTCACCCAGAACACCTGAGACATCAGTTCTTAATTCTCATATGACCAGTAATTGCACCAGCTATCAGTACCCTTCAAACCGAAACTCAACAGTTTGCACACTACTGCTTCACGGCAGAATAACTAACCCTGGGGTGGTACCCACCTAAACGAATTTCTGTATAGGAACCCTACCACCGGTAAAAAAAGCGCGTGAGGGATCATTCTGAAAGGACTAAAGTCATTTGTCAGTTAAGATTTGCCGAGCGCGTGTAACTGTAATGGCCGTAGTATGGCTCGTTTAGAACAAGTTCATATAAGAGCTCGCATCCGTAGGTCGTAGGACATTACCTTTGCAGTTCCCTACGGATGCGAACAGCTCTGTCGTCCAAAACACAATCGTAACTGGGTCATGTATCTACGGGAATGCCATGTCCCCAAAGCGGGTTAGGTCTGTATAGGTACGATGTAGTTACAATTTTCTTCTTTTCATTACGCAAGTCTACCTCTAAACCCGGTCTCATATTTACGCCTACGTTCAAAGCTTTTTTACGTGTAAAAAGTTTTAACTTAGTTAAAGTAAGTTTTTACGTAAGTTGATCTATTCATGACCCCATTTTGTTCCTTCGACTGAATAATACAATGTTTGTAAGAACATAAACGTGATGAAGCAACTGAAGTGCAAAGTTTCTGGTACTGCCTCATTGTTAGTCCTTGTTCCAATCGTGGCGGCACGGTTGGTCCACTGGCTAAACTATTGACTTTTGCGCTATCGCTCGCGGGTTCGATTCACGCACAGAACAAATATTTGTAGGCCACACATAATTGTCCCGGGTCTGTCACTAACCAATTCATAGTTATGGTGATATGATTTAGCTACAGTTGCTAAGTTATTGAAAATAATTTTTCGAAGAGCGGTGAATATAATTCTTCGCATATTTGCTGTGCTTGTTTCGTGCGAAGAGATTTATAACTTAATCTTCTTGGTACAGATTGTTGCAGGAAACAGTCTCAAAACGAATATATATTCGTATAGTTAGTTATAACAGACAAATGGTTTTATGTAACATACAATCAGCTAAATTTAATGTAGGCCTCGATATACACAGATCCTAGATACACAGTTCCATACATACATCACTTTAAAAAACGTCCTTTACCGATCAAAACATAAAAATAAAGACTGATCAAATATTCCGATTAATAAAAAACAAAGATTTAATATTAATGCCCACGACGTAAAGTAGCTTTTTAAATGAAATAATATATCATACCACAACGTTTTAAAATTTGTTGCTAATTTGATGCAATAAAATATGAATTAAATTATGAGTGAATCTTTTTTTTTGGAACGTTTTTGAGTATCTGACTGTGTATTTCACTGTTGTCCTCCATTCATTGATATACAAAAAAACCTAGGGCTTTTTGTATATCAATAAACGCTGGTATGAGTTTTATAAAAAACTCTTCTGAAACGTTTGTTTTGGCGAGCCCAGGTTAAGTGATTGAAGCCTTTAAATGGTATTCTTTACAGAAGGCGAGGTTTGCGGAGAGGCGGGCTCCGGACATCGCGGGTCGTTGCGCGGCGCCAACAAGTTGGCTCGTCGCGCTCGCTCCTTCAAGGACGACCTACTTGAGCGCATCTCCAACATGAGATCGCCGGCACAGGCCCACCACCCACCACATCTCTCCTCCGCTATCAGGTATTACCTATTTACATGAAATTCGGCTATATAACAAAACCGTGTTAAAACACTCGTGTTTATATTAAAAAATAAGGTTAATAGCATTCTTGTTAAAACGAGCAATTTTTCTTCAAATTTAGTACCCATAAAGTTGTAAATCTTAAACATAATGCTCTTAAGGATTAATCTCGTTATTTTTATTTTAGCGGATGTTTGTCGTGACTTTACCTTTTCATTTGTTATTTAATAATTTTTAAATAAAACCATGAGAAGGGCAGCAGCCTGGAACATATCAATAAAGAAACTGCAGTGGCCAACCCGCCTGCCAGACGCTGCAAAATCCCCCCGTAATGAGAGCTACAAACTTTTATGGCAATCAATGCCTATGTTCAGCAGTGGATTAGTGAAATGACGATGATGAAATATTAATTACCTTATTTAGATAAATCATTTTGGAGCACATGATATAAAGATTTTTAAAATGGTCATTCAATAATACTTTTGTCAAATGTGACAGAAAAAAATTACTTGATAAATTCGCTTCATTCAAGCCTTGAAAAGTTTGATTTAATTTTCATTACGTTTTGAGCTGGTCGAATAAACATATAACTTACTTGACTAACTTTTGTGTCATTAATTTTATTGTAGGACAAAGTACCTGGTTTTAAATTAATTTCTGTTTAATGTCACACGTAACTACGGCTATTCTTTCTATTTCCTTATTCATTTATCTTATAAAATGTACCATAGTCGTATATAACTCAGTTAACTCTGAAATTTCTAGAATTCAGTTTATTTTGGTACTACTTTTGCCCCGCGGTTTCAACAGCTTAGAATAAGCTAACTTAACTAACTGACAACATGTCTGTGCCGTACGTTTCGACCCATCTCGGTAGTGTTCGGTTTTCAGCATGCGGCACCTTAAGGCCGGAGGAAAGATTTTACCTTCCTCAATAAACGTGCTCTCTAATGCAAAAATATTTTTTCAAATGTATTTCCTTATAGCATATTTCTTGAGATGAGCGCTTTCAAAAATACGAAGTGCAGCTTTGTTATGGTATTCACATTAAAAAAAACTAGTTAAACTTAGTTAACATATAACTTATGTTTTCTGTTTGTAATAAAGAGTATAAATAAAATTAATAAATAAAACATAATATGTGATAGGTACGAACTTAGTATTCCGAATGAAACAAATCGAGTGTATAGCGATTTTCCTTAGTTTTGCTAACATTTCTTGCAATACAAGCTTATCTTGCCAAGTTGTGTACACTGCGATGAAAACTACGAGCTGAATTGGTTCTTTTGTTATCTAGATTGATAGATATAATGTCTACATAAGTCAGATACACTTATCAGCGCCGCGAAAGTAACAGTCGTTTGCCTCAGATACAGTTTTATCTTGATTTTTTTTTATAATAATTTAAATAAATTAAAATATTAGTAAATTAAAAAGCCGCTTAATATATGCCAGTAATCTTTGTACGAATGGTGTTACGATTAGTGCCTGCCATATAGTTGTAATATAGTAGTGTATGTGCACTAAATGTATCGTTTACGTGTAGCTATGAGTCACAGTCGCGACCTGCGAGTGTCGCGCTCTTTAATGACATTGTCCGCTGAAATCTCATTAGTTTAGTGCGTGCAATGTTAAGTGATTACATTTTAATGTCCACGAGCGACTTGTTAGCACGGCCGAACTGCTTTTTATTTATCGAGCGGCCGATGTGAAACGGTTCTCTTATTTCTGAGGTTGTTTGAAAGTAGCCTGTCTGTGTAATTGGCGTCGTTTTCTTCACGGTTCGGTCGCAGTCGTTCGGGTGTTGCCAAATGTCGAATGCTTCGCGCTCGCCCGTAGGTGGCTGGTTCAATAAACGAACGAACCGACTACACCGGCGGTTCGCTAACAATGGAAAACGGTACGGCATGTTGTGGTACAAATTATTATTCCGAATAAACAATCTGTTTTGTGTTTGTTTTACGTATCTGCAAAGTCTGGTATGTGAGCTAAGCGAGGTGATGTTTTTGTGTGTTGATTAATTGAGGTTTTCTAATTAATATTATTTGTTCTGTTTCTCTTTTGTTTCAATATGCAAGTGCTGCAATCTGACACCTAGTAGAATATCAATTATTGCTTAGCTGTTTTTAGTCGGCGGTATGTGGTTGCATATAAGGAAGTCTATTTCGAAATACTTCGTGAAAATCAAACTATACAAAATATTAAACAAATTACGGAATATGATAAGTTTAACGCTCACTATAATAATTCATTAAATTAATACAGCAGGCAGTGTGGCTAAGCGACTCGGTTTAAGGCTACGGGTTGCAGATTCAATTCCTATGAGCTACAGTTGTTCCGGGTGTGCATATTTGTCTGGAAACGGATCTACGATAAAAGAGAAATTCTAGTTTGGGTCAACATTTTTGTGTCTAATACGTTTTTCTAAACTTGTTAAAATGATAAAAGTGGCTGTGGAAATAGGAATCATTTATGTAGAATAAAAGGTTTTGTTGCAGATCCCACTCCCCGCTTAGTCCGAAACTTCGGAACATGGGGCCCAAATCTGTCGCCGTCGAAGAGGGTGAAGTTACGCCCGCCAAAGAATTAGAACGCCTAGTCAAAGAGGTCGGTTCAAAGACCAAACTTACAATATTACTTATTGACTTATTACTCTTGGAAAACATTACCCTATATAGTAAAGGAGAGAAAGTTAGTTTGCTAAGATCCGCATGCAAAATGTAAAATGGTGTGTATTACCTAGTTTTGAAGAGCACCGCCCGTCCTCCCTCAACAGCGTGCACAAGAAAACCAATACCGCCACCGGGAGCCGCCACCAGATACCCTCCACCACTACAACACTACCACTAGGCAATACACACCACTGAAGTCGAGAACACGACACGTGTTTCACCTCAAAACGAGGCATTATCAAGTGATATTGACTCTACGACTGTCAACCGCCGAGTACATTACCCTATATATTATTGCAGGTCACCTTCGGCTTAAAACATTTCTCCGATGTTATCACGAAGAGAAAACTGGAGATGTTGCCAGACAACGGTACGATAGTGTTCGAGTCAATCGCAAATATTCACAAAG
The DNA here is from genome assembly GCA_019845155.1 of Luehdorfia chinensis. Lineage (NCBI taxonomy): Eukaryota > Metazoa > Arthropoda > Insecta > Lepidoptera > Papilionidae > Luehdorfia > Luehdorfia chinensis. The sequence continues at coordinate 1,411,214 of JAHVAK010000223.1, forward strand.
GTAATTATTTGCTAATAACCTATCTATACGTGTTATTTCTTGAAGGTGTTTTTTGTCGGCATGAATATCTCCCTTAATATTGTATTAAAATTCATGTTTGATACGCCATTTTGAAGATTAATTTTCCCTCTAATGACGAAAAATATCTAAATGTCTTCAAATGAAAGATTTCGTTAAAAAATGGATTAAAAACATTAAATTCATTAATTTAATCGCAGAAAGCGACCCTCTATTGACAGTCTGTTTAACTAACATGCACGGCTGTCGGTTAGAGTTGTTTACATTCTTTAAAGATAGATGGCGCCGTCTGCATGTTTAGCACAGTATCATGACATAGACATGATTCACGTTACGGTGCGAAATATTCGCACGGGTATGTTAGTTGAATTTATTTTTCATTTGTCGTTTTTGTATATTGTAAAAGGTGTTTGTTTGCAGCAATAAAGCCGTACTGTAGTCGATCGCCACAGCTGACGGGTGCGGTGAAAAGGCTTTGTACAGCATTGGCGATGCTGATACGCTTATGCGATGAGGTGACTGCGGTGAGTTTTCGCGCGGATGCTAGTAATGAAGAGTTGGATACTTCGGCGGCTGCTCTCTCGCCGGAGCACGTGAGCTCTGTGGTGAAAGGCGTCACTGCTGCAGTTGAGGAGGTGGCAGCCCTGGCGCAGCAGCACATGACGCGGCCGGCCCTATCACCTCGGCCGCCTCTCGTGTCTCCCAGGTCTTCTACGCAGAGGAATTCCTTGCCAGGTACGTGGTGGTATTTTTGACAAAAGACAGGTTAATTTAAGATGTAAACTCAGATAGGTGGTTTTAATCTAATTTCCAAGTTCTTCCGAAGTGATGTTATCAATTAGTATTTAATTCGCTTTTTTTAGGTTTTAAGAGAATTCATACTCACAAATAACGAAGCTCACTATATTATGAGCTTTTAATTAACTTATTTTTTTTTTTATAAAAAACGATGTCCCACAGTATGATTTCTCCTGTGTCGTGGGTGCGTTTTACAGACATAAATTCCACATGCACAAACACCCAGTCCCGGAACAACTATTTGTAGGCCATACAAATATTTGTCCCGTGCGGGAATCGAACCCGCGACCCGCGGCGCAGAAGCCAAGGGCTTAGCCACTGCGCCAACCGAGGCGACAACTTATTACAAAACAAATCAAATTAATCCCAGATCAAGAGATTCCTTAAAAAAATCATATTCATAGTTATCAGTTTAGTACTAAATTTATTAATGTAGTGCAATGTTTAATTTAATTTCGTTACTTATTGAAACGTTGTACTGTTTCTGATATATTTCTCTTCGTTATCAGTTCTGTGTTCTGACGGTAGCAAGTGATACAGATTTATTTTAAGTTTATTACTTGGTAAACCGTAGGTTAAATAATTACAAGCATAGGGACCGATTATGAATACGGAATGTAAAAAGTATAGTTATAACCTAAACTTCTCTTGTCACCGGTATTATCTTTAGAGAATAAATAAAGGACTCTATATCAAAACTCTATACATAGAGTACTCACTTAATTTCGATATCCAAATTGTCATTTTGTTCTACATGACTTCATTGTTTCCAGTTTGTTTATGAAATGTATAATGGAGTTAAAATTATATTTATTGTTAAAACAGTTTAAGGACTATATATAAAATGTTGCCTTCAACTCGCAAGTCAATATTTTATACATATCAATAAATGAGAAGCAATCGTAATAAATAAAATAAGCACCACATAATGTACCATAAAAAATAAAAAAAAGTAAAGTTACAGTTTATAAATGTCCCACTGCTGAGCACATGCCTATCATTTTTGAGAGGGTCTTGGAGCCGGGAAGAGTTCGCCACGCTGCTCCAATGCGGGTTAGCGCACTACACATGTCTTCGGAATATTTATGTTACTCAGACACGTAGGTTTGCTCACGATTTTTTCTTTAACCGCGGACCGCGTAATCCAATCAAAACCTAAAATAACAATATTATAGGTGCCGTCACAGGGTTCGAACTTAGGTCACTCGCGTACTATGAAATTTAGCACCTGAGCTACCACGGCTTCTTAATGTGCCACTTTGTTTCTCTTCAAGTAGTGTCAATCATTGTGCATTTAATCCAATTTTAATGATTACATTCCGTACCTTTCACTTTGTGTAGCATTAGTAGTCCCTGGATTATCAATATGATAATAAGCTTCAGTAGTTTTCGAACTAAATACTTTTGGCCAAACAGATTTTTTAACATTCGGCTTGGTTTAGAAAGCGAATATGTTAACATATACACTACCGATGAAAAATTTGAGAACATCCATATTTTTAGACAACATATGCAAAATCACACTGCAATAAAGCTATAAAACGATATTGTTATAAGAGTTTATCTATTTTTATTAACGTGGAAAAAAATGATGAATAGCATTACAAATTTTTTAGAAATACATATTGCAAATTATGTCAAAATGCCGATGCATCTTACAACCACGGGGTGTTCTGACCGAACAAAATGTTAATTACTTGCAATCTGTGGTTTTGGCCATTATTTTTCTATTGAAAAGAGTTTTAGCTTTAAACTTGAGTTAAAAGAAGAAGTTAAGAAGAAGAAGAATTAGTTTACGAGTTCAGTGTACTTCGCTTCGTGACATTCGTGCGCTAGTTTCGTAACTGACTCTTGTTAGTTATAAACGTCAATTTAGGCCCCTGAAATGGCATAAAAGAAAAAAATCTTTAGAAAAGCATCGTTGCTCACAGGCCGATATTTAATTTTCATACTGCGTGAGTGACCTGAGTTCGGTCCCCAGCACCTCTAAAATTGATTTGCAATTTTAAGTGCTGATTTACCACGAACTCGAGTGTCGAAGAAAAACTTTGCGAGAAAAGCTGTGAATTTGAGGACATTAAAAAAAAATTCGGGCCATGTGAAGTCCGCCAACCCGCAACAGACAGACTCTTCCCGGCTCTAAAACCCGTTCAACCCTGTACCCAGCAGTGGGACGATTATAGTCTGTTACTGTTACGTTTTGATGCTTCATATTTATATTTTTTATTATTGCAGATATACCCCTAACGCCAAAAGAACGCTCCCTTTTAACGGGCGAAACGGGATCCGAATCAAGTGGAGTGCGAGCCTCACATTCGTCAGAGTCCGTATTGGACGCCCCCGATTCACCACCTCCTAAACCGGCAAGGCCTATAAGGTAAATAGAGTCCATACTAAAGTTTTTTTTTAATTACCGCTAGAACTAGAATATACAAACTAAACTGAACATTTCCAAGCGATATGTCACTATTGACCTTAAATAATGATGATGAATGATGAGCTATAGCAGTCTAAAATAACGGAAAGTACGGAATGAATCACAGATATATTATCTTTACTGTTATATGTGTGCCGTGTGGTGATGGCGTAAGAGGATATGTAATAATATATAGTACTCGTAATAGGAATGTAAGGAATTTAATAATTCTTAAACAACTCGTTATGCCAGAAAAATGTTATGGCTTTCGGAATAATCTCATATGATGGATTTTATTTATACGTTTATTATATTTTCTCATTTAAAAGAAAACCATAACACACACTAAAACTTTTTCTGTATCGTGAGTGCTTTTTCAGATATAAATTTTACATGCACAACTCAACCTTACCAGCAAAATCAACAATTGGTATTTTCTGCACAAATGTTTGCTCCGGCTGATATTCGAACCCAGGACCCGTGGTGTAGTAGAAATATACTCTCTCTCTCTCTGACCACTAGGCCAAGCGGTCGTCACATTATGTATCCAAGCCTGTGACGGGCAGCATAGTCTATACTGACGAGAAGTCTTTTACTGCTATCGCCAATCTCCCCGCAAAGCGATCAAGGATAATCCTTCCAACTTGTGAGAGTCCTATGTTCAGCAGTGGTATGTTAACAGGCTGACGATGATGTCTTCTGTAATGTTGTAAAATTTTTATTCTACTTCCTAAACTAAGCTTTGTTGAATGCTTATGTGTATATAATACATATAATGCACACATTAGTTTCGAATCTTAACTTTTTATTAACTTTTAGACGAAAAACGAAGTTTCTCTTATAAAATTAATTGGTCCACTTTCTTATATTCGATCACGAAATGATTCCGGTTTTTCACCTTGTCGGTTAATGTATTCATGGGCTGACCTTGACACTGCGACCGCAGATTTGACTGTTTTCACTTTTAGTGAAATCGGTGGATCCAACATAACGTTCGGGCGGTAAAAGTGAAAGCATGTGTGTGTTACAGGAAAATCGAGTTGGCCCCACCTCTACCGCCAAAGCGCAAGTCTGCGAACGACAACTCCCTCTTAGCCCTCTCCATAGATAGGTGAGTCATTAACCTCCTATTCCCTAAATGGCGTTGCTTCGAAATATTGTCAGAAGCTATCAACTGCGCAGGAGATATTATAGTGCCACAAGTGTACGAGCAAGCACAGAGGCGTTCACTCGTCCTAACTTACTCTTGCCTGATGTAACTCATGCGATAAGGTCGGAGGTAGGCTAGGATGTAGTGCCAGATCCAAAACGCGAACTATTTGTGTTTTTGCACAAATATTGGCTCCAGCTGGGATTTGAACCCAGTACCCGCTTCGCCCAGTAACTATAACTGGTAAGCGTTGAACACTTTCGTGTGTCAGCTTCCGACAGTAAATACCCATCTAATGTACGAGGTTTCTGGCATCGCCCTGGCGATTATAGTAAATCCTTACAACTTGGGAGAGGCCTATGTCCAGCAGTGGACTGTTGTATGTAATGAGCCCCTTAATCATCATGAGCTTAAACTATCTTTTTCCAAACTCCGAACGGTTCTCATTTCATTGTGGTGTATGTCTTGAGATTAGCACCAAAAAAAATAAGAAAGCGGTAAAAGGAAAAAAAAAACAATTTGTCTATGAATTAATTATTATGCTATAGGTTATTATGCATCTAGATATGTCTATGTTACATAATGCAATAAGCAATTAATGTTTTGATTGAAGATGTGTCTCTTATGTAAGTGAAATCTTAATGTATGTGCATAATCTTTCGTTATATCGAATCATTAATGGTTAAGAGCTTACGTGGTTATATTTAGGTAATATTCTAAAAATATTATTTTACGAATGTTTGGTGTAATCTGTATAACAGTAATTATATTTGCGACAGTAATACATTAGAAATCGGCGAGGTTTTGTTGCTGGGACATTCCAAGCTATTAAATGAAATTCTTTTAATCTGTGACAATTTGCTCAGTGATGTAAACTTATTTGTGAAAATAATTTATTATTATTATTAACTTATGCAAGATAGTTTTAGTTTCTCTGTTAATTATTTAAGATCACCTTTAGGTTAGCAACTTAATTGTATTTTAAATATAACAACAATATTGTTGTACATTTATATGAACAGAACTTTTAAACAACAGATGCACGACTAAGTATTTCATTTGTTACGTTAAACTAGTATCCTTATTATTTATAGCATTTATAAAATATAGTTTTATCATTGTTGGGTTTTAATGACATTGCCAGTGATATATTGCTCATTATTAATCTATATTTTGTCTGATTTACGTTTTCCACTAACAAACATGTTGGTGGTGTCTAATGTTACTTAGAATCTGTCTCGATTGCAAGATGCATTCATGCATTAAAATGAAAAAAAAAAAAAATGTAGATTTATTGTTTTATTCGGCGTACGTTGACATTATTATTAATATTCATGAATGTATGCGTTCGACTAATTTTTTTTTGATGAAATACTCTAAATTATTACCACAAAAACTAATAAATTTGCTGATTAGACGAAGCATTAAATTCGTAAATATGTTTGTTACGTTGTTATTTTTAAATAATTATTGTTTAAATCTAAAACACCATGGAATGCCTGTAAAATATTGAGAGGGGATGTAAAGTGCTTGAACCCACATAGGAGCATCGTTACTTCATGAAACTGGCAAGAATAACAGACCTATCCTCAGCAGTGGGACGTTTGTGGGACGACTTTACTTTCTTACATTTTGCAAAACTGTGGCTTGAAGTCGATAGTAATTTGACATTAATCATTACAGTTATTTATTGACGTGACGCTTGTCTTGTCCTAACATGTGTGTTGTGTTACAGATTGTCTCTTCAATCTCACAGCAGCGGTTCTTTGGATTCCATGCTCAATGTTTCTAACGACGAAGACAGGAATGCACATGACTCGATCAACCACGACCAAGTGTTCGCCACGCCGCCAAATTCAGATTTAGTGGGTAAGTGTACTCAAATGATAATTATACTGATAACTCCTCATCCTCCTTCTCTTTCTTCTCTTTATCACCCCTTTGCTGCTCTTGTCTTTTTTTTATTGGTTTTCAAGTTTCTATGATGTATTGTTGTTTCAAATTTTCGTCCAACAGAGGTGGTGAGGTGCCAGCTGATATGGTAGTACTTAATCGCCACCTGTAGTAATCTTGTTGAATACTAAATTTTTCTACCTTGACCGACATTGTTCAATCGCAAACCATTCATACTGATTTCTAAGGTTTTTTCCGTGATTATTTCCGTTTTAATAGAAGTTATCTTCATGATTTCTTTCGGTCGAGAATTTTTGTCTTAATGTTCAGTTGCAAACTGTAGCAATTTTACTGATTTGCAAAGATTTCACCGTGCCTTGAATATAATATTTTTTCGTAATTTTTCAGGTATGTGCAGCTGCAACAGTGCGAATGAAATACGGGCATCGATGGAGTCGCACGAGATGCACATGAATAATGTACACACGCACTCCAACCACAATCGGTACGTTAGATTTCGACAATTACCGAAAGTCCGTCGCAGACTTTAAAATTACAAGAAAATCGATGAATATGTGATACGATTTTCTCGTAATTTTAGTATCGAAGATTTGTAATGATAGCGTAGCTTAGCATATAGCGGAATTTCATTGAGTAGTGAGCCCTGAACTCCAATTACGAACATAACTTTTGTGCATAACATAAAATATTAATTGTCGGATCTGATTGTTTAGGTTCTCCATCGTTAATAGGAATTGGGAAGGTACTTTATCCGGAATACGAATCTTGTAGAATCCGTTTGTCAGTCAAATGAAACTTACAAATGAAAATTATGACGAAAGTCGTCAACCCAGTAGTCAACCCAGTAGTCAACCCAGTAGATATCATAGACACATAAGTGTACATGCAAACACAGAGTTATTCACTTATCTTAACCTATCTGCGCCCAACGTAACGGTCATGCGATAAGATCTGAAGTGGGTTAGGATGCAGTGTTAGAGACACGGGGACACAACACGAACAGACAAGAGAAACAAAAATTTGTTTTTGCGCAGATGTTGTCTCCGACTGGGCCTGGGTTTTACCTATAATAAGGAACACACTCGAGTTTTCGTATTATTTACAATAACAGCCATTTTCTCGGTGTTCTTCATTACATTTTGGAGTGTGTTCAGGAATTACGTTAGCTAATTACCCCCTTTCCATCATCGGACAACAAGACGTATGCCGGGTTTTCATCCTTTGGCTGTGGATATACTTTTTTGCTTCGTCGTAGTTAACCACTAGCTTATAAATAATAAAAACGATTATATTGTTATTCTTTGTTTAGCTTTTCCAACGAATCGGGCTTCGTGTCGGTGGGCCACTCGGAGATATCTACAGAGCACAGCTTCACTTCAACGTTCTCCTCCCACCACTACTCCAGTCATACGGACAGGTATACGATCCCGCATCAACCCATTAGTGTTTAGTGTTTCAACTAATTTGTTCGTATAACATTCACATCCATTATACAACATTCACTGTTTAATTCCGCCATCATGAACATTTGTCTGTTTCTGTTTCTCCGTGTCCTTTACGCTTCCCCGTTATTGTTTTTGCAGTACTTTTGAAAGTACAGACTATGTGAGCGAAATGAAGTGCACACTGCAAAGTTTTGAGGGCCGCATGAATGTAATCAATATGAACAGTGTAGCCTCGCACCATCCATCAAAGTGAGTGTTTTTGTTTTACCACTATTCACATTTTGTTTTTATTTTGTTCGTCCTAATCGAATGTGTTTGGTTGTGACAATAACATAATTTGTATCATTCCCTTGGTGTTGAAGTAGCGTTATCAGATTTATTTATCATTTGTAGTTAAAACATTTTAATTTATTTTTACACTTAATTTTATTTTGAATTTAGAAGGATGATATAAATTGAAATATATATGGAGTTTCCAGTGCATCGTGAGTGAGTTGTAAAGCCAAGAGTTTCACATGCACAGAGACACCCAGATATGGAACAATCATCAGTAGGCTATGCAAATGTTTAAGCCATACAATCATTTAGTCCATTTGGAAATCGAACCTGTGACCCGAAGCGCAGAAACCAATCGCTACGCTAACCGAGTCGACTATTTATTCTATCTCCAACCTAGCTAGATATCTATTTCTTATATTTTATTAATATAATCAAAAATCCTAGATACGATAAATATTTACGACTTATACAAACAGATTTACTGGATACATCGGAAAGTTCGGCAATCAATGTGATTGTCATTTTGGTAAGTCATTTTAGTACTGTAGTATCTACTGGTGGCAGGGTTTCCATGCATCGGTCTAGGTAGGTACGATCCCAGGGCCTGTTGTTCTGCCGTAAGTAGTAGTGTACAAACATTACTGTGTTTCGGTTCAAAAGGCACTGAGAGCTAGCGGAACCACTGAGCATATGAGACTTAAGAACTGATGTCTCAGGATGACGGGCGCAGTGTGGTGTCACACAGAAATTTTCTGGGTGACACAGCATTTGTTATGGGCAGACGTTGCACTTACCATCAGTTGAACGTGTTGCACATTTCGTCACTTTATAAAATAAGAAAAGTTACGCACGCCATCCAATCTTTAACATCACCAGTTTACGGTTGAATAAGTTACGTCGAGTAACTTAATAAAGGAAACTTTGACGACATGGATGATTCCAGAAGCAACGTCCAGTAACTATGAAATGTAAAACCAATGATGTATAATTTATTTCAGATTGGCAAGTATCACATCGGACGAGAGTGAGACTCCGCCAGAGCTGCCAGTGAAGACGCGTCGCAACATACGCGCCGACGTGCAGCAACACTTTCCCACTGTTGAGATCAGGTACATTTATATGGTATATTTATTATTTTCATACTTAAGGGGACATCCTTTAACGACGTGAGGTTTTATAAGGCTACTCTTATACACCAACTCACGTATCCCAAACGAGACGTCACGGGTGGCAAACCACGTCGCTTTACGACAGCTCGCTAGGAAAGAGGTAGTGCTATTATACTCTGCCGAACACATATCGGCTAAAATTTTTACTTGCAGATTATTTATAATACATAATAATTATATTATATATTTTTTCAGACTACATTGCTTCGTTGATAAAATCTTCTGTCCTGAGAAGACGGCAAAAAATCTCTGCCGTGACATATTGTTTATTTTTGGTCATTAATTTTATAAAGAACACATTTTATAATGGCATAATACACATTTATCAAAACGACAAAAGTTTATCATGCTTAATGTTCAGTGGCCAGAGTACTTGACTTCTTCGCCGCTGGTCCTGTGTCGCATATGGGCTAACATTTGTGCATACGATTATATGTGATACGATTTGACATAAGATGTAGATTTAGCTTAGCTTAGCTTAGATTAGTTTAGCTTAGCTTAGATTAGTTTAGCTTAGCTTAGATTCTTTAATATTATAGTAACCCCTTTCATAAATTTTGAACATTTTGGTAGGAAGAATGTTCACTTCTTGGGATTTTTACATTGTCTCAATGAATGAGTTAATGAGTTGATCATAATGATGGTAAAAGGGCATATCTTGGCCGATTTTCGGCCACGGCGACAACTTCCGAATGAATTAAAATTCCGAAAACCAACAATTTGTATTTTTTCACAAATGTTTGCTCCTGCTGACATTCGTACCCAGGACCCGCGGCGTGGTAGTCAGTTACTCTAACCACTAGGCCACGCTGTCGTCAAGTCTATCATATCACATTTATTTCAATTTATTACTAGTCCACTGCTAAACTTAGGCCTCCCTCATAGTTACCACAAAAGTTAGTAGCCTTACTTTTGGGGGGATTTTGCCACGCGTGGCAGGCGAGTTCGCAACCGCAGTTTATTTATGCTGCCCATCTCCAAGTTTTTATTTTCCCTGTGTTGACTTTTACGACACCCACGGGATGGGATGGGGGGCAGATTCTCTTAAGCATACAGTAATAATGAGTGTGTGTGGCAGGCAAAGCCCAGTGTGCTCGCTGCACGGCGAGGCGCGGCCGCACACGCTGGCCGACCACCACCCGCCGCGCCCGCCGCCGCTGCCGCTCAAGAAGAAACACAGTCAGTATCTTTATTTATTCACTAGCTGCGCCCTGCGGTTCCAACCGCGTCGAGTAAGTCGACCACATGTCGTACAGTCATGAGCAACGACAATTATACACCAAGTATAAGGTCCAAAAGATTTCCAAACGTACGGTCATTCTTGTATTCTTGTCAGTGCACGTGACTGTACCTCACTGACCTGAGCATTCACAGTCGGCCTTTCTCGGTAATGTTCATTTCTCAGCGTCAGGCGCGATTACTGGATTTCGTTACATGGTGCAGCAATCTTTGTGTGATTTTATCTATGTTTCGGAACAAAAAAATCGGTCCTATTATGCAGTTTTATAGCCCTAAAACCTTCCTCAATAAGCGGACTGTCTAGAGCAAAAATAATTTTTCAAATCGGATTTAGTTTTTTCTCAAATTAGCGCGTTTAAACATACAGACTCTCTAGCTTTATTATAACTACTTTTAACTAGATTTATTTATTTATGGAAACTAGTAATCTTTTGTCCAGTACTGGACATACGAAAACGATAGAATGAAAAGAGGATATCTACGGAGTTACTTTCGCCTGTTTCTTCTCCGTCAGAGGAAATTCATAACGAAACGGCGGTAGATTGTAAAGTTGACGTTTGATAAACGAAATTTATATTTCTTACGTCAAAAATAAAGAATTTTCATTTCATTTCAATGAGTTTGTATCGGCGAAGATTGTTTAGGCTACTTGATATCCTTCAATCACAGACTCCTTGTGAACTGAAAGATTTCTTTGTATTTGAAATCCTACAGGAAAACATTTTTTTTTGTTTTGACCTAGTGGTCAGAGTACCTGACTTTCCACGTCTCGGGTCCTGAGTTCTAATCCCAGTATTAGCTAACATTTTTGCAACAATACAAATTCATGGTTTTTGGATCTGATCGTGTTATAATTGTCGCTGTGTTTCTGATACTGCATCCTAGCCTACCTCCGATCTTATTGCATGAGTTTTACGTCGTACGAGTTTGTTATTGCGTGCACACTAGTGGCACTATAATATCTCCTGCGCCGTTGATAACGTCCAACCGTTAGTTGTCGCCGTTGTCGAAAATCGGGCAGGAGAACATCATAATCATAAACAATGAAAGCAACTTTCAGCTAACCTTAGTAATCCTAGACGGTAATTAATCATTACTTCGGTAAATGCTTAATCAGGTCATTATTTAATCTGATATCATCACGACGTCGCCGTAAGTATACTGTACTGAATTGCTGGTCCTGGGTTCCAGTAACGGCAATAATTCTTCGTTGCATTGCTTGCATGTGAACTGTCAATCGTGCACTATAATTCTTTTTGTGTTAAAATAAATTTGTTTAGTATTCAATATCACATAGGTTATTATTAAGGAACGTAACTCATGTAATAAGAAATTGGTAATCGATTTTATAATTTTTTATTATCTGTCATTTTCACCGTGGGTGCTGTATTATTAATGTTGCTATCTGCAGTGATGATTACTAAAAAATTTACTATATTTATAAAATGTTAAAAATAATTGTACATAAAAATTCATAATATATTATATCCTATTTATCAGTACCAAAGATATATCTTATGTATACAGTGGTATTTGTAATGTTCTATACATCCCGGCAGGCTAGGCTTAGGGCAATGTGTATATGCCCCAAAAAATTTAATGAGCCTCGTAACGTTATACCTGTAGGAGATATGTCGACATATAGAATTTGCTAGACTACACTGTTATACAGCTCATCGAGACAATGAACTCATAAATATAATTGGGCGTTTTTCCAATGAGCTGCCATCCCATCGAAAGAACTCGCAAGTACTACGATAACATGAAGCTTAAGGAAATCTGTTGCCAAGTAAATCTGTTATGACGTCGTAGGGTAACATAAATTAAATGGAGAAGAAAAAGTATTTTGAATTTGTCGGTTTTGGGGCATCGACTTTCTGAGTTAGGTCGCGTAAAGTTTTACAAACCAAATAATTTTAAAGTTTTGTATGGACATTTTTAGTATTCAATTTTATCATCAAAGCTTCACTGTTGTGTTTATCAGATCAAAGAAGCATGGGTAGGTGCCGGGATGCTATACCAATTATGAATAACGTTGTATATTGTCCTATCTTATCTGTTATACTTTTTTATTCTCCTACTCGTGGGTGGGGGCTTGTTAAACTATTATATAAGAAACGGTGAATTATATATGGGCTATAATGGCATGTTTGTCTGTTGTGCCGGTGCGGCGCTGCAGTGTTCCAAAGCGTCGCATACAGTGGTGAGTGGATCTACCGCATGCAAAGCGCTAATTAGCTACGAAATACGTCTCCGTTAAAGACACCTCGCATTTCATCGCACCGTCTCGTAATTAAACTAACACGCCGTATATACCTGCTATGAGGGTTTATAAATATGATATACGGTTTTATAAATATGATATACGGTTTTATAATGATTATTCTTTGAAACTAATATTTTAGTTTTATCGCGTCTAATTTAACGTTTCCGCCACGGGAGGACTGACGTTTCGGATTACCTCATGTCATAGATAATACTGGCTTCCTTAAACTTTTAATTATTATTTTCGGTCGGAAACGCGACAAAATCCGTACATTTAGTTTTATTTCTGTTTCAGTTTTTTCGTTTGCATTTATTTATATTTTAAAATACAAAGTTTACATTTGTAGTTCTATATAGTTCATTATGTTTTTGTTTTTTTTGCATACATTATTGTGTCACTTGCAATTTTTGCAAGGCCATAATGCAAGTGGAATTTAGTTCTGTGGGCGTTGACTTATATAATTCGTTATGTTGGTTACGGTGCTCGATGGTGCGGTGTAGTGTTTGTAGTCCTTTACTCGTAGACAGGCTGGAGACTCGTCGCACTGAAACTATTGGCTCTAGACATCACAGGTCCACTCCATGATATTGACGTGTTGGAGGCTCATACTTCGTGCTTTTAGCGGACTTCACAGCTTTGCTATAAAAAAAACAGTCTCTGTAGACTCTCAAACTTTCAGCTTGCTTATTCACGTGCTATAAAAGTTTTAATAGGCTTACGCCGCTTAATTATGTCAGTTAACAGAAACGGAATTTCGCATAGTTATCACCCAAGATGGTGGATGTACTTAGCGCTTCATTACGATCATTCGCCCTTGCTGTATCGTGTTAATTTTGCGGTCATTGCCGATAGAAGAGCACATGTTGCGTCTTTGTTCTTAGTGTACGTCGTTTTCACTAATAGTACAAACGTATCTCGTGAGAGTATAAGTTTTGTGCAATATATTTTGGTGTGTGCAGTTATGGCATATATGGAGATGTTCGGGAACTGCAGCCATCCGCCGAACAGCGTCGCCGCGCCCCCTGATATGTTCCGACATTCGATTCATACATACAACTTAGCAAGGTAATCATTTTTAATTAAAACATTACTATGAGTTCGTATATTTTAATTTAATGTTATTTGTGTATCATTGTAGGTGGTCCGCGTCGTATTATTATTATGAATTGAGAATAAATAATAATATAATTTTTAAATATTTTGTCTGTCGTAATTGGATATAGATATTAACAATGTCTTATCTCAGATCTCATAGATCTGCCAAAGGGTAAATATTCCAACGGCTATTATTCTAAAGGCTCCAGCTTGGTTCCAAAACCACCGCCAATCAATCAGAGTGGTTGTATGACATCACAGCATGAAGCTATTGCTCATTTTCATGATTGTGTGAATCTAGAGATTTTCATAAGAACTTATAACAAAAATTAATTGGTTATTACGTAATGAAACAATAATGTTTAACTACGTTTTTTTTGTGTATTGCTTGATTATACTTCTCTACTTTTATATACATTTATCACAAATAAAAGAACCAAAGAGTTTGGTTAAGTTTAAATACCAACCCTTATTGTAATATTGTGACATTCCATAGATAAAATACACAACATCAATACTCCAACATTATGTGAAGGCAAGTGTGATGGCAACTTTACTGGTGGCGGGATTCTTTTGCCGGAATCCGTCTAGGTGAGGGGTTCCTAAACTATGTTCTGCGGAACGCAAGTGTTCCGCTCCGTCTGAATAGGTGTTCCGCGACAATTCAGACCGTAAATACACTTGTATACATTTATAGACCCTCCACTTTGTGTCTAATGGCGGGTGATAGCTAAGTTTTCCGCCAAAAAATTCGGATGATAGTCAACTGTTCCAAAAAAAGTTTGGGTACCCTTGGATAGGTAGATACCACCGCAGTGACAGTTATTCTGCCGTGATACGGAATGTATAACATATAAATGAGATGATTATGTATGATGTTATAATTTTTTTCTAGACTAAATAAATTATATGCAAAAATATTTTAGCGATAATGTTTAAAATTTTTCTCAATAAACATTTTGTTTTCAGCGCTCAACACACAGCGGCTGGCACAATAAGCGTACAGCGTCATCAACAAGTTCAACGCTCAATTGCTCAATCCTTCACAGTGCAGCATTTTGGCACTCCTCCAGCATTAAGGTTCGATATCTTTTTATGCATCATAAAACAATACTTGAGTGATAATAAATCGTGTGGACGACTTTAATGATTTCCTGTTGATATTTTTGGTTACAATGTCCAAAAACTAATAAAGATATTTTTTGCGTATAATGCGGTGTTATTACGTCGACGTAGACTTAATTTTACTAGTATGATGTACATATTTGTGATTTAAGCGAATGTGATATTAATAATATATAAAGTTACCGTCTGGTTAGGTACCACCACAGTGCCAGTTATTCTGCCGTGAAGCACTAGTGTGCATACATTACTGTGTTTCGGTTTGAAGGGCACTGAGTGCTAGTGTAATCACTAGACATATGATACTTAAGAACTGATGTCTCAGGATGACGGGCGCAGTGTGGTGTCACACAAATGTTTTGGATGACACAGCATTTGTTATGGGCAAACGTTGCACTTACCATCAGGTGACCGTTTTGCTCGTTTCGTCACTTTATGATAAAAAAAAATGGCATTAATTATTTGTAATTTACGGTATAAATAATGAGAACTATATTGCTCCATCCATTAATATTAGGATTCCCTTGTAAGAATCGGCGTAGGTACCTCCGCTCTGGTAGTTATTCTGCTGTGAAGGTGGTGGTGTGCAAGCACCACTGTGTTTCAGGTTAAAGGGCACTGTATCGTAATTACAGGGCATAAGTAATGTGAATGTCTCTTGAAGACGAGCGGAGTGCGGTCTTACACAGAACTTTGCAACATTAAATTCTGGGTTGCATCGTAACAGTTGTGGGTAGGCGTAGCACATGAGGTGATTGTATAAGTGAAGCTTTCGCTGTTAGCCTTCTTGACTTTTACAACTACATCCGGCAACCGAGCTCCGAGTCAGGGTCTCTGGTTTGGTGGTACTACAGACACCACATAAATACATGAAGTTTAAGCGAGCGATGATATACACCGAGGAAGGAAGAAGAGAGCGAGCGTCAAAAGGTGGAATCAATCAGTACCAGATTTTCGTTTCACTGAATTAAGATTAAAAAAGATAATATAAGTTATTAAACTGATACGTGTAGTTTTATAGTCAAGTGGTATAATTGTAATTTTCATATGTCAATATTTTGTGAAAAGTCTTTAACTTATACTAATTCGCTCCAATCGAAGGAAGATTTCCTAATCAGATAAATAGAATTGTGAGAACATATATTATAGTGATTTCATCTACTATAGTGTCATGTTTTTGAATAATTGAAAAATAGTTTATACTTAATTTAGTGGGTCAGATGAGAGCATGATAAAAACATCGGCTGGAACGAGTCCCGTACCCCCAGAACCGCCTGCGCTTCCACCAAAATTGAATAAAAACAAACAGGTAACAAATTACGTTCTTTAATTTCCTTTTTTCTTTTTCACTCATAAAAATCAACATTTAATAAAACGAACTTTACGGATTTTATCGCGTTTAATTTTTCAATTATTTATAACCTGACGTTTCGTGCGCTTTACAGCATCTCTGGTCGTGGGAGGACTACGACAGATGTTCTGATGTCATAAACCCTCAGCTTTTAATTATTAATATTGGTCCTATACATGCAGAAACAGCAAACTATGTCTGACAGTTTTGCAGTGGTGTGCTTGGTTTTTGATTTAATTTTATTAATTGTAGGATCCCAAGCCGGTTTTAGTACCGACCCATCTTCTCTATTGAAAATAGGATGTTTTTTTAAATTTAAATAGCCTCGCGAATCATTCTTGGTAGGAATTAGTGTTCTTTTTTAAGTATTTGTGGTTTATCAAATCTGATGTAATGGTTGGGATGATCCAGAACATGGTCACAGACTGCAGATCTCCGTAAACTTTTTTTTAAAGTGCTCGAAACGTCGGGTTATAAATAGTTTAAAACTTAAACGCGGTATACTCTGTAAAATTAGTTTTATTAAATGTGTAATATTCGCGTATATATAAGAAATCATTAGTAAAAACCAAGTTCACGAAAAAGGACAAATAAGGATGTCTAATTTAACAGCAAAATATGAATAATAACACACTTATCATCTTTGTTTAATGCACTCACGCTTTATGTTTGCCCTAATATGTACTTGTATGTACTATGTATAACTGGAAGTTGCCACCGTGGTCTATCTACTAGGACATTATTAACATCGTCATCATCATCATAATCTTCTACATGATCATAATCGTCCTTATCATTGTTATCCTCGTCATCATTATCCTCATCACTGTCAGCATCCTTATCTACCTTTTCATTATTATCCGCCTCCTCTTCCTCCTCCTCATCATCAATGTCATTAAATTTAACGTTTTCCTTCATTTCAAATACTGTCTCTAACAGTGTACTTTATGACAAATTATGGATTGATATTTTCTTTCTTTTGCCATATGTATTACATGTCAGTCGAAATTCACAATAGCAGCATACAAATGCGTAGAAAACGGAGTTTGCTGAAAATTTTACATATTTTTTTTTATATTTATGTTTGAAGCTTTTTTTGTTTGTCTTATAGCATCGATTTGGTTTTTTTTTAATTGTTATGGTGTTATAATTTGTTGTAAGAAACAAAAATAATAACTTCTCTGTATTATAGGTTCCTGTGAACTCGAGCAACGAACTTTTACCCCCACCGTCACCGCGGCCTTCATCACATAACAGTTCTACCGACGAATCTATGATGAACAATGTGGTAATTATGTTTCTTTGTATGATCAAAAATTTCAGCTTTTTTACATATTATTATTAATATTTAGGTAGCAGAAGTAAAGTTGTGTCAATGAATAATCAAGATTCGTCGTCACACTGTAAAGGAACTACGATGAAATAAATCATTGCCAAACCTTTTTTTTTCAGAGTTCAGATGATTTGTACATGAGTTCCACGTCGCCGGGCAAATTTCCGCTAGAAGATGAGTTGGAGAATATCGTGCAGCAACCGATTCCTTCTCCAGTGCCATCTCAGGCATGTATACGATTAAAAACCAAATAGAAGCCTATTGTAAACCAAAATGACTGGCAAAAAACGATTGTTTTAATTTTTTTATTGATTTTATTACTTTTGTCCATTATATTTAAACACAAGTTAGAGAGAGTACAGAAGGCAAACTCATGTATGTATATTCACTTTTTACATCCACACTCGGCCGTAGTGCTACGTAAAAAACCTAAAATGAATTAATGCGGATAATTAAAACTGGGTACTTATATGACTATGATTACATGATGTATTAAAAAAAATCAGTAACATATACTGACTGGGCAGTTATAATAAGTTTACTTTCTTTGCTGCATTGCTGTCGATAATCTTACGCCCGACTGTTTGGCGTGGCGCTCGCGTTCGGACTAGTTTGACACCATTTGAGATTCTGTCTGTCTGCTGGAGCGCACAGAATATGAACCCTGCCTTCTGTATCTATATAATAAAAATCTTCTGTATAATAAAAAGTACTTAATTTATATGTAATTACTGTAATAACTTTCTATTTTTTTACAGAGGAGCGAAGCCAGTAGTGAGCCTACCGCCACCACAGTCGAAGCAAGTACAACGACGCCGGCGGACTCTGACGACATAATTTTACAGACAGATATCAGCCAGTGGCTGTTGCTGAAGGCGCCCGCTAAAGAGGGACCCGAAGTGAGGGGAGGACATCCCGATGCACTAATCGTGCTTGCCACAAAAGCTACCAAAGGTGAACTTTATTTCATCTTTTTATATGTTAATTTTTTTATCGAATTTGTAGCTTCGACTAGTACTGTACAAAAACTTTATACTTTTGAATACCGTTAAATAATGAAGTCAAAATATTATAATGGCACAACAATTTAAAAGAAATTGTTTGTCTATTGCTTTCAAATTGGTTTTGTATTATGAACAAATATCTGAAATTTTGTATGTCTTCCAAACTTATCAATCAATTCGTGTCGCTTATGTCTGTCTGGCATGTACTATAAATATTTCATATTTTCTTTCATCATCTTAATGGGTTTTTGGGCATTAATCATATATTAAAATTTACCTTAGTAATACAAACCATGACTTTATTATATTTTAGTTTATCATTATAAGATCAGGGTTAATATCAGCATTTATAAATTTAGAAAACTTCGCTGCTAACCTTGTAACTTTCATGCTTTCACTTTACAGAAACGGACGAGTGTAAGTGGTTGACTCATTGTATGACTTGGGACTGAAAAAGATAATTTTCACTAATATTTTCAAAAGCTTAGCAAATGATTGCTTTAGTTGGTGAATTAGATGAGCACTTTGCCTCTTTTTAAAATGGCTTATATAGTATATTTATTTTAACTTAATGCCATGCAATGCACAGTCAATGCATATTGAAGCATGAATCTAAAAAAAACCTAACCATATGATGCTACAAATATTGTATAAACTTTGTTTCATTATATAAATGATTATATAAAACTGCAATGATTTTCTTAATGCACGGTTGGTTATAGGCGCTTTTGCTGTTATGCCACATTTTCTTTTGAATATAAATTATTTAAATAAGAATGCATCTAAGCTTGCACTTGGCCTTGGCGTTAAGTCTACTTGTGGTATAATGGCATGGAATGTGTGTGTCAAAGTTCTCACTATTCTTAAAATATAATAATATACTTTTGTTTAGAAAGATAGTGATCTTATACAAGTTATGTCACTTGTACCATTAGTGCCTTTAGCTCGTTTTACCATGATGATGCCTACAACATCGCAGATTTGTGTTTGTTGTACAGTAATGCACAGATAACTTTATTGTTATGTAAAATCTTCATCGCGATGCTTTATACTCGTAACTATGAAAATATTTATTTAAAATATCTGTGGCACTTGTACAGTCGCCTACACTAGTATGTGTGCGGTTCTAAATTTGCGATTCTATTTATTGTCCGCGCAAAACTTCTTGGTCGCTCTCATAAGTCATAGGGTGCCAGCATGTTATTTAATACTTATTGCCTTGGGACTTCCGGGCATTTCCGGATCGACACGAGTTAGAGACCGTCAAGAAAAGAGTTTATTCCTTTCTCGTAGATCGGCAACGCCCCCGCGATTACCTTAGTATTGCTTATGTTCATGGGCGGCGGTGATCATTTAACATCAGGCGAACAGCTTTTTCGTTGGTCCCCATTTCTATAAAAAAATGTGATAACTAAAATGATAACGACTTCTGATCTTGAATGTACACATCAGAACTGATAGTGGATGCACGGTCATGTACAATACCGGTTCTTCATTCGTCTTATCTCTTGGTAATGTGGTTCTGAGAGTTATCAAGAAGCTCGGGGCGTAATACAAATACACACACACACACACACACATATATATATATATATATATATATATATATATATATATATATATATATATATATATATATATATATACATACATATATATGCATACATATGTTTGTACGCGACTGTACGTACAACGGCGCTCGATCCGGAGCGGTGGGCGTGGTGGCGCGCGGTGTGTAACGGTTGCGTGTGCGCAGACTTCGCGTACCAGGAGGCGTTCCTGGCGACGTACCGCACGTGGGTGGCGCCGCGCGCGCTGGTGGCGCGGCTGGTGCGCCGCGCGCGGCACCTGCGCGCGCGCCCGCACGACCTGCGCTCCACGCTCAGCCTGCTCACCAGGATCGTGGCCGACCTCACGTATGTACATCCACTGGTACCCAATCAGGGAGTAGTTTAATACGACTTTTGAAAAATTCTATTAAACACTTTAGAAGTTCAAAATAATACCCATGAATTAGTATTTAATTTATATATTATAACACCTATAAATGCAAACTTGTATTGTTAAGGCAGGGATATATTTTATAATATTTGTTAAGGAATATCAGTCTTGTAAATATGTGATTTTAAAATAAAAAGATTTAAATAATTCGTATATTTGTTTTTTTTTTATAATTTGAAATGAATTCACGTGGTGTGGGGATTATGGGGGACGTTGGAAATAAGAAGATATCTCGTTTAGGCCGTGACTTTGGGAGCTCGCGTTCAGCGGCGAATGTGTTCATTCCGCGTTGTGTGCGAGTTCGGGATTGTGTGTGTAATACGTGTTTATGCTTCTTGTACAAAGTGGGCGTGGACACGAAAGAGCATATTTTGAATAGAATATATAAATATCAGATTAAGAGAAAATTTGCTACATGCCCTTTTTAACTAGTGTAAAGGAATTTCACAGACTTGTCGTGAAGTCATTACAATCGTAACTGTCTGTGAAGTTTGGAACTTAAGTTCCTTTACACTATTTTTATTATATACAATTCAATGGCCATTTCGTTTAGTAATTTATCTCTAAAGAAAAAAATATAAAACTTATTTGTGATAATTTTACAGGATGGCCGACTTGGATCGTTCATTAATGCAAGAAATAATGGAGTTCATTTATTGGCTTGTCGACACTGAAGAATTGCCTATAGCGAAGGCATTGCGCCAGATACTCGTTGATAAACAGAAACAGCTACATTTCCAGCAAGTAAGTGTGGTACCACAGTTCCACCGTGTGGTAGCGGTTTAAGAGAATCTACCACCCCATCTCATCCCGTGGGTATCGTGAAATTCGATAGAGGGAAAATGAAAACCAGTCGATGGGCAGCAGCTTCTTCCTGGAACATCTGAATAAATAGACTGCGGTTGCCAACCTCCCGCCAAGTGTGGCAACTATGGCAAAAAACCCCTAAAATAAGAGCTAAAAACTTTTGTTGCAATCTATGGTGGAGGCCTATGTTCAGCAGTAGACTAGTGGCAGGCTGAAATGATGATTGATGTTGATGAAGAATTGATTTTATTTTAACAATTGCTTGAAGCTTGTAATTTTAATTAAAAATTACAGTGCTGCATATAAATTGTGAAAATTTGCAATGCCAAGTGTGTTTGGTTCTTTACACTTAGGGAGTACTAATATTACGATAGCATAATTTCGTTAGTTCTTGGCTTACTTGAGAAAATGTTAATTCATTAAATATCTTCAATTTGCAGACTAACAATAGATACGAATATGACACTCCATGCTACGGATCAGTGTCATTACGTCGGGATACTCTTCTGGACTTTAAGGCGTCTGAGCTGGCGGAGCAGATGACGCTGTTGGACGCGGCGTTGTTCGTACGCATCACTACTGCCGAAGTGTTGTCTTGGCCTCGGGAGCAGTCCGAAGAGAGCTCGCCCAATCTGACTAGATTCACCGAGCACTTCAATAAAATGAGCTACTGGGCCCGCTCAAGGATATTAGAACAAGTTAGTATAAAATTTTACTTTGTTTGTAACATACGAATACAAACATCTATAATATGACGATTTTGTATAGTACTAATTTTATATACATACATACATAAGATCACGACTGTATCCCATAAGGGGTAGTCAGAGACTGGGCACTCACTGCAAAAACAGATGACTGCCACAATCCACGTTTCACCAAAACAAGATAATGCACTTGGTGTGATAGGTGGTGAGGCCATCGCCACTAATTTTATATAAGCGACTCTGAGTGAATTTAGCTGCTTGTGAGTATGCGCAGGTTTGTTCAAGAGTGCACACCAAATTTTTGTAACTGCACATGTGTCCGCGCGAACTTACAAAGAGACGAAAAAGTGAGCGATCGTGCTCACTTTTGATAATTCAATTGTACTTCATCATTTCTTTTGACCGCGTGCGTAGTCATCTTTTGGTCACTACCCCAGAAGTAGTTAAAGATCGGAGGTAGGCTGTAGTGTAAGAGACACAAGGACATTCACAGCCACACTCGAAAACCAACAATTTGTGTTTTTGCACAAATGTTAGGTACGGCTGAGATTCGAACCCAGACCCCGGGATGGTAGTCAGGTACTCTAACCACTAGGCCACGCGGTCGTCATAATATAAACATAGTAATATTATAAAAGGAAAATTATAAATGGTAAACCATACTAATATGATAAATTCTCTCTGTCTGTTTGTTACCTTTTCACGGCACGACCACTGAATCGATTTCGACGAAATTTAGCACAGAGATAGCTTGCATCCTGGAGGCGGACATAGGATAATATTTATGTTCCCACGGGATATTTAATGATTCTATATCCACGCAGAAGAAGTCGCGTGCATCAGCTAACAATAATATAATAATAATATTATGAATGCTTAAGTCCCTCTGTCTGTTTGTTACCTTATCACGGCTCAATAGTTGAACCGATCTTGACGAAATTCGCCACAGAGATAGCTTGCACGCTGGAGACAGACATAGGATGTATTTTTTATTTCGGAAAATCTAAGAGTACCCACGGTATCTTTAAAAATCCACACGGACGTAGTTGCGGGCTTCAGCTTGTAAGTCTATAAAAACAGAAGCAGTATTAAAATTAATATTTCTTTACATCAAATATGTTACTTACAAATACTTTCACAGGAGGAGGCTAGAGAGCGAGAAAAGTTTGCAAGCAAGTTTCTCAAGGTAATGAAGGCGCTCAGAAAGATGAACAACTTCAACTCGTACCTGGCTTTGGTATCGGCCTTGGACTCCCCCCCAGTGCGACGTTTGGGTTGGCCGCGTGCAATTGTCGACACATTGCATGATCATTGTGCTCTCATCGACTCCTCCAAGTCGTTTAGTGCGTACAGAAATGCACTTGCTGAGACCCAGCCACCTTGTATACCTTATATGTAAGTGGTCGATATGTAATATATACGTAGTTAATAACTTTAATGATATCGTTAGGATTTTAAAAACCAGTATAACTATGTGAATCTGTACTTTGGTTGTATGCAATGGTTCAGTTTCGGAATGATTCTGTATAAAATAGATAGTTGAAAATGTATGAGAGAATGATATAAAACGTTTTTAAAAGCTATGTTTTCGAATACATGCCGTATTTTTGTGATTGTTTTCGTGGCTATAATTTGAATGTTGTTTGTTTACAGTGGTCTAGTCCTACAAGATCTGACATTCGTTCATATCGGTAATCCTGATTTATTGCCCGACGGCAGTATTAATTTCACCAAGAGATGGCAGCAGTATCAAGTTATGGAGAGTATGAAGAGGTTTCACAAAGAGTGCGTAATTTTTTTATCTGTATTCAGTATTGGATCTAACTATGGAGTGTAGAGATAAGGATCGACGATTCACGATGTCCGAGAAATGCTATGTGCATTTGTTCCATTATTGTTTGTACAAGAGTTCCTATAAATACCAAAATGGCGCTAATGTTGCAAAATGTGTGACCTGAAGTTAAACGGTATTAGATTAAGTGAAGTATTCTAAAGGAAATTACTAAAATATAAAAGTAGTAGCATCGAATAGAGTTGTTGATAAAAATACTGTAACGATAAAAAACAAAGTCAATTTATAACATAGTGCAGTGAAAGTTAACGCGGCATAACTAAAAACTTATTTTTAAAAACTCATTTAGCACTTCATTTCAAATTTTGGACGTTTGCTTCAGTGGCAGCATGTTAAATTGACTCGTTTTCTCGGACACTTATTATATGGAGTCGTTCCTCCTTACCTCTACTCTCCATAGCTCGATTGTTTATCTATAACAGTGACAAAAATAATTTGATTTTTTTGATTCATTAACATTTTTCTTTCAAGGTTTTTTTCTATTTATACTAATTTTATACGATCACTGTCGTTGGTAATCGATTATAGATGTAATTTTTGATAAAAGTAAAAATGACTGCTAAAACATTAAAGGGCTGCTCGATGTCCGGCCATTCTGTGGAATCATAATATCCATTATACTTTTGTATCCGACAGCAGACAGTATAAGTTCAAAAAGAACGAGCGCATCCAGGCGATGTTCAACGGCTTCGACGACGTACTGAGCGAGGAGGCCATGTGGCAAGTGTCGGAGAGCATCAAGCCGCGCGGCGGCCGCTCGCGGAACGCCTCCGCCCCCTCGCCGCCCGCCGCCCCCGCGCCCGCGCCCGCCCCCGCCCCCGCCCCCGCCCCCGCCTCCGCGCCCGCGCCCGCCGCATTGCCCGCGCCCGCGCATGCGCAGACTGCCGCTTAGGCGACACTACGAGGTATGCTGTTACAAAAGTAGAGAGTCTAGCTGAGAAGGGCGATGGCTGCCACATCCCTACTGGTGGCAGGGTTCTTATGCAGGGATCCGTCTGGGTAGGTACCACCACCATACGGTGGCGGCTTCAGAGAATCTAACACCCCATCTCATCCCGTGGGAGTCGTAAAAGTCGACAGAAGGAAAATAAAAACCTAGAGACGGGCAGCAGTATCTTTCTGGAACTGCCAAGCGTGGCAACTATTACGATATCCCCCAAAATGAGAGCTACTAACTTTTGTGGCATTTATGGGGAGGCCTATGGATATCAGTGGACTATTAATAGGCTGAAATGACGATGATGAGGTACCTCCGCAGCCCCAGTTATTGTGCCGTGAAGCAGTAGTGGTTACTCTCCTTCGGTTTTGCACTGAAAGCTAGCGTAATCACTGGGCATATGAGATTCAAGAACTGACGTCTAAGGGTGACGGGCGCAGTGTGGTTTCACACAGAAATATTCTGGGTGACAGCATTATTTGTTATGAGCAAATGTGGCACTTACCATCTGGTGACCGTTTTGCTTGTTTCTTCTCATTACCCAATCATATATTCATTCAAAATCCAAAAAATATTATTGAATTGTTTAAATTTATGACATGTAAGCGTGCTTTGGTTTTCTATTAGACTATATTCTTTGTAAATTTATTCATAATGTACTTTTGACTTAGATAAAAATTTCATAACGAAACAAAAAAAAAGGTTCCAAACGAAATTAATATTACTTACGTTAAAAAATAAATAATATTCATTTCTTTTCGAATTAACAGCCTCTCAATGCCCCACTGCTGAGCATAGACCTCTTCTAATTTCTGAGGGGGTTTTGGAGCAAGGAAGAGCTCGCCACGCTGCTCCAATAAGAGTTGGCGGACTTCAAATGTCTACGAAATATATTTTATTCAGACATTCAAGTCCCCTTACGATGTTTTCCATCATCGATGGACTCGTGGTAAAACAGCACTTAAAATTGCAGAACAATTTTAAATGACTCCTTCCTCACAGCGGGAGCACAGGCTAGGTGGACTCTTATCGCGGTCACGTTTTTGAAGTGAAACTTCTTAAGGTGCGAGAGAGAATGACCAAGGTCGAATTTGAATAATCTGAACGTTTCCCAGTAATTTAATATATCATTTCTGTTCCTTTATATTTTTTTAATACTATTTTTTATATTTTTACAGGTATATAACTGATCCAAAGAATAAAGAAGCCGAGTGAACCACTCCGACAAAACTGTGAGAGATATACACGCAAGGAATTGTATTAACTTAGATAAATATTGTGATTATCTGTCCTAAGAAGGCCTAATTATCTTTAGAGTTTATGAATAAATATGCTACTTCTCAACTGTGATCGGTCCGAAGGGCGAATGTGATGGGTGACAGATCAAAGCTTAAAAGATGGCGAAAGGAACGGCTTTAAACTTACCAAACTTTCCAACTGAAATACACAAGCAATCGTCAATCGAAATCCATTTTCACTTCGAAATATTACTTGAAAGTTACTGTCTTTACATATCAGCATGTGACTTGAATATTTTACTACAATAAAGCATTTGACGCCTAGTTCTATATAAAATATGTTGTCCTTATAATGTTCTTGTTTCTTGTTCTCGTGACTTGCCATTAATGTCAATATTTACCTATATTATCACACTTATGATATTAAGCTGCATTTGAAGTTGATAATACTTTATAATACATCGAATTAGTGGAGTTCTTTTAAATTCGTAAGGATAATAATAATGGCTTAATGGCATTGATATTTAGTCGATTCTTAGGTAATTCGTGTCTCTACGTATAGTGGTGTGTCGATTGCGTTTTACAATGTCTACTCTAGCGCCATATTTTGCGATTTCTGCCAGTATGCCTGTGTGAAATGGGACTGTTTGACATGATGATTTCTTATACGCGAATATTACACATTTAATAAAACAAATTTTACGGATTCTATCGCGTTTAATTTTAAACTATTTATAACCCCACGTTTTGAGCGCTTTACAGCCATGGTCACGGGAAGCATACCACTGCAAGACTTCAAGACACAGTTAATTCTTTCTGCGCAGATCGGACCAAAGTTAATAACCGTAAAATTCGTTTTATTAAATCTGTTTGACATGATTAACAATTGTCTTACGAATACTTATGGTATGGTATGAAAACATGCAATTGGTTAACCTTAAATATTACCACAATTATCTTTACCATAACATAACAGAAACATATCAATGTCCGAAAGTGCCAAAAAGGGTGTACAACGTGTCCCATTTCCCTGCATACTTTCTAATAGCCTTAATGATGCTTTTAAAATAGTACAACATATTCGTCTTTATTATGGGGCAACGATTTAAATTTTACTATAAATTATAGAGACAATAAGTCATTAGGTCATAATATCCATTTTATACATTGTTTTGAAAAAATAGAACTAGGGGGAA
This sequence comes from Luehdorfia chinensis, assembly GCA_019845155.1. Lineage (NCBI taxonomy): Eukaryota > Metazoa > Arthropoda > Insecta > Lepidoptera > Papilionidae > Luehdorfia > Luehdorfia chinensis. The sequence continues at coordinate 1,438,551 of JAHVAK010000223.1, forward strand.
AAGGGAGCTATTAAATATTGCATAATAGACATGTTATGTAAAAAAATTATTTGATTCATTAAAATGATTTTATATTAATAGCATGTATATGTACTCGTATGTAGGCATCTATAACATATTACCAACTTTTAGATAAATTTCTGCTTAGGTATTAAGTAAAATTAACGTGATAGAAAAGTAATTCTGATAGCCCCATACTAATATTGAATACTTATATCCCACTAAAATATAATCGGTGATAAAGTTGTAATAAGTAGAAAACTGAAACATAGTGTGTGCTATTTTTTGATATGCGCTTAACTAGAAGCGCGTGAAGTCATATTTTCTACAACTTCTTAGGCGCCATTTAATTTACATTAAGATGTAAATTAATGCAATATTTTAAGCATTTTCGCGAAATTTTCAATTAAAACGACTACTGTTATTTTTGATAATAATCAGAATGTTAATATTTTTCTTATAAAATGCTGCCTACAAGGTAGCAGAAGGTTTATGAAAAACATACTTTTGAGATCTTAACTTGTTTATATGTATAATGCGTCACAATTTGTGTCATTTTAAATCTATACTGTAACTTATTCTTTAGATTCAATACTTGCTCTGAAACAGCGTGAACGTGTATTGAATATTTGTAAGTGATAAGGTTTATTTTGAGTCTCAAATGTTCAAGTTATCGATGGTAACGTTTTGAAAATATTACAAGATTAAGTAAAGATCAGCATTGATTTGCCTTAAGACAAATGGGTCTTGAAAAAAATAGCAATAAAATTTTCGATTGTTAGTAGGTTTGCTGCACTATTTGTGATACTACAAATTTAAAGTGTTGCTTACTACTCAGTTAACGTCCTCTATGCATAGTTAATTATATTAGGCGAATGTTAGTGGTAGCAGTAAGCTTTGAGATTAGTTAAAAACCGATGACCACGTTTCCGACCTTGCGTCATATCGGGTCGGTATTGTCTTTTTGAACGAGTAACGTCGCTACGTATTATTAAAAAAAATTAATGGGCGCCATAAAGGCGCATTTGTACTGTTAGCCGTATTGGTATTTGCAGCTACATCGGTGTCAGGTGCACAGGCTTGTGTACTCTTTCGCGGAGACAATTATCTTCAACAATATAGTAATACTTAGACGATTGTTTGTTGTTTTATTACTGCTGTCATGTACAAATATCTTTTCGCACTAGTTCTAAAGCATAAAACTTGTGAAAATGTAATGTACGTAACGCGTTCGACATCCCGGCTCAGTGTGAAAAGATATTAAAAAATATTCGAAAATGACGTATTTAAATAAATATTCATATGTCATTTTCAGTCGTTATTAGGATTTTTTCATTATACACACGTATTTGGCAGCGTAGTACGAATACGTAATGTAATTGCAAGGATCTGGTAGTTCATGTTTCTATGAGAAGGGGCATCAAAGCCCTACGCAATAAATAACTAGACCAATATTTAGAATGTTTTACAGTGCTTTACAGTAACGTATTTGCTGGTATTGCAATTTGTACGAATAAACATAGTTAAGTTGGTAGTAGTTATGTTACCATTTTTATTTTCTGGTATTGATACACAATATAGTGCATTTCAACGATTTCGTAGAATTATTATTAAATGAAATATATTAAAGACTGCCTAAATTAATTACTCAATATATTTGATGTGTAAATTAGTGAAAAATTTGTTTATATGTCTCATTATATTGCAGAGTACATTATATTAACATATTGAAGTCGCCTATTGCAATTTGATATATATTATTATTTATGTACCATGATGTTAATACACGTAATGTTTTGGGTCATTGACTGCGTACATATTTTTGTTGTATTAGCAACTTCAGTATTATATTATGAAAATGCCATAATGTATGAAATGGATTTATAATTATTTTTGTTTATTACGAACGATTGTTTTGCGTTTTACACGGTACTGTTTATTTTTTTAGTTTTAAGTATATTAATACAATAATTGCATAGATTGTACATTATGTTTAATCCATAAATCACACTGTATCTGAATTGCATGCATGTACAGTTTACATTTTGTGTGTCAAGGTTTCTTTTTTGTAATTATTTTGTAATATAAATATAGCACGTTATTTACAATACGATCATTACTTTGATTTTTATTATGCGTTTTACCAATAGTTTTCTACCTGCGAAACAATATTCTACCTACGAGAGTCCTAATCCATATTTGACATCTTACTATTATTCCATTTAATATGGCGAAGGAGTAAATTCTGTTTATAGATCTATTCTGCTTAAAGATGCTGACAGTCATTGCCAGTAAAATCGTAAATTATTACTGGTGGTAGGATTCCTTTGCATGAATCCGTATAGGTAGATACCACCGCAGATTCAGTTATTCTGTCGTGAAGCAGTAGTGTGCAAACATTGTTGTGTTTCGGCCTGAAAGGCACTAAGAGCTAGTGCAATTACTAGGCATATGAGATTTAAGTACCGATGTCTCATCGTGACGAGAGCAGTGTAATGCCACACAGGAATATTCTGAGTGGCACAGCATTTTTTGTTATGGACAGACGTTTAATTCACTTCAGGTAATTATTTAGGTAGCTGAGAATTGGCTAGTCTCGCCACTTTTTTATCGCAGACTGCTCTTTTGACCATTTATCTACAACGCCCTTCAGAGGATTTAAAATAACCTATATAATGTAACAAATTTGATATTGATGTGGTGCAAGTGCCGCAAAATTTAATAACACCCTTCCACACTGCGACCACACACCACAATCAACCTTAGGGCAGTAAGTAAACAGCGAATATTAATTAACTCACTGCCTTAAGGTTGACTGGCAGAAAATGCATTTTAGCATTAAGTCCGCCTTTTGTTCCATTATTATATTATCTGTATTAAGGTTTGGCCATTTGTTGCATATTGTCAAGTGTAAATAAATAAATAAATAGTGTGTGTTCGTTTACAGTTACAATTAAAAAAAGTAGTAAACGAGACAAGAAGGATATGATACCATTACCTTAAGTCTCTACATTAGCCCTACATTAGCGATACTCGAGATTGCGCTTTCTTTAACATTATACGATTTACTTTACGGGAACTTACTTGAACTTACCCAACCTACCGTGCCCGACGTAACATTCATGCGATAAGGTTGGAGGTAGGCTAAGATGCAGTGTTAGAGAGACACGGACCATCAATACACTTAATAATCAACAATTTGTGTTTGCTGGGTTTCAAACCCAGGACCCACGGCGTGGTTGTCAGGTACTCAAATTACTAGTCGCGGTCGCGGACGCGGTCATCTTTTTTATAGACGATAGATGGAGGTATGAATTGTAGGTAAAATGAAACCATTGCTTTTTGGCCATTACTATTTAAGTTAATGGCAATTTAAATATTTCTCTTAATATTATAACAGGTGTTTTACATAATACATTGTTCTTTTTTACGCCCTTATGTTATCTTACTTGTATAATAAAGCTGCAGTGTTCGTATGTTTGAAAGCGCTAATCTCAGGAATAATTAAAAATAATTTTAAAAATAAGAAATAATTGTACCGATAGGTGTCCGGCAAAGTAGAATGACACCTACCACTTTCCTAGGTGTCGTAAGTAATGTACGGGCAGCCTTTTTTCGTGTAGGATAACACCATAATATTCAATGCTGTCACTAAACTGCTCGTGGGGACGCAATGGGAAGTAAGAATTATTTGACTCGTACCAAAATGCCGTCACGTCGCGTTTCCCGCGTGGGCGAAAAAAGGACTACGCGAGTGGCCTCTATGGAAATAAGACGTGACTGTATGTAATGTAATCTCAGGGAGTATTTATTCAGATTGAAAAAATATTTTTCCATTAGGTAGCCCATTTATAAAGGATGGTTCTCGACTACAATACTTGATGCTCTAGCCTTAAGGAGCCGCACGCTGGAACAAAACATTGCCGAGAAGGACCGAACTGTGAATGCCCAGATCAGCGCGGTACCATGCCGTACGGCACAGTCACGTGGTCGGCTTATTTTACGCGGGTGAAACCGCGGGCTGCAGCTAGTCGGGTAATAAATGCCTTGGCAGTAGATAAAAAATCGGGTCAAGGGGGGAGGGGGCAGCTGACCAGCCCCGCTCCTCGGCGACGCCCATGAGAGAACATTTGTATAAACTATATACACAAATTGTTGAGGGTCTGATTTTGTGGTGCATGTGAATTTTTTTGCCTAAAAACGTACTTACGATACAGGAGATAGTTAAAAAAACTTATAAACCTTAAGACAGGCACACGATGCTCTTAAAACCAGTGAGACTAACCCTAAGCTCGATGCATTGTAGTGGTCTCCGTTGGTGATGATCTGAAAACTAAAAATTGGTGTAATGCTGAAATGTTGAATTTGACAAGGATTCGACCCTAGCACATACTACACAGAATGTAGATACGTTGAACGCTGTGTCACGCCATAGTCACCGTGGACTAACTGGGTGGTAAACTTGTATACAACTAACAGTTACCTATCTATTTATTTTATTATATATATATAGTTAACAAAAAGTAGAATAATGATTCTCGTGGAAGTAAAGAGCTAACTGAATTAGTTTTAGCAGATTTAATTAAACGTAATTAATGAAAAGCATACTTTAAAAAGTAGGCTCGTGTGTTTTATGGTCACTTTTCGAGCATTGCGGATAATTCTGCATACTTTCGAAAGATATAAACTACGCAGGAGATATTATAGAGCCACAAGTTAACATGCAAACACGGGGTACTCACTCGTCCTAACCTACCCGCGATCCATGTAACGCACATGTGATAAGATCGGAAGTTAGAGACACGGGGACTATTAGAACACATCCAGACCCGAAAACTGACAGTTTATCTTTTTGTGCAAATTGTGGCCGCGGCTGGGATTCGAACTTAGGACCCTGTGTAGTCGTTAGTTATTCTGAGCACTAGTCAATAGGCCACGCGGTCGTCGCTTGTAATCGCATGTAATCAGTATAAAAATGTAGTCATACATCTAAAGATCAATTCATACGTAACTAGGTAATCGAAGTATATGCACTTGTATATATGTGTATCATGTTGTGCGTAGTATGCGTAGTATGGGGGACTCAGGTGACAGATGTCCCGATGTCATAGTTAAACCGGCGTATCTTCAGCTTTTAATTATTATTTTTTATCTGATCTACGCACAATAATAATTAAAAGCTAAAGGTCGTCGGGACATCTGACACTTCTGTCCCACCGAGACCAAGGGTGCTTTAAAGCACTCGAAACGTCGGGTTATAAATAGTTTAAAAATTAAACGCGATAAAATTCGTAAAGTTATTAATATTGAATGTACCAGTGTAGCTATTGGTACACTCATTAATTCCATTTATGAATTGTTCTTGCCAACCCGCATTGAACCAGCGTGGCCTCTTGTTCTCGTCTCGAAAACCTTCTCAGAAGTGAGAGGTCTGTGCTCAGCAGTGGGATATTGATATGCTGTTACTTTACCTTTTTAATTCTATTAAATAATTTTTCAAAGTACTTGGTAAAGTCGACACGATAAGGCATTATGATGCAAGCAATCTAAGTTAAACATAGGCGATGCCCGTGAAGAAATATTGTTTAAGCTTTTATAAAAACTCAATCATTACCCGTGAAAGTAATGCTGCAGTTACATAAATAAGGCTGTTGCGCATAAATGGATCGGCTTTACCAGGGTCGGTCAACGCTCTCCCAAAATAGCCTTAATCCATTTCATATTGCGAGTGACTACAACTGGAAATCTAGTTACTGGCACCCTGTGTCGCACCTACAATTTTTTTTTATTAAAAAATATAAACGACACCTGGATTTCTCCCGTATCATGAGTGCGTTTTACAGACATACATCCAAGATACAGTCAAAGCCGAAAACCAACATTCTGCGTTTTTGCACAAATGTTGCCCGGCAATGGTTCAAATAAAGAGCTCTCGTCAGAGAAGTCAGATACTCTGTCCACTAGGCCACACAGCCTATAGAGTAACTTTATAGACTGAGAAGGTCGTCAATATATAATGTGTTTGTGGACTACATTGATCAATTAGCATCAAGTAGACTGCATGTTTGTCACCTATCATTCTATAAAAAACTACTGAAAATCAGCCATTGTTTTTGTTGAAGTGACAACATGCTTTAACACAAGTACGAGTATGACTATCTAGAACAATTGAATAATGTCATTGACTTGCGTTACAAAAAGCTATTATAATATCATTAGGTGAGACACCTTGGTGGCAGCTCAGCATGGATTCTCCACTGGATATCTCGAGTAGCGTTAACCACTTAATTCTCAAAATGTAACATGTTTAGGTACGCGTTTATCTAATTAGGTAATCGATTGTGAGGTGCATCCCGTTGTGAGGAATAAGTGATCATAGTTGTTTAAATAGGCGTGGAGAAAATGTTGAGCCGCAGTGTTGTGTAAATTGTTCGAAGCTCTTAATGATTATGGCTACAAACGGTCGTTTTTTAGTCTCCATAATGATAACTTTTTTTTTAGCAAATACATCAAGTTATGCTGCTCCTCTATTGGAAAAAAAACTATCTCTTGGACTGAGCCAAGAAGAATTCGGTAAATTTGAAGTTATATGTTTTTTTTTTAAGTGAGTTGTTTAGAGACTTTATTTTTGTGGTTCATCATTCATATAATAAAATAAACCCAAATAAACACAATAGTTCTTTGAAGAACTTGTACTTATGAATATGAGCAATTAATTAATAATTTCGATCTGTTTTTTTTTCGAATGATATATTCGCTTAATAAACTAAATTTTATGTTATTTTTTACTTACCTGTCAACAGTCGGAGTGTCGAAAAATACAAAAATTATTTTCTTTAGGTATACGAATTTTACGATGCACACAGGATGAGTTAGGTCACTTTAAGAATGTCTACTGAGGACAAGCTGTTGGATAGACTTTGTATTATTAATCTAGACAAATACTGAGTTTATCTATTACAAAATCTAAATAAAAATATCGAATACAGTAATTGACAGCTACTGTATTATATATGAGCATGTGCTAACGGCATTACTTGACTGCAGAATAACTGGCACAGAAGTAGATAGGAATCCAACCGCCAGTAGGCTGAAATTACGATCATCATCATCGTTATGACTTCTGATTATCACTATTCCACTACTGAACATAGGTTTCCCCCATAGATTGCCTCAAAATACAGTCCTGAGCCACCTGCATCCATCAACTTTCAGCAAACCGTGCAGGTCGTCGCTCCATCTCGTGGGGTCGCCCTACATTGCATTTGCCGGTTGGCGAGGTTGCCGCTCAAGAACCATTCTTTTTCCAATGGAATCGAAAATAATGATAATGATAAAAATCGATTTCACTTACAATAAACTTTTAGGTATTTAGTTAATCTCACCATGTTTCACAGTTTCAAGCTTAGACTTCGAGTTAGGAGATTACTTTGAGGGTGACATGATACTGATGGCGCATCAGAAGCAAGCGGTCTCAGCGGCAGAGAAGAGTCGCAACGGACTTATCGATGGCGTTAAGCGTTGGCCAGAACGTACCGTTGTATATCAGATTGAAGATGACTTCGGTTTGTTAAATACCTTATTTTTGCATGGTCATATAACTGCCGCTCATTTAACGGACAAAGCAGTGATAGGCGCAGGCTAACAGCGTTCTATACATTATAAAAGTTTTTTTTTGCTTTTAATCGTAATGTAACTAATCTATATTTATTCTTTTAACCAAACTTAGCGAAGGCTTCTCGACTATCTACACGAAAACAACATCAGTTTGATTTAAGAATGATAAATTTTTCTTTGAAATTATACTCATGAAATCGTAGTACATACATATATTACTTCATTTATTTTTATAAGCATATCACACAAACAGTTATAAATTCATCTTTCGCTTCTATTATATTAGAATAAAAATTTGATTTATGATAAATAAAAGGAGAAGGTTATCAAGTCGCCGCGCATATTTTTTTAATGTATTTGTATTTCCAATTTTAACAGATGAAGACCAAGTGAAAATGATAGAATATGCCATGATGGACATCGCTAATAAGTCGTGTATTAAATTCAGACCAAAAGAAAAAGATGAGCACGCAGTCCTGATAAAGGTATGTTTAGGAAAAATTGTTCTCCGATTGCTAATCTGTTTGCCACGCCAGATTACGGTAAATCTTTACAATATAAGAGAGGCTTGTTAGTAGTCAACTAACCATGAATAGAATAATTATTTAGGATACGAGTTGGGAAAATTGACGTCGTATGATCGAGCCCGCCAATTGACTATTGTTGTGAAACACATCCTAGTTTAGTTTAGTTCTTAGTTATTTTTTAAAATAAAAATAACTGCATATAGACTGATCGTTGGATCTTAGACGTTTCTTAGACGTTCCTTTCTTTTACGGGCTGGGTATATTTGGTATATTTATGATATGGTTAAGCCGCCGTCTGTCGCAGGCTACGAGTTTAGTCGACTTTTACGCTTGGGTTCTTTAACGCCGCCTCCACGCAGCTGGCAATAGTTTAAGTCAATGCTTAAGCCTTTCAGAAGATATTAGAAAATAATATTGGCGAAGAAAAGTATGAAATATTTTTATTGTCAACTATTAAAATTTTGCTTTTTTAACGAAATTTAATTATTTTTTTGTAATAGGGTTCCGCTAATGGTTGCTTTTCGAACGTGGGTTATAGCAATGCTAACGAAGATGACGATAAGGTGAGACAAGTGCTTAATCTGGCCAATGGATGTTTTCGTCACGGCACCGTAGTACATGAGATGCTGCACACGCTCGGTTTCTACCACATGCAGAGCACTTACAACCGAGACGATTTTGTAAAGATTATCTGGGAGAACATAAAAGCAGGTGAATATTTTCGATTTACTTTATATAATTATAAGTTTGAGATAATTTATAAAGTACTCGTATATTTAAGAGTTTCACAGCACCGAAGCCACGGGCGCAAAATGTGGACTACGTGTGTGGCCTCTGCCTACCCCTTATATGGAAAAAAGGCGTGGCTGTATGTATGTACAGTAACAATTTTTTTAGAATTCGGGTTATTAATTTTGTTTTAAGCATTGTATACCAAGCGACCTACGACGACGTAAGTTGACGTAAAATTTCAGTTGTTTTTATAAAATATTGCTAAGACAAATCAAAGGAGTGACTAATTTTTATAAAATTATTAAACATGACTTAAACCGTTCAAATTACAGTTTTGTATGTTGTAATTTTTATGCTTATTAATTTTTAATATGGGTCTGTAACGGGCTAAAATGAAGACTTTGATGAAATCATCTTGCGGTAAGAGCGTCGGAACATTTTACTAAAAACTATTTGAAGTGGACATGTGTAACACTGCGGTGCGTCGCGCAATTACACAAACCGCTAATACAGTTTACTGGGCTGAATATGTTGACTCACTTCTTAGAAATGTATTGGCGCTGTCCATCACATCCCGTAGACACCTACTACGTAAAAGCCTAAAGAGGGAAAATCAGGAACCAGGAGATGGGCAGCAGCATCTTCCTGGAACATCTGAATAAATAAACTGCGTTTGCCAACCCGCTTGCCAAGCGTGGCAACTATGGCAAAATCCCTCCAAAATGAGAGCTACAAACTTTTGTGGCTATTTATGGGGGAGGCCTATGTTCAGCAGTGGACTTGTGATAGGCTAAAACGACGACGACGACGACGACATATAATTTCATATTTACAGGAAGTGAAAATAAATATTTATCGTAATTATTTCTGTTATAAATATTAATTAATGGTTTACAGGCACTGAACATAACTTTGCAAAGTACAATAATGACACCGTGACTGATTTCGGAGTGGCGTACGATTATGATAGCATTATGCACTATCCTGAAAAGGCTTTCTCTAAAAATGGAAATAAAACGATAATCCCGTTGCAGGTATTTCTGACACATCGTTAACAGACTTATATTACGAGAACGAGTGGGAATTATTTAGGATAAAAAATACTTGTTTAATATTTGTTGATTATTATTAGGATTGCTGTCGATAATCTGAGTAAATGTTGATAGTTTTAGTGTTTCAAGTAATGTGTATCTGTTGGGACCTGTGGTTGGGACAAACGGAGAAAACAGATCATTTTCAGTTAATTGTATTGAAAATCACTGATATATTATTTTTCGATTTTCATTTATTAACTAAAAATTGATTTTTTTTAAATAAAGAAAATTACTTTTTTCAGAATGATACAAAGATCGGGCAAAGGAAAGGAATGTCCAAAAGTGACATAATAAAGCTAAATAAAATGTACTGTTTATCGGAAATAGAAGAGAAGGCATTCTGAAGTGAAGTTTTCAATAAATGATCTGCGTTGTAAATGATTACTTAACGTTATGTGTTATATTATTCATTTAAAATTAATGTGTTAATTACATTCATTTTTCTTTTACAACTTCGTGTTATTTAACTTACATACGCCATAAAATCTTTAACAATATACACGTTCACCTTGGCTTCTACTTTTCAGAATATAACTTTGTAATATATCGAACGAGAGCCGTCGTAGTTTAGGGACTAGGCGCTCTCCAAATTTCATAGTACGCGAGTGACCTGGGTTCGTTTCCCGGTGCCTACACCACTAAAATTGTCAATTGCAATTTTAAGTGCTGATATACCACGTGCTCGGCGGTGAAGGAAAACATCGTGAGGAAACCTGCATGTCTGACAAATAAAAAAAATATTTCGAAGACGTGTGCAGTCCGCCGACCCGCATAGGAGCAGCGTGTTGGATTCTTCTTAGCTCCAAAACCCTCTCAGATATGAGAGGAGGCCTGAGCTCAGCAGTGGGACATTTATAGGCTGAAACTTTACTTTTTTTATATGGAACGCCTTCAGTAATTAGGAGTTTAGATCCCGTCGAACTTTAACTTGGCCGGTTCTTCACTCCGGGACAGCTTCTAACCCTGTACAAAGAATAGGTCCGATCGGTGTAATTACGGTGTTATTCTGTACGAATAAAGACTGTCTGTACCTTAGTCGCTCCCGTTCCCTCTTACGACGCCTCGGTAGGAAAGAGTTAGGTGCTATTCTACTCTGCCGGACACCTATCGGCTGTGATTTGGTTATTACTAAGACAATCCGGTTCACTGTGTATCTAGCCACAAATACAAGATTAAGGTGTCCAGTATCTCGGTGATCTACAGGTTACGTTTTGCAGAGCGTGCGCAGGAATTCCATGGTTTGATTGCCCCTTTCCCTTTCCATCATCGGTCAACTAGGGGCTATGCACCCTTTCGCTGTAAATATACTGGAGTATTCGGACGAAATGTTTTGCTTGGTCATTTATAATCCGTACAGCTATGAGGACTGGAATAATTTTCCTGCATAAGTGTTTCCGCTTTATAATGTGGATGACTTTAAGAGAAGAGTGAATAGGCTTTTACTAAGCTAGTGCGGTTACCACCAAGACTACATCGCCACTTACTATTATCGGAAATCAAAATATATACATATATATTTATTTAATACGTATCTGCAATTTAAAGTAGGGACTTGTTGAAATAAGAAAAAAACAAAGTAAATGTAATTTACAATGTTTACACATATTTAAAATGTTATATTATACAATAACATACCATAAAATCGATATAAATTGTTACTATCGATACGTTATTAATCGAAAACATACACAGTACACGATATCTAGGCGTTGTATCACATTATATAGCTCAAGGTAGTAAGAATCAAATATTTAACACCATACTTGCAGCCACATGACTTTTATTTTACATGTAACAAACAGAAGTATATTAAATGCGGATCCACTATTGTGGGCACGGTGGGCATGCCCCCAACCTTAATTGAGTTCGACAACCCTGATTGAGTTAGGCTGAATATGCTTTAATAAAACGAACCGCGATTGATTCGGAACGCAGCGCACACTCACACATACACAGTTGAGTAATACGCGGCGCGGCGGGTAAGTACTCGTATTATGTGGACACGAGTGACTTTTTTATTTTAGTTACTTGTCTAGCAGTTCGTACTGTTTGTAAATATAATTAGTTAATCAATTTGTATTGCCCGCTCCTATTCTAAGAAACATCATCTCAACGAACCAACATACAAATATCACCCGGAGTGCAGACAGACAAAGGCAGCTTTGTCCATCATCAGATGGCAAAGCTGCCTTTGCCTGTCTGCACTCCGGGTGATACTCGTATTTGTATGTTGGTGCGTTGAGCGTTTACAGACTAGCGAGCGAACGCACCTGAGGGGAAGTGGCAGTAAAGGTTCTGGACCCACGGCACACTGGTTAGAGCCTCCCCGAGCAAGTTCGTCCGCCGCGTCGTTGCCCCTAGACCCGCTATGTCGCTTAATCTATTGTAGGGTTATTCCATTGAATTGACATACCTTATTGAATTTCTGGTAGCATTCGTATATGAGCCCTGAGTTCATGACATTGCTATTGAGGGCCAGTAGTACCGCCATGCTGTCGGAGAGTATTCGGATGGAGTGGTCTTTTACCATCTTTTCAGCTATGACTGATGCTGCGTGGATAATGCTCATGCATTCTTTTGAAAGTATGTAGGTGTGTGGGATCTTATTATCACTCCAAAGATTCAGTGTTTTGAGTCTTATGGCTGCCAACGCTGCTTCCTGTTGGATGTATAGGTGCAACGGTGGCAGATCCAGCATGGCTTCTAGGGCCACTGTGGTTCTCATACAACCCGTCGTGGCCAGACAAGCCAGCCTCTGACAACGTTGAAGTTTCTTAATAGCAGTAGTTAATCTAGCTCTTGGCCACCAAACTACTGCACCGTATGTACCTAGTAGCACCTAGGTACCCAGGTATTTTACCTCTGATGACTGCCGTAGTTCGGTGTTGAATAAACTGGGAAGATGATAATTATTCAGTACTCGTTAAAGGGTGAACATAATCAATTCAGTTTTTTTAGGTTGACTGTTAGGTCATATTCCTTGCACCAGCGTTCTACTATGAGTAACGCCGCCTGTACAAGGTCACAGATTATAGTAGCTCGTTTTCCTGAGATTAGGATTACTAATTCGTCTGCGTACCCTATTGTGTAGAAATGGTTTGCATTTAGTTTTGTGATGAGGTCGTTGATGACTAGGTTCCACAGGAGTGGTGAGAGCACAGCACCTTGTGGGCAGCCTTTTGCTAATCTAACTATTTGACTCTCACCTGCGATGCGCGCTATTCGTTTGCTTAGTGCATTTATAATCCAGTTCGTTCTCCACATCATGTTTGACGAGAACATTATCTATGCTGGTGAAGTTGGTTAAGTCGAAGTCTCCTTCTATATCAATGAAGGTGCTTAGACAGATGTTTTTCTGGTTAAGGGATAACCCGATCTGGGTTCTCCCGATTCTGTTGATTTATCTGAGCTATTAGCATGTCGATTGCTATGCAAAGGTTTGCTTAATAGTGCCTTTCCCCTCAGCTCTCTTTCGCATACGTTTTCCATGGCTTTCAGCATAAAGGATGTGAGGCTATAGATCTGAAGGATTTGGCATTTGTATAGTCACTTTTGCCCGGTTGGGGGTTGAAGATTACTTTCATTTCCCTCCGACCTTTTTGGACGTATCTATGCGCCAGGCATGCGCATCTCATGATTGCGGCAAGTACTTTTATAATCAGTGCCCCCCCCCCCCCCACTGAAGAAGAGCAGGGAAGATTCCATCCGGTCCTGCCACTTTGTAAGGAAACTGCTTATGGCCCATTGTAATTTTACATCTGTTACCACATGTTGGGCGTATTTACGGTCGTGGCCTCTCGGAATTATTATGTCACAGGGTAAGGAGTGCAGTGTGGTACCACATAGAAATGTTATGGGTGACACAAATTGTAATGGGCAGACGTTGCACCTGTCAGTGAGAGTTTTGCCAGTCCGTCACTTTCTTATGTAATAAAAATATTTTTTTACCTCTACAATTAAGTTGTCTATACGATTCCTATGCAGGAATCCGTCTAGGTAGGTACCACCCCAGGGCCAGTTATTCTGCCGTGAAGCAGTAGTGTGCAAACATTACTGTGTTTCGGTTTGAAGGGCACTGAGAGCTAGCGTAATCACTGGGCATATGAGACTTAAGAACTGATGTCTCGGGGTGACGGGCGCATTGTGGTGTCACACTGTGTGACTCAGCATTTGTTATGAGCAGACGTGGTACTTACCATCAGGTGAACGTGTAGCTCGTTCCGTCACTATTATCAAAAAAAAAGTCTAAAATTGAACCCTGCGCATCATTCTCTTCAAAACAGGCCGTTTTATGATTTCTGGACAATATCAGTAAAGTTTAAACTGGAAATGATATTATATTTTAAAGGTTCTATATCTATTGTATATTAATCCGTTCGGAGTAACGGAGTATCTAATATAATTATTGATCAAAGACTCTTAGTTGTATCAAGAAAAACAAACAACTTTATGCTTGCTTATTATTATGGCCTGCACTATTATACTAAATATATATTTAGTATATTTTTATATTTCTTTTTAAAATTATAAGGGCGGGCGCTTTTTCGCTTAACGGTCCTTTCACTGTAGACATTTAAAAATTTATTTTTTTATAAAAGATCGTTAAGAAATGGTGACTCAATTTTAATACAGGAACCTAATATTTCGTTGTCAATTTTCGATATTATATTAGTATCTGTGAACAGTTATTTCGTAGTGAAAATTGCCAACGGAAGATCTTTTTTTTTAAAATAAAAGTAGGCCATAATGATTAGCTATAATGGAAAACAACAGTTTCCGTTTTTATCATTTCCTGCTATGAATTTAAGCACTGAAATTAGGAATTCTTTAAAAGGCACCAAACGTAGCAAAAAATAACAAGTATTTGGAGCGTTACATGATAGTACAGTTAGCAATTAACGTAAAATGAAAGAAATATTCTTAGTAATTATGTCAATATTTTCTACGATAGTTTTCGGCTTATACGCAAGAACTTACGCTGAATCGATTCGAGATGAAGATGGTAAATGTTTTGCTGTTTTGCTTTATGCACTTTTATTGCCAAAAATATTTTTACTGGTTGTTTCTTATGCAAGAATCCATCTAGGTAGGAACCTACCACCGACTGAATCAGTAATGTGCAAACATGAACGAATCATTAATGTTTGCACATTAATGATTCGGTGAAGGACACTGTTAGATAGTGTAATTACTGGGCAGAAATAGGAAATCAAGAACTGCGCACTGCGTGTGACGAACGCAGTGTGTTGCCACACAGAAATTTTCCAAGAGACATAGCATTTGTTAAGGTATTGTTTTTTTCTAATATTATTTATTTCATGATAAAATTATGAGTTTTACGATGTTACTATTTAAAATGTTTCCATTCGAGTTACTTATCAGTTTATTTAGGATGTTAAAGTTCATAATGTTTGCAATAATATAATATATTATAAATACTGCTAATAACATGACTACCTTATTATTATTCACGGTTATAGCAAAATTGTTTGCGGTATTAATACTTACACAAAATTTATATGATTTAAATTTCATAGTTTTATCGAACAAAAATATAACTTATAGATAAACGTATAAGGCGAGATTCTGATAGAATCCGTATCAATATTTGATATATCGTCGTTGTCAAGTCAATATCTGTGCACATAGGCACTTTTTGGAGATTTCGACATTTTGACCATTATGGCTAGTTTACTAACCAAACTTTCGTATAAAAAGGCTGCTATGTGACTCTAAGCATTATGCGCTGAACTGTGGTCGTTACAAAAACATGCTATTTGCATCGGATAGAATGTTCTCAAATAAAAACTGCTATGTAACAAACGTGCACATAGCATATTTAATTTGATCAATATCAACTGTAATGGTTAGTAAAACATCTGCTATGTAGCTAGTCGAAACAATGGGTGGATATCAAGAACTCTTTGTTCTCAAACAATATTGCAAATTATGGAGATAATAATTATTTTCTTAAGTCGTCAGATGATTAGCTGTATGAGCTTGTAGAGCACGTTTTTTCAAGTTATAAAGCATAGAACAGAGAAAAGAAATTAGTTGATCACAATAATAATGTTTAGAAGAGGAGAATCAGGGTGTTTTACGCCAAGAACTTCCTAGGGAATCAGTTCCCCTGAATCAATGTCTTTTGAATTACATTGAGAGCAGTCAACCGTCCACATCTTTTGGCGTACGTGTTTAGAACGTTTTAGTTAATTCATTCCCTGAAGGAGACAGTAGCTCATCATTTCCTACAACCTCAAATAAGAGGGGGTACATTATTTAGTGACGATGATGACAATACATCAAACGATCAGTTACCAGTTTCGGAATTGTTTGCGAGCGACAATATCATGCCAAGCAGCTCCGAATCCCCTCAGTTATCCTCAATTAAGAACCTAACGGTTTACTGGGTAAACAATACATGGGATATAATAAAATAGACGGGCATAGTAGAATAAAGTGTACCTAAAGAAGCCAGGTATGTGAAAATTCGTTGTAATGACACTGCAATTACACGAAAGAGTAGTTTTTCTGACAGTTATAATAACTATAGGCCGATATCTCTCACGAAGGCTTGCGCAAAGCTGTTCGACACTATATTATTAGACATTATTTCCAAATTTATTCAAATCAGCGATGCACAATTCGGTCAAAAAGGTAGTTCTACTGATGCTGCGATATTTTCTTTAAAACAAATTGTTAATTATTATAATAAACTCAAAATTAATATTAATGCATGTTTTTTGGACCCTAGCAGGGCTTTCGATAGGGTTAGTTATTAGTTACTGTGGAGGAAGTTGCGTGAGGTGGGAGTGCCTTCGATATGTATTAATATATTGATTACATGGTACAGTGGCCAAATTAATTTGGTAAAGTGGTGTGGTGCATACTCTCAGGAGTTTCACCTTCCATGTGGGGTGAGCCAGTGGGGTCTTACATCGCCTCTCATCTTTAACCTTTACGTTAATCAGCTGATTGAGGAGCTCAGAGGCACCAGACTTTGTTGTCATATTGGTTCTGAGTGTTTTAACAACTTGAGTTACGCCCATGACATGGTGCTTCTGAGCCCTTCGATTAGTGCGTTGCGTGCATTGCTCAAGAGATGTGAACAATATGCAGTGGATCATAACCTCTTGTATAACGCCAACTAGTCCGTCTGTTTGCTTTTTGTAAGTGGCAGGGTCCCGGATCCATCCAGTGTATTTAGGTAATTTGCAATTGGAGTGGGTTAAAAATTTAGGTATCTGGGGCACATTATTTCCCAAAATCTGTGCGACGGTTATGACATAGTGCGTGCCAACATGATAGCTCGTCGCTTTCAGAAATTCTCCACGAGCTCTAAACTAGCGTTGTTTGCAGCATACTGTCAGCCTCTCTACACTCCACAGCTGTGGACGGACTACACCAAAAAGGAGTACCGCAGGCTGAGGGTGCAGTACAAAGATGCGTTTCGTGTGCTGTTCAGTCAGCCGCGATAGTCTAGCGCGTTCCGCATGTTCGCGGAGGCACACGTTGCCGGCCTAGACGCACTGATTCGTCACCGTATCGCGCATTTTAGAGGCTTCGTTTTTGGGTCGCAGAATGTTCTTATTAAAATGATTTGTTGCAATTGCTCGTACAGCGACATATTTAGAAAATGGTCGAATATATTGTTGTTTATAGTATAATACAGTTTCTAAAGTTAATATAATAATTTTCTTTTGGATAATAAATAATAACATGTACAAAATATTCCGAGATTTTGTATTCATCTTTTATTTTAATAATTATGTAATGGATCTCTGTTAACTGAATTTATAAATAAATTATTATTATTATAATACTTAATAATTTCTTACATCTGAATACCTAATAATCAAATAAAATAACGTATAATATCTTTAATTTATATTAGTTTATATAAAATAGTTTGATATAAAATTTTACAAGCAAACATTTTTATTCAATGTCGCAAAGTTATACTTTTTGCACATAGCAGATATTGGTTTGACAACGACGATATATAAACATCGTAGAAAAAATATTCCTTGTACGAGTATATCTACCAAATTGTATTGGAGACCCTTGAAATATATTTTGATGAACCTTTTTCCAGAATCGCCACTTGTAGAAGGAGAATTAGGTGAATACTTCGAGGGGGATATGTTGCTAACAGAGGAGCAAAAAATTGCACTGTATTCTTCAAACTTTGCTCGAAACGGTCTCATTGATACTTTTAGACGTTGGCCCGCCAATACTGTGGTGTACTACATAGAAGATGATCAGTTTGGTGGGTCATTTCAAATGTTTTATAAAACCTACAATAGTGAATATTAAAATTAGTATTATCTTTCATTCCCGTTTAAACAATTGTATATAGCATAATGTTTCTTTATATAACATAAAATGTACAAAACAAAATCAGCTTTCACTGATTTCGTAAAAACATTGACAAACATTCGTGGAACCATTATTAGATAAATTGATTCAAGTGGTGCATTCAAAAACTACTTAAGATTAGCTAGAGCTCAGAGGAGAAGAGAAGGCATCTCAGGGCAATTTAAGTTGATTTTAATGTTATTATAGACAAGTCCAGCCAAATTAAGGGTCGAAAAACAACTTTTAACTTTTTTATTTAATATTAATTCGATTACACTCAGATTGGATAATTAGTTATTTTTGAATTATACTTATTCAAAATAGGTTGATATGCTGGAAACTTTTTTGTTCACTTCAACAACAGTGAAGATGGTAAAAAACTTAGAACTTCGTTATTCGCAAAAAAAAAATGTATTTCATAGCCACAGATTTCTATATTTTTTTAAAAATTCAACAATGTTACACATAAAGTGAAGTTAAACGGAATAAGTTATGGTGTTACACTTGTTCATTTTTTAATAGGTTTTTTGATAAACGAGTGTTTACCGTTTAATTAACGAACCTTCATTTCTTTTTGTTTTAATTACAGATGACAGTCAAATTACGATGATTATGAACGCAATGGCGGATATCGTAAACAACTCATGTATAATGTTCCGCGAAAGAAGAAACGATGAATACGCCACGAGAATTACGGTATAATTCCTAAGTTAATTACTGTTTACTATGTAACAGTTTATTTTCTAATTTCACATGCAAGAGTACTGATGTAAAATGTTCGTAATAACTTACGTGTAATTTCAAATTTTATACTTTATGTCCGAAATCGGGTAGAGCATCCTAAAATCAAGTAAGTAATAAGTAGTAATTAAATAGTATTTCACTCTATAAGAGAGATGAACAAATAGCTGTATTAGAATAGCCTTATAAACTTTCCAAATGATTATACTCGTATTACTATTTAAGGTGTACCTTTATTTGATTAAATTAGCATGAATTAATTATATGGAACTAAATACTACAATACTGGTATTGTTTTATGTTTTATTTAGAGCTCCAGAAGGGGTTGTTTCTCCAGCGTTGGCTACACATACGACGAGGAAGATCCTAGAAATGACCAAACACTAAATTTAGACAGAGGATGTTTCCGGCATGGAACCATAGTGCACGAAATGCTTCATACGCTAGGGTTTTATCACATGCAGAGCACATACAATAGAGATGACTACGTTCAAATAGTGTGGGAGAACATTAAAAAAGGTAAAAACTTTGTAATTTTTATGCCGGTGGTTTCTAACACTCTGGTGGTGGTTAACTGGTAGTAAGATTCCTATGTAGGTGTCCATCTAGGTAGGTCCCCCAGGGCCTGTAATTCTGCCGTGAAGCATCCATGAAATCCGTGAGTTAAAGCTGGTATTTAATACAGCTATTTGTTTATCTCTTATAAAGAGTGAAATACTATTTAATTAATAATACTTGATTTTATGATGCTCTACCCGATTTAAGACATAAAGACTAAAAGTTTAAATTACACCGAATTTATTACGAGCATTTTTACTGGTGGTAGGATTCTTACCCAGGAATCCGTCTAGGTAGGGTTCATAGGGTCATCCGTCCAGGGCCAGTTATTCTGCCGTGAAGCAGTAGTGTGCAAATATTACTGTGTTTCGGTTTTAAGGGCACTGTGAGCTTGCGTAATCACTGGGCATATGAGACCTAAGAATTGACGTCTCGGGGTGACGGGCGCAGTGGTATTACACAGAAATGTGCTGGGTGACACAGCATTTGTTATGCGCAGACTTTGCACGTAGGGAGTCGACACTTTGTAGACGGTATGAATACATTGTTGCTACTCAAAAACTTTTCTTCTCCAACGATCGGTGGTTCTACGTGCTATATGGCATGCTCATTGTTACTTCAGCTTGCTTGCTTGCTTTGAGACTATATCGGTTAGCACGGTTCAGCTGTGTTACGCATTCTACTAGGTTGGGGAAAAAGTTTCTTCGCATTTCATATGAAAACTCAAGATATTTTTTTCAAAGTTTATTTACATTTTATTACAGTATGAGTGCTAGTTCTTTTAGTGCTTTTTTGTTTGACACTACCTAAAGAATTATGACGAGACCGAAATAGGTGGAAATCTGAAGGTGCAAGGTCAGGGCTATATGGCGGATGCATTAACACCTCCCAGGCAATCTCTTTTAATTTTTGCTGTGTGAGTAGACAGACAAGCCTATGACAAGCCATACTTGATAGTCAAGATGGTGTAGACATTAGCTTACTACATACCACTTAGAAAGATCCTAAAACGAGTATACGTGTCAGAAGTGCCTTTTCCAGGTTGTAGTGATAGGTAAGCTACGAAGCAAATGCTTTGTATGAATTTGAAATGTGTCAAAAAGAGAATATATTTTAAGTGCAGAACTTGCAAAAAAATACTGACCATTGCATCTATTAACGTGGAGGTGTTAGTAAAGATAGTTATTATATTATAATATCTGGACTTTTAATAAAACTACTTTTACGGATTTTATCGCGTTTAATTTTTAAACTATAAATAGCTGTGGATTAAATACTTTCCGACCCTTAGGAAAATAGTCTTCAATAGTTGGTTGTACTGTATTTACAGTTCTAAAGACCACTTATTCATTATTATTTAAAAGGTTTGCTTTCTATATATAAAGCGTTTAAATATGTCTTCTGTAATTTTAGTTCTCAGGTAGTATCCGACCCCTTTCTTATGTAGGAAAACCTACACGCAAAGCTATTCCTATCATTATTATCTAATACATTACCACTACCTAAACCGGCTTGCCTTTTCACAACTTATACGAAGTTTCTTCCAACTAGTCGTACTTATATTCTTAAATTATTATATTGAACTAAAAGAACGATATTCTGGGACAGGGATAAATAAAATATTTAAATAGTACTATTTACTGCTGATACCCGCGACTTCGTCCGCGTGAGTATAGGGTTTTCTAATATCCCGTAGAAACTATGTGATTTTCCGACATAAACAGTATCCTATGCTCGTCTTCAGGAAGCAATCTATCTCTGTATCAACTTTAGTCGAAATCGGTTCAGCGGTTAAAGCGTGAAAAGGTAACAAACAGGCATTTATGATATTAGTAAGGATTATTTTTTTGTTGAAAGCCATAGGTGCTCGCTACATATTGTATTGTTGACCTTTCACGCTTCAATGTTTGTAGTTCCACAAAATTAATAATGATATTAATTATAAATTTATAAGTAATTTAATTGCCAGGCAAGGAGCACAATTTCGCTAGATACGATAACGACACAGTGACGGACGTCGGAGTGTCGTATGACTATGGAAGCGTGCTGCACTATAGCTCAAAGGCTTTCTCGAAAAATGGAAGCAGAACCATAGTTCCCCTAGAGGTAACTCTTAATTTTATTTTTTATACAAGTAAAATGAAGTGGCAGTTTTAAAGAATCTACCATCCCATCTCAACTCGTGGGTGACGTAAAAGTCGACAGGGAGAAAAAAAACCTGGTGATGGGCAGCAGCATCTTCCTGGAACATCTGAATAAATACAGCGAGGCAACTATGGCAACTTTTGTAGCAATCTATGGAGTAGGCTTATATACAAATATGCTTCATAATATATATTTTTTTCGGATCACTGTAGCGTGTAAGTTAACTTCAGTATCCTTCCTATTTGCTAAAGGATCTCTGATTTTGACGGCGTCCTGTGATAGAACGGTAGCCTCTCACGCCTCACAAGTGAAGATACTGTTGCGTTTAATATAGTAACTTAATCTCGTGTGTCGCGGGTGTCGTAAAAGTCGACAGAGGGAAAACTAAAATCAGAAGATGGGCAGCAGCATCTTTCTGGAACATCATCAATTGAGTTATTTATTTTTTGCTTGAAAAATTCTAAAAATGTGATATTATTTTCAGGAGGGGGCTATGATTGGACAAAGGATAGGCATGTCTGATAGTGACATAGAAAAATTAAACAGAATGTATTGCGAAAATAAGGACATTGTAGGCTCTAGAGTAAACTTCATTTAGTTTGCGAGTCATACTTTGAAACTAAATATTTCTGTTGTAATTTTGCTCAAGCGAGTAATTAAAACTAGTATATACGCAATTTTGTTTTTCTGTAACTGATTTAGTAAGAGATACTAGTAATGAGGTGCTTAAACTTTGATATTGTAAATTTAATAAATAGATTGCCTGCCGCATTAAGGTTATCGATTTCGGCTACGGCGACAACTTTCTAATATTGACAGGAGCCATAAACTGCGCAAAAGATAGATATTATAGTGCCACAACCTCCCGCGCTTCCGATGTAACCCTGATGCGATAAGATCGGAGGTAGGCTAGGATGCAGTCCCAGAAATACGAGGACATTCATAACACAACGAGACCCAGTTTGTTTTTAATAAAAATTACAACTTTTAAATATTAAACATAATGTTACACAATAACTGTTAAACTTTCTAAGTCACTTAAGGACTTTGTTATTGGTTCCTTCTTCTTTTTCTTTATCAGCTTGTTAATAGTCCACTGATAGGAGCCCACCCAAAGAAGGGAAGATTTTCCTTAGTTACCACGCTTGGATGGCGGATTAGACGCTACAGTCCGTCACCGGCCGCACCGTGTTTTTGCAATGATTATTCTTCCGCCTGTCGGAAGCCGTAGGATTCCTAGCATTTCCATCACTCTACTCCTACGAGACCCGTACGACGAGATGGTCTTATTTTTGTTTAAAAGTATTTATTACATTTTCATCTCGGTGTGTGGTCTACTTTTCCAGTGAATGCGACTGATGGGAAGAGATAATGTATCTATCTATATATCTATCTTTATCTTTCTTTAATTCTGGAGAGTCGTTAGGAAGTCACTTAGGAGAAGAGTTGTTGAATTTGACGACCGGGTTGATTATCGGTCAGACTTCCCGCAAAACTGTGCAGGTCGTCACTTCGTCTAGCGGGGGGGTGTGGGGGGGGGGGGGGCTTGATTTAATATGATGATAGACACTACAGTCTGTGAAAGTGCGAGCGCGGGTGTGTGTGAGTGTCTGTGTGTAAATGTGTGTATTGTGTATGTGTGCTGACGTGTAAGAAGCTGTGGTTTTCTTAATTTGAGCTTAAATTTAAGCCAGCAGATTTTCTGTAGATGCTGTAACGCTTTTAATAATTTTTTTATGAGCAATGTGACGAAAATTTTTAAAAATTACAATCAATTATCGGTTTCTTTTAGACAGCAAATCAATGTGAGTATGAAAATTTAATTTGCTGTCTATTACGATACCCAGGTATTTACGAGTAATACGAGTAGAGTCGGTATTCTAAAGCATCAAATCGAATAAGACCATTTGCGGATCTGTGAAGCCACTTTCAAGTTATTGATATGTTTTCTAGGACATACACAACAAAACGCGCAAAAAGTTGAAATAGCCATGGCCGGGAGGGGAAAGGGGGTATGACTCATCAGGGGATCGTTTTTGAGTGGGGATGAGATGTAGAATCAGTGCCTAAATTGTCGCTAATACGATCCCGGACCCATTGTATAATATGTTTATAATTATTTTACGTAAATACGTAAAATACATATTAATTTATAATGGTGGTACAATTCCTATGCAGGAATCTGCCAAAGTAGGTACCACCCCAGGGCCAGTTATTCTGCCGTGAATCAGTAGTGTGCAAACATTACTGTGTTTCGGTTTGAAGGGCACTGTGAGCTAGCGTAATCACTGGGCATACGTGACTTGAGAACTAATGTCTCAGGGTGACAGGCGCAGTTTTTTGTCACACAGAAATGTTCTGGGTGACATAGCATTTGTGTTATTGGTAGACGTTGCATTTACATCAGGTGAACGATTTGCTCGTTTCGTCACTCAATACAATAAAAAAGTGGGTATCAACGGAGTGCCAGTTATGCTTTTGACAAGTAGTAGTAGGTAGTAGTAGTAGGTAGCAGTAGCAGGTAGCAGAAGTAGGTAGCAGAAGCAGGTAGCAGTAGCAGGTAGTATTAGTAGATAGTAGTAGTAGTATTATTATTATTATCGGATATGTTTTCTTTCTCAGCACTTTCGCTGGTTTCAGCTACATTTACGGGTCTAAACCAAGTAAATGCAGCGTGTGGTGTATTTTTATGATGAGAGTGTGTTTTCCTCCTCCACTTGCATGAATTTCCTAACTATTCGGCATGTGTTTGAAATGGCAGCTTTCTGTAGGTTTACATAAAGGGATTCTTCTAAATCTATTAATTTCAGGCTACGGAGAAGATGGTTGGGGATAACGCCGGTTGTGGAGAGAACTATAAGGGTTAACATAAACTTTTTCTTGTTTCCAGATTCTTTTGACTTCTTCTTTAAGTTCAGTGTATTTGCTTATTTTTTCAGATATTGTTTTTTGTAGGTTATGGGTGTTAGGAACTGCAATATCTATAAGGTAAGTGATTTTATTTCTTTTATCCTGTAGGGTTATATCAGGTCTATTGTAGTGGATGGTCTTATCTGTAAGTATAGCGCGATCGTAGTAAAGTTTGTGCGTGTCATTTTCTAAGATAGTTTGTGGTGAGTAATTATAGTAAGGAGTGTTAGTGTTTGGTATGAGATTGTGTTTGAGTGCTAACTTTTGATGAATGATGTTTGCTACTTGGTTGTGTCTGTGAGTGTAGTCTGTCTGTGTGAGTGTTGAGCATGCTCCAGTTATGTGTTGTATGGTTTCGGATTGAATATGGCACCTGCGGCATTTATCGTTTGTGATGGTAGGGTCTTTGATTATATATTTCCTGTAGTTTTTAGTATTGATGATTTGATCTTGTATGGCTATTATGAATCCCTCGGTTTCTGGAAACAAGTTTCCTATTTTAAGCCATTTATTAGACGCTTCTGCGCTTATATGGGATTGTTCTAAATCATGAGGGTGTCTGCCGTGTAGAACTTTCTTTTTCCAGTTTTCAAGTTTTTGCTTTTGTGGATCTGTGTTGTTCGTGTCTTGTGTATTTAATTGTTCACTTAAATTAAGCGGTGTATAATTAAGGTCATTCAGAGTAACAGCTTTGTGTATTTCACTGGTACAAGATTTGGTGTGGAAGAATGTTTTTAACCTAGTGATTTGTTTCTGCCAAAGATTATGAATGTCGATTAGGCCTCTCCCTCCATTCTGTCGTTTAATGGTAAGTCTTTCGATTGCGGATTTAGGGTGTAGATTATTATGTTTTGTGAGTATTGTGCGTGTTGTTCTTTCTAATTATTCTATATCAGTTTTTGACCATTTTATTACTCCGAATGAGTAGGTCAATATTGGTATAGCAAAAGTATTCAGGGCTTTTATAAGATGCTTTCCAGATAATTGTGTTTTGCAAACTACGTTTATTCTCCTCCGATATTCCGTATTTAGTGTTTGTTTAATTGTTGTGTGGTCGAGTCCTTTTAGTTGTTTGTATCCTAAATATTTGTATAAATCTGTTAGTTCCATAGCTGCTATTGTGTCGGTGTCCTTAACAGTGTAGTTGCCAGGTTTTATTTTGCCTTTTATAATATGTAAAGTCTTACACTTATCTAATCCAAACTGCATATTAATATCTTGACTGAATTTTGTCGTCGTTTCTATAAGAGTTTTCATTTGCTTTTCGGTGTTAGCATATAATTTCATGTCGTCCATGTATATGAGATGTGAGATAATAGTTTCTTCGGTATTGTGTTTAAGATTATAGCCGGCTCGACATCGGTGCAGTAAGTGAGACAAGGGGTTCAGGGCGAGACAGAACCAAAGAGGGCTAAGGGAATCACCCTGATAGATACCCTTCTTAATATATATTTGTCGAGTTATAACAGTACTGAGGCGGTTATTAAGCTGTAGTGTAGTTTTCCAACGTGTCATAATGATGCGCAAAAAATCTATTATTTTTGGATTAATTTTATATATTTCTAAAATTTGTATTAACCAAGAGTGAGGAATGCTATCGAAAGCTTTTTTGTAATCAATGTAGGTACAGTGTAGGTTTCTATTTTTAGTTGTAGCATGTTTATGAATAGTAGAGTCTATAATTAATTGTTCTTTGCATCCCATGTGTCCCCGCCTGCATCCCTTCTGTTCCTCTGCTATTATATTGTGGTGTTCAATATGTAAGTTGATTTTAGTAGTGATTACTGATGTTAGTATTTTGTAAATTGTGGGTAGGCATGTGATTGGTCTGTATTGAGAAGGTTCTGATGTGTTTTTATTTTTAGGTAGCATGTAAGTTATTCCTGTTGAAAAGAATTCGGGGATGTTCTGTTTTCCTAATACGATATCTGTTAAATTTTTTGCTATGGATTTGTGTAATGTGGTTAACTTTTTATACCAAAAATTTTGTATTTTGTCTATACCCGGTGACTTCCAATTATGTAGTCTAGCTGTTATATTCGTAATATCAGACTCTATTATCTCTATAAATTCCATTGCATCTATTGCTCTCCATTTTGTTTCTTCTTCTGTAATCCAAGTTGCTTTATCGTTGTGAAGTACCTGCTCTTCCCATATGCTAGACCAAAATGTTTCTAAGTTTTCTTTTGTAGGTGTATTTGTGTCGTTCTCTGTTGAATCGATATGTGGTTTCTGTATATTTCTATAAAATATTTTTTCGTTCGTAGCAAATATGGAATTATCATTTTTGCGCTGTTGTGCCTTCATATATCTCTTAAGCCTGCCTGCTTTAAGTGCTAGTTTTTGTTTGAGTGTATCTAAAAAGTCTTCAGGTTTTCTATTGTTACTTTCGTGACTGGTGTGAGTTATACTATTCTTAAATATTGCTTCAACTCTCGTAACTACTTTATGTGATCTATTGTTATTGATATATTGTGTGAGTCTACCACAGTCTGCTCTTAATTTTTCAATATCTTTTTCTAGCCTCTGTTGCCAAGGTGGTTTAGCATTGTCTCTTGGTCTTGTGTATCTTGCATGTTCAGTGATTTTAAAGTTGAGTTCTTCAGAAATAACAACCGCTGTACAATAAATGAGAGTGTGTATGTCTATCAGTTGTGTGTCATCGGATAAAAACTGTTTTAATATATTTTCATTAAATAAATTAACTAAACGGAAAAGGTTCGGACTATATTTGAGTTTAGGCAATTTTGGTCGTGCAGCTGGGTCCATCCCAGAATATTGTATTAGCGTTTCTCTAAATTTGTCTTGTATTTCTTGTAAATATATATCTGATATCGGGTTTTGATCTACGACGACTAAGGCTTCAATATCATTTTGTAGCGTTAGGGTTATAGATTCAGTTTGTGTGGACGAGTGTGATGTTTGCGAGTATGCTTGCGTTTGGTTAAACGTTTGAGATTGTGTATTAGGTTGTAATTGAGTGTGCGACTGTGGTTGTTCTTGTGGAAAATGTTCGTTGGTGTTTTGTGTTAGTGTGATAATGTTAATTTCTACATCATTTTCTGAATCTTCTTGTAGTAATTGTGTTCGTACTTCCTCTTTTAATTGGTCTATAACTTCATTAGACAAAAGTTTATTCCTTACTATGGTTCTTCTTTGGTCTGAAATTCTTTGTTCTGTAACGTTGATCTCTGGGTATTTTCGTGTAAAATGTGCATGCAGATGTTGTCTGTAGGTGGTCATGTCGGTCTCTAATTTAGTTATGTATAGATAGGTTCGCATGATGAATAGGTTTACATCTTTGCTCCATCTCATACGAACTCTTGCTTTCCCGGCCTTGGTGGACGTGGGTAAAAAGGTACTTACCTCCCGCGCAACATTCAAGTTCGGAGTGGGTGGAACTGTATTTAAACTATTATTGGGGGGTGACGATGGCATGGAAGGTGATGATGGCCTAGATGGTGTGTATGACACTGTGCTTGGGCTATATGGTTCTACTGGGGTGTTTATCCTGTCTATTAATCTGTCGCCATCGTCAATGATTTCGGCTGTAACATCTTTGTCGGTGGGAGCCCGCCTGTTCAACTCCTCACCGCTGACGGTTCGCATGCTGAGACACCCAGCGTCAGCTCCAGGTGTGCCCCGGCGATCGCCCCCGGGCAGCGGCCCTATACGTTTTCTTTTTGAACGTGTCTCCATGTTGAATGGGTTTCCAGAGCCACGTTAGCCACGCCAGTAATTTCTCAATCGTGTTTCCGCCCCCCACGTGATTAGATGGTCAATCAGGACGTGTGGATGTTTAGGGGGCTTATTATTATTATTATTATTATTAACGGATATGTTTTCTTTCTCAGCACTTTCGCTGGTTTCTATTATTATTATTATTAGTAGTAGTAGTAGTAGTAGTAGTAGTAGTAGTAGTAGTAGTAGTAGTAGTAGTAGTAGTAGGTAGTATTAGTAGGTAGTAGTAGGTAGTAGTAGTAGCGCATTAAAAAAAAATTGCATAAAGAATTAAGTTGTCTGCACGAATTAGTCCAAAATTGAACCGTGAGCATCATTCCCTTCAAAACAGGCCGTTTTATGATTTCTGTAGATTATCACTGAAGTTTCATCTGTACATCCGTACTAACATTATAAATGCGAAAGTTACTCTCTCTGTCTCTCTGTCTGTTTGTTACCTTTTTACGGATCAACAGTTGAAGCGATTTTGACGGAATTTGGCACAGAGATAACTTGGCCATAGGACACTTTTTACTCAGAAAAATCAAATAGTTCCCACGTGATATTTAAAAAACCAAAATCCACGCGGACGACATCACGGGCATGAGCTAGTCATATTATATTTTTATGGTTCTATTTCTGTTAATCTGTTATTCCGAATCTCATATAATAGTTGATCAAATACTCTTAGAAATAAAAATAGAAATACATATTTTTTTGCTGTGACTTTTTTTAAGTAAATATATACTTGTGCCAGGACGCCCCGCTCTTCCATTACTAACAAATGTTATTTAATGGTATTGGTATTAACATTTTACTATTTTAACTTATAAATTATGTAACATATAGAAATATGCTCTTGATGTATATGCACATGTAAGTGTAGAATTTATATAGCATAGAAATGCATACATATACACCCCATATGTATGCATTTCTATGCATTAAGTTTAATTTTGCTATTTACTTTATTGTACAAATAACCGGACTGCCTCTTAAATTGGTTCTTGGCGAAATTTGTTTTAATTGTACAATTGTCAATAATTGCTATTCTTCTCGTACTGTTACTGGAGTCAAAGTTTTAAGTCTTATGTTTTTCTATTAATAAATAGCACATATCACATATAGTTTCCTAACACTCAATAATTTGCCAATAGCATATAGTTCTTCTGTAGGAAATCTATAAGGTTTACTGTACAACACCGTTATTAATGATCGCTGGCCACGTTCTAACTCTAACATTTTCATTTATGTTGCCCCACCCCAAACTGGGACACAGTATGTCAAAACTGATTGAGCATAAGCAATATAAATTTGATATAAAATTTTAGTAGTTGCCACGTGTCTTATCGCATGCACGTGTCAATCGCTTATGCATCGTGTTTATACGCAAGAAGTTACTCTGAATCGATTCAAGGTGTAGATGGTAAATGTTTTGCTTTTCTGCTTTTTGCACTTTTATTGCAAAAATTAAAAATTATTTTTACTGATAGTTTTTAATGCAAGAATCTATCTAGGCAAGAACCTACAACCGACCGAATCAGTAATGTGCAAACATGCAAACACAACAAAATTAGGCATTATCAAGTGTCATAGACTCTTCCACAGATGGGCAAGGAGCTGCCTATGTACAACGTTATTCATAATTGGTATAACATCCCGGCAGCTACCTATGCTACTTTACTTTTTTTACTTTTACGCGTCCCTGACTCAGAAAGTTGTTGCCCCGGACCAGACAAATTCAAAATACGTTTTCTTCTCCATTTAATTTACGTTACCCTGCTACGGCGTCATACTAACAGATTAACTTTGCAACAGATTTCCTTAAGCTTCATGTTAACCTAGTACTTGCGAGTGCTTTCGAAGGCAGCTCAAAGAAAAAACGCTTAATTAAATTTATGAGTTCATTGCCTCGATCAGCTGTGTAACAGGGTAGAGTCACCTATCAGTTTTAAGCAAATTCTTTAAGGCGACATATCTCCTACAGTAATCACGCTACGAGGCTCATTATATTTTCTGGGGCATATACACATCGTCCCTAAACCCAGCCCGCCGGGATGTGTAGGACATTACGAATGACCCTGTATACTTTGCGTTTGCGTCACCGATGGTATCGAGAGGCGAAACACGTGTCGTATTCTCGACTTCAGTGGTGTATGGTTACCTAGTGGTAGTATTGTAGTGGTTGGTGGACGGTATTTGGTGGCGGTTCCTGGGGTGGTGTTAGTTTGCGTTGTGCACGCTATTGAAGGAGGGCGGGTGGTGCTCTTAAAAAACTAGGTAGGCGGATCTTAGCAAATTAACTTAGTTTTATTCATTATAATGGATTTCCGCAAAGTAACGCCTGATTCTATTAACTATAATATAATATATATTATAAATACTGCTAATAACAAGACTACATCATTATTCATAGCAAAATGGTTTGAGGTATTAATACTTACGCAAAACTTGTATGATTTTAAATTCATTGTTTGGTCGAATAAAAATAAAACTTTTTAGTTCTATTTAATTTTTTATAAGTTGAGTAATGTAAATTACAGACTAAAGGCGAGATTCTGCTATTATCCGTATCAATATTTGATATATAAGAATATCTTAGAAAAAGTATTCATTGTACGATTATATCTACCAAATATTATCAAATAAATTTGTATCTTTAGTTTAATTAGAGGCCCATGAATTGTATAATGTACATTGATTAATCTTTTTTCTAGAATCGCCACTCGTAGAAGGGGAATTAGGTGAATACTTCGAGGGGGATTTGTTGTTAACAGAGGAGCAAAAAATTGCACTGTGTTCTTCAAACTTTGCTCGAAACGGTCTCTTTGATACTTTTAGACGTTGGCCCGACAATACTGTGGTGTACTACATAGAAGAAGATCAGTTTGGTGGGTTATTTCCAATTTTTTATAAAACCTTTAATAATGAATTTTTAAATTAGTATTGTCTTTCATTACCGTTTACACAATTGTATATAGCATAATGTTTCTTTATATAACATAAAATGTACAAAATCAGCTTTCACTGATTTCGTAAAAACATTGCAAACATTTGTGGAAACATTATTAGATAAATTGATTCAAGTGATGCAAGAAGTAAAGAGATTTCCACGAAACTTTTACACCAATTTAAGTGCAGACGTACATATTTCTTATCGTACTGCACGCATACACTTGTCTTAAACAAGACTTCAGTTAATCATTTCTGAACATTTATATCATGTATTGAAATAGTATTTTTTAAGAATATAAATGTGAAAGCAGTTTTTTAAAATTTATACAAAAACTACTTAAGATTAGCTATGGATCAGGGGAGAAGAGAAGGCATCTCAGAGCAATTAATGTTGATTATGTTATTATAGACAAGTCCAGCCAAATTAAGGGTCGCAAAACGACTATTTTATTTAATATTAATTTTGATAATTCGTTATTTTTGAATGATTCTTATTTCAAATAGGTTGATATATACAACAGTGAAGATCGTAAAATAACTTAGAACTTCGTAATTCACAGAAAACAAAATGTATTTTATAGGCAGAGATTTCTAAAATAATCAGCAATGTTACACATAAAGTCAAGTTAAACGGAATAAATTATGGTGTTTCACTTGTTCATTTTTTATTAGGTTTTTGGATAAACCAGTGTTTACCGTTGAATTAACGTACCTTCGTTTACGATAATTATAGATGACGTTGAAATTACGAAGATTATGAACGCAATGGCGGATATCGCAAACAAATCGTGTATAATGTTCCGAGAAAGAAGAAATGATGAATACGCCTCGAGAATTACGGTATAATTCCTAAGTTAATTACTATTTACTATGTAACAGTTTATTTTTTAATTTCAAATGCAAGAGTGCTGATGTACAATGATTGTTATAAATTCAGTGTAATTTAAACTTTAATTGTTTATGTCCGAAATCGAGTAGAGCATCTTAAAATCATGTTTTATTAATGAAATAGTATTTCACTCTTTATAAGAGATAAACAAATAGCTGTATTAGATACCAGCTTTTACTTTCGGATTTCCCGGTGTATACTGCGGTATTACATTTTATATCCGTTGGTAATGTAACCATGTGCGAAATTTAAACTAAATCGTTTCAGGCGTTTTTGCGTAATTGAATAACAACCATCCATGTATACTTTCCAATCTATTATATAAGTACTTAAGGTGTACCTTTATTTGATTAAAAAAACATGAATTCATTATATGGAACTTAATACCAGTAACATGTAGCTCCGAAGGTGGTTGTTTCTCCAACGTAGTTTACATATACGACGAGATACATCCTCGAAATGACCAAATACTGAATTTAGCCAAAGAACGTTTCCTTCATGGAACCATAGTGCACGAGATGCTTCATACACTCGGGTTTTATCACATGCAGAGCACACACAATAGGGATGACTACGTCCTAATAATGTGGGATAACATTCAAGAAGGTAAAAACTTTGACATTTTCATGCTGGTGGTTTTTTTTAATAGATACAGTGTCGAGACGAGCAAAATGTTTACCTGATAGGAAGTGCAGCGTCTGCCTTATAACAGATGGAGTGTCACTCAGAATTTTTCTGTGTGGCATCACGTCGCGCCTGCCACCCAGAGACATCAGTTCTTAAGTCTTATATGCCTAGTGATTATACCAGCACTCAGTGCCATTCAGACCGAAACACACTAATGTATACACTACTGCTTTACGGCAGCAATAACTGGCCCTGTAGTGGTACCTACCCAGGCGATTCCTGCATAGGAATCCTACCAAAATGATGATGATAATTACTAATAAAGTGTTAGTAGCTATCATCATCATTACAGAGCATCACAAGTCCACTGCTGTACATAGATTATCATAAAGTATGATTCTAAGTCACTCGCAAAACCGTGCAGGTCGCCGCCCTATCCAGTAGGGGTAATAAAGTAGTACACTTTGTACACCGTGGCAACAATGTACTCATGTTGCTACTCAAAAACAGCTGTGTTGTGTTACGTATTCTATATTGCAAAAGAACATCGAGGTTAGTCCGTTTGTAAGTAATATTGTCAGTTTACTTAAGTGACACAATGTGGTTAATTTTGTGGTCAGGGAATCCTATGTGAACAGCCTTACTTGATAGTCAATATGGTGTGGACATTATCTAAATATATACCATTCAGAAATATCCGAAAAAGAGTATGTGTCAGAAGTGCTTTTTCCAGGTGGTAGTGATTGTAAGCTACGAAGCAAATTGCTTTGTATGAATTTGAAATACATTTTAAGTGCGTTACTTGCAATAAAAATACTTGTGGAAGAATACTGAGCAATTGCATTTATTTACGTGGAGATGTTAGTATCTAGACTTTATTTTACAGCTCTAAAGAGTTGTGGATTAAATACTTTCCGCGCCTTGGGAAATTAGTCTTAAATGGTTGGTTGTAGATACAATTATAATGTCTACTTATTCAATATTATTCAAAAGGTTTGCTTTCTTTATTTATTAATGCGTTTAAATATGTCGTCTGTAATTTTAGTTCTCAGGTAGTATTCTACTCCTTGTTTATGCACGAAAATCTACTCGCACAGCTTTTCCTAGCCAATCTTGACCTTTGACAACTTAAACGAATTTTCTTCCTATCTTCCAAATCTATAGTCGTACGTTTATTTTCAAAGTTTGTTTTGAACTAAAAGAATTACGAATTTCGAGGATAGATACAAATAAAATATTTATATAGTATTATGTTGTATTGTCGACCTTTCGCGTTTCATTATGTTTGTAGTTCCACAAAATTATATATTAATAATAAATTTATAAGTAATGTGGTTATCAGGGTATGAGCCCAATTTCGCTAGATTCGATGAAAAGACAGTTACGAACTTTGGAGAGCCGTATGACTACGGCAGCGTACTGCACTATAACTCAAGAGCTTTCTCGAGAAATGGACTTAAAACCATAGTTCCCCGAAAGGTACCACTTAATTTTATTTTTATGTAAGTAACATGAAGATGGTGTTCTCTTGGCTGATGTTCTATCACAGCGGCAACTTTCGAATACTATCGGAAGCTATCAACTGCGACGGAGATAAGATTGAAGGTAGGCTAGGATGCAGTGTCAGAATCACAACACAATCGAACCCGAAAGACAACGACAACGGCTGGGAATCGAACCTGGAACCCCTGGCGTAAAAGTCAGATACTTTGATCACTAGGCCACGCGATCGACGAGTGAGTGGGAGTGACAAATGAGCACACAGTCTACCTGATGGTATGAGGAAAAATATAGAAAGCCACACTGTCAGTAATCCAGTTCTCGTCACTTTCCATACGCAATGTAGCAGCAGCTGGTTTTTTTCTGTGGCATTCTGGTTTATAATAGCTATGCGGTGGCATTTTGGTTTATAATGGGTCATCATTTTAATGATACGGTCAAAAAGTATTCTAGTGCCTTTTAATCGATTTCTTCATAACTTTAAACTGTTTAAAAATATTATAAAAACGATTCATAGTAGAGTATAGCCGTGAGCCGTAGATAGGGGTCGGGCGCTCGTCTCATATTTCTGAGCACGCGAGTGATCTGGGTCGTTCTCTGGTGCCGGCAATTCTGAGTACTTCCTGCGATGAAGGAAAACATCGTGAGGAAACCTACACGTCTGAGAAATAAACAAATATTTCGTCAACAAGAGTCCGCTAAGCTGCTCCAATGCAGATAAGCGGACTCTTCCCAACTTCAAAACTATTTCAAAAGTAAGAAAAGGCTTGTGTTCGACAGTGGGACACTTATAGCTTATTGGCAATTTTTTTAAGTCACGAGTCCACACCTTTAATTAGATACTCCTATAAAAAATAAGTTTGTCCTTTCGAATCCTAGCCTTCTTTTGCGAGTCATGTAACGATTTTACATTCAACAGTTATTTTATTTGGAATTTAGTTATTTTATAATAATGATCATCATTATAAAGTTTCTCAAAAAAGTATAGCTAAATGAGATGCTTACAAAATCTAAAAATGTAATACTATTTCCAGGTGTGCGCTATGATTGGACAAAGGATAGGCTCAGACATGCCTATCCAGTGACATAAAAAAATTAAATAAAATGTATTGCGAAAATGGGGACATTATAGACTGAAGAGTCAACTAAATGAACTGCGAGACAATCGACACATACTTTGAAACTGAATATTTCGGTGTAATTTTTCTCAAGCAAGTAATTAAAACATCTACGCACGGAACTTTGTTTTTCTAAGTTTCTTAAGTTCTTTGTTTGTTTTAATTAATTTCATAAGAGATACTTGTAATAAGGTCCATTTTTTTATTTCATGAAAGTGACGGAACGAGTAAAACACTCAGCTGATGGTAAGTGCAACGTCTGCCCATAACAAATGCTGTGTCACCCAGAACCTTTCTGTGTGCCACCACACTGAGCCCGCCACCCTGAGACATCAGTTCTTAAGTATCATATGCCAAGTTATTACGCTAGCTCTCAGTGCCCTTCAAAGCAAAACACAGTCTAGGATGCAGTCTCAGAAACACGAGGTCAATTACAACACAACCAGACTCGAAAACCAACAATTTGTGATTTTAATTAAAATTACAACATGTTGGTTTCTTATGTTTACGCGAAAACTGCACATTTAAATAAAACTATTTTTATGGATTTTATCGCGTTTTATGTATACAATTTATAACCCGACGTTTCGGGCGCTTTTCAACACCCATTGTCTCGGGTTGTCCTTGATTTCAATAGGGAAGATGGTTGAGTACTGCCACCGGCTTGGGATCCTATTATTAATAAAATTAAATCAAAAACCAAACATACCACTGCAAGGCTTCAAGACACAGTAATCTCTTTCTGTGTAGATTGGACTAAAAGTAATAATTAAAAGCTGAAGTTACTCCGGATTAACTATAACATCAGGACATCTGTCATCTCAGTCCTTCCGTGACCATGGGTGCTCTAAAGCGCCCTGTTATATGGGTCTCACATTTAATCTTTTTAAAAAAAGGTTTTATAAAGAACTAGAAATAATACAGTAGTCTGCGCGTCTTGGATGTTGGAACCGGACTGACTCTAAGATAGCTAACAATGATTCTCAATCCTCTGTTATGCTGACTCTGCAACCTGGCGATAGACAGCGTTGCGTTTTGGCAATGTCCCTACATGTACGGGGTAGAACAGCCCCCCGCAAAAGACTAAACTTCGGGTTCGTTTCTCGAAGTTTATGTGAAGGAGTTATAAAAGATTTTTTTTTTATATAAATATTAAGGTCGTATTCAATTAAAATATTACATTAATAAAATCAAATAATAATTATACAGATATTTAAAGGGATGAATTACTTAAACTACTTACCGTAATTTAGGTAGGAAAACATCGTCAATTGTTTGAGAATCATCATCTTTTTCCGCGGAAATGGTAACGGGTTTCTTTTTTTTTTGAGAAATTTGCGTAGGCTGCTGCCGGTCGGGTTATACATACGTCGGGTTATAAATCCGTAAAAATAGTTTTATTTAAATATTACAACTTTAAAATAATAAACATAATGTTACACAATATCTATAAGACTTTCTAACTCCCTAAAGGATTTTATTAGTGGTTCTTTCTTCTTTTCAGCCTGTTAATAGTCCACTGATAGAAGCCCACCCATGAAGGGAAGATCTACCTTAGTTACCACGCTTGGCAGGCGGATTGCTAATCGCAGTACCAGACGCCTTGCACTTAAGACGCTACTGCCAGTCACCGGTCCGTGTATTTGTGTTTGTTTGTTTCGCAATGATTATTCTATCGCTTGTCTGAAGCCGTGGGATTCCTAGCTTTTCCATCACTCGACTCTTACGAGACCCACAGGATGAGATGGTTTGGCAGATTGTACACAATCTATACCAATCTGCTTGAGTCCAAAAGAAAGTGATATTTCTTTTTAAAGAAAGGAACCTGTTTCGCCTATCGTCAAATATAGCGACTGTCTCCAGAACTAGTGTAAAAAATACAAGAAACAAATTGTAAGACACGAAAATAAATAGTTTTCAATGACGAATAAAAAATTTCGTCTGGTTTTAGGTAGAAAGAAAGAAAGAACAGTTAATCATATTTTTTTCCAATCTGTTGAGGAATTATTATGAGGTTATTCATATCATAGCTTTCCCTACTAACTAAAGGTATCCTTATTTCAAAAATAATCAATTATTCCATGGCTCTTGCCTTTACTCTCAGTAAGTGGTACATTTTTTCATGTTGAATAAAGTTTCTACCAAGATGGATATATTGATTATTGTTGATATTGATATTGTTGATATATGACTTGATATTGATTATCTTGAATATTTTTCAGGTTCGCCAGGATTTTGTTGGTTATGATAGATGCCACAGCAGTAGCAATTTCTTTGATAATTTAGTGATCGGTTTTTTTAATAACTCCGTTTTTCGTTTTTACAGTCACTACGCGGATATATCCGGCCTTTCCAGGGTCTCGGCATCTGCATTCCATGCGCACAAAAACCACGATATACCGTTGTCTTGACGCCTCGGCCTTTATTTAACTTGACATCAACATATCCCGTGCAGTCGACACACTTATGGTAGAATGGTAGGGTTACTACGTGCTATGATTATGTTTTATAGGGTCATTCGCCTATAGGTCACACACCCACGGAGTCGTTTTTTGACGATTCTGTTCCCTCCATTGACCTAAAACTGCTGCCTCAGCCATGCTAGAATTAATCGAGCGCCGCCCTGATAATCATCTTATGGACTTAATCTATGAGTAAATCAGTCAGAAGTTCATTATGAGATATGATAAGTTGACGTTTCATTTTTTGATCGATTCTCGTATTTAAATGAAACTAAGTTTACGGATTTTATCGCGTTTAATTTTTACTTTTTTACTATTTATAACCCGACGTTTCGAGTGCTTTACAGCACCCATGGTCACGGGAGGACTGAGGTGACAGATGTCCTGATGTCATAGTTAACCTGGGGTACCTTCAGCTTTTAATTATTATTTTTGGGTCCGATCTACGCAGAAAGAGCTAACTGTGTCTTGAAGTCTTGCAGTGGTATGCTTGGTTTTTGATTTAATTTTATTTATTATTGGATCCCAAGCTGGTGGTAATACCCAACCATCTTCCCTATTGAAATTAGGATGTTTTTTGATTTCAATAGCCTCGCGAATCATCCTTGGTAGGAATCGGTGTTCTTTTGCAAGGATCTGTGGTTTATCAAATCTGATGTAATGGTTGGGATGATCCAGAACATGGTCACAGACTGCAGACTTCCTAGAACGACGATGCTTCACGTCAGCTATGTGTTCTTTTACGCGGGTTTTAATTGATCTTTTTGTTTGGCCTATGTAAGAGAGACCACATTCACAATCTAGCTTGTATACTCCTGCGTCCTGTAGAGGGATGTTACACTTGACAGATGGTAAAAACTGACTTATCTTCTTCGGCGGCTTGAAGAATGTTTTTATGGAAGCCCGCTTCAAGATATAGCCAATCTTGTCCGTGACTCCTCTGACATAAGGTAGAACAGCAGGCACACGCTCGACTGTGGCCGGTTTCACTCGGTCACTGCGACGTAGGCGCGGAACCCGAAGCTTGTTGTCGTGCAAAACTTGCTTGACATGTTGAAGCTCGGCGGCCAGGTGTTTCCTGTCACAGATTCCTCGTGCTCTCTGAAACAAGGATTTACCCACGGTAGCTAACTGTGATGGATGATGGTGAGATTCACCGTTTAAATATCTGTTAGTATGGGTCTTTTTTCTATACACAGTGTGACACAAGGTGTTATTAGGATTTCGAATTACTAATACATCTAGAAAAGCTAAAGAGTTATTTGCCTCTAACTCCATTGTAAATTGAATTTTAGAGTTTAGGGAGTTAAGGTGGTTTAGAAATGCATTTACTTTATCTGATGGTAAAATTATAATTATAAATAATACTTACTTATTTACTTCTCCAGTAAATCCAAGATTCTACAAGCGGTATGTAGATGATACTTTCACAATTTTACCATCAGATAAAGTAAATGCATTTCTAAACCACCTTAACTCCCTAAACTCTAAAATTCAATTTACAATGGAGTTAGAGGCAAATAACTCTTTAGCTTTTCTAGATGTATTAGTAATTCGAAATCCTAATAACACCTTGTGTCACACTGTGTATAGAAAAAAGACCCATACTAACAGATATTTAAACGGTGAATCTCACCATCATCCATCACAGTTAGCTACCGTGGGTAAATCCTTGTTTCAGAGAGCACGAGGAATCTGTGACAGGAAACACCTGGCCGCCGAGCTTCAACATGTCAAGCAAGTTTTGCACGACAACAAGCTTCGGGTTCCGCGCCTACGTCGCAGTGACCGAGTGAAACCGGCCACAGTCGAGCGTGTGCCTGCTGTTCTACCTTATGTCAGAGGAGTCACGGACAAGATTGGCTATATCTTGAAGCGGGCTTCCATAAAAACATTCTTCAAGCCGCCGAAGAAGATAAGTCAGTTTTTACCATCTGTCAAGTGTAACATCCCTCTACAGGACGCAGGAGTATACAAGCTAGATTGTGAATGTGGTCTCTCTTACATAGGCCAAACAAAAAGATCAATTAAAACCCGCGTAAAAGAACACATAGCTGACGTGAAGCATCGTCGTTCTAGGAAGTCTGCAGTCTGTGACCATGTTCTGGATCATCCCAACCATTACATCAGATTTGATAAACCACAGATCCTTGCAAAAGAACACCGATTCCTACCAAGGATGATTCGCGAGGCTATTGAAATCAAAAAACATCCTAATTTCAATAGGGAAGATGGTTGGGTATTACCACCAGCTTGGGATCCAATAATAAATAAAATTAAATCAAAAACCAAGCATACCACTGCAAGACTTCAAGACACAGTTAGCTCTTTCTGCGTAGATCGGACCCAAAAATAATAATTAAAAGCTGAAGGTACCCCAGGTTAACTATGACATCAGGACATCTGTCACCTCAGTCCTCCCGTGACCATGGGTGCTGTAAAGCACTCGAAACGTCGGGTTATAAATAGTAAAAAAGTAAAAATTAAACGCGATAAAATCCGTAAACTTAGTTTCATTTAAATGTGTAGTGTTCGCGTAAATATAAGAAA
The DNA here is from genome assembly GCA_019845155.1 of Luehdorfia chinensis. NCBI lineage: Eukaryota > Metazoa > Arthropoda > Insecta > Lepidoptera > Papilionidae > Luehdorfia > Luehdorfia chinensis. Next base: position 1,479,054 of record JAHVAK010000223.1, read on the forward strand.
TCATTACGATTCTCGTATATTTTAATCTGCCACCGACTCTTAGTAACCCTTCCTGGTCTATAAATGGGTTGAGATTAAGTAGCCTGCTTTTTAAGTCTACCTGAACACTGCTTTTAATGCTGTTGATGTCATCAAGTATTTGTTTTAGGAAAATATGTTTTGCTTTTCTTATTTCTCAGACGGTGAGAAAAGTTGATTTGTGCCTGGTATGTAGCGAGATACGCAACACCCACGCAAGTACTCGTGACGCACGATTAAAGTCATTGTATTTACTGAATATTTATTTGTGACGTCATCTTTACATTGCTGCGTCACAACATTAATTGGTACTTATTTTTTAAGCTCTCAAGAGTTGTGTATACTGATTGTTCTTCCGTCTTTTGGTTATGATTATAAGATGACAGTCATGTTGGTCCATACCACCACAGAGAATGCTGCTTTAGTTATTCAACGCTTAAACCTCGGTTTGTCAAACAGTCGGCTGGATTTTCAGCTGATTTTACATAGCGCCAGTTTTCACTTGTCATTATTTCATTATTTGCTTTACCCTATTTGAGACGAAGGGTTTCCAGCGGTTAGGGTTCCCCTGAAACCAGCCCAGAACTGCTGTTGAGTCTGACCAACCCAGTTTTTTAATATTAAGACCTGATAATGATTCTTGTACAGTTTTCATCCGTCTTGATAATAAATATGCTGCACTCGGCTCTAATCTGGGCAATGATATATTTTTGTTCACAGGCAAAAGTCATGGCCTCCCGGCTACTATATTTTTCTTTCTGCTCCTGATAATTGATCTTGCAATATATTACGGAGGATATGCTTTGGTTGATGAGTACCAGAAACCATGTAACTCCATGTTTTCATTCTTGCGACATCACAACCATCTTATTAATTGATAGTATGTAATTTCTTGTAAGTCTTGGTTTATATTTAACCATTCGCTGTTGATATTTTCCGGAACCTGATCATTTGATATTTTCTGGAACCTGATTACCCCATTGTAGACTTAGTTACCAGACTCTTTGGAACAAGAGTTTCAATCTTGTTGTTACAGGAGACAGCCATCCCAAGGGGTCGACATTTTTTGAAATATCTTATAGAAGTGATCTTTTGGATGCGCGTTTCGATGACGTTGCATTGATTTTCGTTTGGAACTTGAAATGATCATCCTTGGGATGGAATAGTAATCCGAAAACCCCGGGTTTTACTTGGCTCTTGATGCTTAAAATCTAATACTTAGTAATATTTTGTTTTGTTGACGCCTTCCAGTAATTCTGGTTCATTTGAACACCATTTTCTGAGATGAAATCCGCAAGATTTGAGTACATTTATGAAGTCCTTTAGTAAATTCTTTGCTTCCGCAAGGCTGTAATTTCCGGAAAGAAGGTCGTCCATGCAAAAATCCTTTTTTCTAGAACGCTTGCTACTGCTGGTACTTCGATCGTTCGTCGTTGGCTAACTGCTTAAGCGTCATAAAGATAGCTAGAAAAGATGCTGCTTTAGTGCCGTAGGTGACTGTCGTCAATTCATATTCGCGAAGAATCACATCGGGAGAGTCTCGCCATAATATTTTCTGATATTTTAAATCGTTTCCATGAAAATATATTTGTCTTTACATTTTCTCAATATCCGATGTTAAAATTAATTTAAATAAATCTTTTTGTAAGTTTGGTCCACTGTACATTAAGTCGTTCAACCTGTAGCCGGTCGAAATTTTTGCTGATGCGTTGAATACGACGTGCCATGCACTCGTCGCGGAATACATTCGAATAACGCAGTGTTGCGGTAAATAGTAACTTAGCGAATTATGGCAAATAGTGGCCTAATTCAATATATTGATGAATGAATGTTTTGTAGTCTGTAGGATATTTTTATTTTCGGTGAAGCTGATAAAATCGTGCTATAGCTTTTGGTTTTGATTCTCTCAGTTTATCATTAGTTTCCGGTTTTAGTGGTTTGAATCGTCGTTTCAGCCTATCAATAGTCCACTGCTGAACATAGGCCTCCCCCATAGATTGCTACAAAAGTTTGTAGCTCTCGTTTTGGGGGGATTTTGCCATAGTTGCCACGCCACGTTTGTATGTCTTCAATGTTGTCACGACATTACATATATGCGACTTCACATTCCTACATAATATCCAACCTAAGAGTGTTTTCTGCTCTACGGGTTGTGTATTATTTTCTCTGATGATACCGCTCATAATGATTAACGAATAAATATTGGCTCCTAGTAACGAGTCTAGGGGACGACTTACGTTGAACTCAGGATCCGCCAACTGAATATTTTCTAAATACTGCCATGAGTTTCATAAATGGTTTATTCGGAAAATTATTAGTGAGATTATTGATGATGAAAATATCCGTATGAAAAGTATAATTATTATTTACTGCTAAAGCCGCGATCTGTAAGACACCTTTGCAATTATTTCCCTTACCTCCAACTCCAAAAATTACCCCTTTACACGACTGTCGAGAAACACTTTGTGCGGCATTTTCGGAGATTAAAGTTGTTTGTGTTCCTTGATCTGTAAGTGCTCGCATGATATGATACGATCGGGCTCTGCGATAGTTTCATTCGCAGCATGTGTCACATTTTTTGCTTATTCTGCTCATTCAATGTCGATGGACCCGCACCGGCACTGACGTCAATCGGTGCTGACTTGAAGGCATCATGTAACTAAGGGTTATGTTTTCCATTGCAATTGCACATCTTGTTTCCAAATAATATATTTTACCTTTTTGATCATATAAGCAGTTTTTGCATGTTATATTTTATATTTTTCGTGTTTAATGTCCGGCCTAGATTCTAGAAATATTTTGCAATGGAATAAATCGTGACTGTTTTTGCAGAGTGGTCAGTTTTGACCCGTTTTGTAGCGCTATTGTTGTAAAATGACACTTCCGACCCGCGCAACTTCAAACGCGCCTCCTCCGGTCGCGATCACGCGGAACATACCGGCACCTTCACAGGTCGCACCAGTCGCACCCGTCGCAAGCCGATCGGTCGCAGAGAGCGATCTAGACCTCGTCTGTCGCTTCGCCACCGCTTTCAACGGTGCCGACATTACAGCCCTCGCCAGGGCTCTCCGAAACACCAACAATAATCCTAATGAGAGGATCGCCGCGGCGGTGCGGTACCAAAGCGTCATAAACGCTATAGTCAATTTTAGGGCATAAAAATGACTCACAACGGCGGAGAGATACCGCGCTCCCTAAACGTAGCGTTTTTTAACGCTAACGGCTTAAAAAACCAGCGCGACGAAATCTTCAATTTCGTTCGCGATCACGAAGTCGACGTACTACTCGTGCAAGAGACTTTTTTGAAACCACACACTCGCGATCCCAAAATCGCAAATTACAACATCATTCGGAACGATAGAGTTACCGCTGCGAAAGGCGGCACTCTTATCTACTACAAAAAGTCCTTGCACTGCGTACCAGTCGTCACACCGCCACTCAGCCATCTTGAAGCATCGGTCTGTCAGCTAGCCATGACCGGCCACTCCCCCATTACTATCGCGTCTGTCTACTTACCATGTAGAAATGACGCCAAAATCACACGCAGCGACTTCGAAGCACTTCTCTCCCTCGGGAGCTCAACTATCCTTGCCGGTGACTTTAATAGCAAGCACACCCGGTGGAACTCAATAACAACCAACCCGCGTGGGGTGGCCCTAGACTCGCTAGTCGACCTCCTCGACTTCGACGTCCTGGCGCCTACAATACCGACCCACTTCCCGCATACACTGGGACACACGCCGGATGTGCTTGACATAGCCATCCTTAGCAACATAAATCTCGCCATCCGCGATATAGAGGTGATCCACGAACTAACATCTGATCACCGCCCCGTTCTACTTCGGCTAGGACCTTCCGTCCAAGCCTCACCACCCAAAAAAACAGTAGTCGACTGGCAAAGGCTAGCCGAAAAACTTAAGCAAACTTCTCCGCACCTTGATGCGATTCCATCCACCATCAATTCAGTCAGTGACACGAACCTTGCGGCTCATGCACTCACTAGGCACATCCAAACTGTCGTCGAGGATTCCTCGAGACAGGTCCCAGTGGCGGACGACCACCGCTGGATCCTGCCTAACGACATTAGAGACCTAATGAGGCGCAAGAACGCAGCCACTCGCGCTCACGACTTATATCCTACCGTCAGCAATAGAACAACACTACGCACCCTGCAACGTGAGGTCCGAATACGTATGCAGGAGCTCAGAAACGATCGGTGGGATAACAGTCTCATTAACATCGAACCGTCTCACCTCGCCTTCTGGCGACTTCCAAAATCACTAAAAGGAGGCACATCCCGTTCAATGCCCCCTTTAGTACGACCCAACCAACCGCCTGCCTTCCTAGACGAAGAAAAGGCAGAATGTCTAGCTGACAGCCTAAAATCTCAATGCTCCCCAAGCACCTTACCTGTCGACTCCGCCCACGTCGCGTTAGTCGACAGCGAGGTCGATCGGAAGGCTTCTCAACCGCTCCGCGATTCCATACCGCCGGTTAACAGCATCGAAGTAGAGTCTATTATTAAAAACCTCCGTCCGAGGAAATCACCCGGTCCCGATGGTATCACTAACAAAGTAGTTAAGCTCCTGCCTACTACCATCATTCAGCTATTGGTATTAATCTACAACGCAGCTCTGGCCAACGCAATCTTTCCGAACACCTGGAAAGAAGCAGAGGTCGTAGGGATTCTAAAGCCCTCTAAACACCCGTCCGATCCCACCGCATATCGGCCTATAAGCCTCCTCAAGGCCTTAGGCAAGATATACGAACGCCTACTTCTCGCCCGCTTAAGAGACTTCATGCAGTCTCGAGGGATCCCCATCCACGAGCAGTTTGGATTCCGTGCCAAACACTCATGTACCCAGCAGGTGCACCGCATAACGGAGCACATTCAATCCCGCTTCATACGCGGGCTTCATACCGGAGCGCTCTTCTTCGACGTGGCGAAAGCGTTCAACAAGGTCTGGCACAACAGGCTCATATACAAGTTACGAGTATATGGACTCGGTGTGCCGGATCGCCTCGTACTCATCATACGAGATTTCTTACGCAGTCGAACCTTCCGCTACCGCGTCGAGGGGGTGCGATCCGAATCACATCCCATCCTAGCCGGCGTACCACAAGGCTCAGTCCTAGGTCCCGTGCTCTACACCCTTTTCACGAACGACATACCGCACACCAGCGGCGTCGAACTCGCCCTCTTCGCAGATGATACCTGCCTCTATGTGTCTGAACGCAATCCAGACACTATCTCTAAACGCCTCCAATCCGCAGCCCGAACCCTCGGGAACTGGTTTCAGAAATGGAGGATCGAGGTCAACCCTATCAAAAGTGCAGCCATGTACTTCTCGCGGCGCATTACGCCGCATCTCCCCGCCATAGAGTTATTCGATCGTCCAATCCCCTGGGAAAAGACAGTCAAATACTTAGGCGTCCTATTAGACTCAAGACTCAGCTTCGGCCCACATATTAACCGAGTAAGGAACCGAGCGGCGTTCGTCCTTGGCCGATTACATCCGTTACTAAATAAAAATAGCAAAATGTCCCTACGTAATAAAATTACACTTTACAAAGCCTGTATTCGGCCAATTATGACATACGCAAGCCCCGTATTTGCGCATGCCTCCCCGCGTCAAATTCACCGACTTCAGGTAATACAAAATCGATTCATGCGTAAAGCCACGGGAGCACCGTGGTTCGTGCGTAATGCTAACCTTCATATCGATTTAAGGCTTCCTACCATAGCCCAATATCTAAAGTTGGCCTCTCGCCGATACTTCGACTCTGCCGCCACGCACCCCAATCCACTGGTTGTCAGTGCCGCCACATACAAACCCCTCGCGATACACCAAAACTCGACCCGCGGAAAAAGGAGACCGAGGCACGTCCTCGAGGACCCTGACGACGCGACCACTAGGGCCCAAGCGCTCTACTCAACACTACACAAACACCCATTATCACCATCATACCGCCCCCGCCGTCGGCGTGGGCGTATCAGACAAAGTTATGCGCGATACCGCCGCATCTCAGGCCGGTTCTCCCCTAGCAGTAGTGTCATAAACAGAAGCGTCGCTGGAGTTTCTTGCGCCATTTCTTCTCCAGCGGAAACGCATTCCGAATTGGTGGTAAACTTATCTAATAATAATCATGGTATTAATAATTATAGTAGTAGTAATATTGCCCTCCCGATTGCAGTAACTGACCGAGCCGAGGTCCCCTCTCGGGGGCCCTTGCGCCAGTCATCCATAAATAAAGGTTTCGGCTAAGCGCCCTCAGCGCTATGCCACCTTTCAATCCGGCGAAGCTGTAAAAGCCTTCGGGCTAACAGTGACCATCAGTCCTAAAAAAAAAAAAAAAGTTGTAAAATGATTTATTCGACGTATTACGACTTAATTTAATTTGTAAAAATCCTCTTTCTTTTTGCTTAAAACGTGTTGTAATGGTTTTGGCATATCTTGTTTGCGCTTAGATGATTCCAAAGATAAATTCCTTTTCTAAAAATTCTAGAAATTCGAAGAACAAATTTCTTCTATTGTTTAATGATTCAATGTAATCGTTGGGAGTAGTTAGGAGTCTGGGAGTCTAATTTTTGTGACAACAAATAAACAATCAATGGGTCCCATGTGGTATCAACGCCAAGATATTATTTTTTGCGCACTTAATATTTGATTTGTTTGCTATGTATTGACTTGATAAATAAGTCCTTGAAAGAAACCCACTGGTGATAGATGCCACTAAATGTCGGAATATCTATCTTAGGTGTACTGCTTTAACGATGTGAAACGGACCACATTCTGTTATTAATGGATTTTTTGATATGATTGTACAATTTTTCATTCTTGATAAATGTATGATCGTACTTGTGGTTTTCTTTATGAAGCTCACTATTGATGTCCCAGTGCAAAGAGTCAATAGTTGACCATTTTGACTGTAACGTTTTTAAGACTTCTTCGAATTTCCATTTTTCGGAAATCCTTTCCAAATTAATGCTCTTAATTGTGCGTGAAAATGCCTTGAAATTGCTCTATCTAATTTGCTCATGTTTCCTTGCATGGTACTTGCCATCGTTAAAAATTGTAATTTAATTTCCCCAGTATTTATATATGATTAATCTTGATTCCGACCATCGTTATCTGATGCATCTGAAGTATCTTTTCGACATGACTCCCTTGCCGTCAATTGAGGGTTTAAGAGAACTTTCTCAGGCTCAGTTGCGATAGACTTGTATGTAAGAATATACGCCTTTGTTTCCTTATAAAAAACATCATGGTTTTTTGGTACTGATTTTCGACAAAATTACTAACCTCGCTTTTCGAACTCACACAGTAACATATGATTTTATTGAAATTCATCCCAGTAAGTTTCTAAAGTCTCTAATCTATTTCTAATGTGAACTGGATCTTATGGTCGGATACATCTTTTTCAAATTCCTGAAAAGGTATTCCATTGCTTCAATAATTTGATTTTGAGTGATTAGAATTATGTTCCTTACTGATAATAAATGCCTATGATATACATTGCCTTTTGCTGTATTGATAATTATATGTATAAGTAAGTAGCTGAAAATTATAATTGATTGATAGCTTGATAAATTGTTACACTTAGCTGATTTGCTGATCATAACACCCCCCCCCCCCCCCACGGCGTCAATTCTGCTGACCAACACGAACACAGTTGCTATGCACTGAACTATCGCGAAGGTCCCGCCTATTCGGAGGCTTGAAAGATCATAAAGATGTACGGGTTGCTTCCCATAATCTTTAGTTGATATAAAATGATAAGAGTTAATTATTGCTAATGATATTATATTGTAAATGTGAATGGAAATTTATAGTGCTTGCACTGTACAATCACAATTATTATCAGGAGGGGGCTGTGATTGGCCAAAGGATAGGCATGTCTGATAGTGACATATAAAAATTAAACAGAATGTATTGCGAATATGGGGACATTATACTTTGACATAGACACCCACTAAGAACCAAAAAAAAAACGAAGTGAGTTAATTGCAATAGATTTCTGAGATGTTGTTTGGTACTACGCACTGCCGCTTGTGCAAGACCATTAAAGTGCAGCGAAAACGCTGGGGCTAAAATGAATTTAATGCCTTAGTGTGCCAAGTCCGATGTAAGCTTTGCATTAACATTTTCAAATAAAAGCCGTAAGTTATTGCAAGTGCCTACGAAGTTGGTGCCGTTATCATATAAGATACTCTGCGCGAAATAAACCGACAGCCGCCATGTAGCCCTCCTTTGTGAGGTCTGTAACCAACTCCAAGTGCACCGCTTTAACTGCGAGACAGACAAAAAAAGATACATAAGTAAGACTTAATTACTTTGAATCCCCTACTACTTCAGAACTAATTCAGAAACGGGAATTCAAGTGAGGTCCTTGAGGAAGGCAGTTGTCCCATCATAGGTTCCACATTTCTTGCTTAGTTCCGAAAACACTTCCTGCAACTTATAACATGTCTAGACAAGTTACGGCCACCTAATGGCCAATAGCGTAAGCGAAAATTAGCTGGAAGCTGTGGGCGTGCATGTAGTTTTCTCACGATAAAATCTAAAAAAAAATTTTGTTCTTCATAGCAAAATTGGGTGCTTGATATTGTAGTCATATGGCGAATTTTCAATCAAGCCTTCCGCCCACGCGAATAAGACGTCCATGTATATAGGGGGTAAGAGAAATAAATCTATTTTTTGGTGGCAGTGTATTGGATGACTTAAGAATTTTGTATTGGATTGAAAACATTTCTTGGTGCGCGCTATGTATTAGACATTTCATGGAGTAATTCCTGTGCTGTAAGACGACCTTATCTTTTGTTTTGTTTGGTTTTTGTATTATAAATTAATCGTATATAGACTACTATTCTTTGTAAATATTTTAAATTTGAATGTTTAATGATTAAATTTTGAAATACGGCTAGATTTGAGTCATGTCAATTATTATTTGTGGCAAAGTTAACACTAAAATGGCAAACTACGTTAGGCCATTTATTTTCTTCTCATTGCGAGAAAGATGGTCCATCCCATCATAAAAAGCAATTTCCAATAAGATCAGCCTTAATCTCACGAGATAAAATGTCTGCTGGATTGTCTGATGATGGTACATAACCCTATGTACAGCCGGACGTATTTTCTTGGATTTCGTTTTCTCGGTTTACGAACAGTTTAAGTAAATTTGGTGACATCTAGGTATGTCACCAAATTTACCCCACCTAAGACTATTGTTGAGTCACACCAAAAATATTTTGTTTATATGTAGTGTAAGTGACTCACGTACCTTAGTATACACAGTCTTGTACCCTATAAAGCCCCGCACAACTCAAGTCGAGTGGTGGGTGGTTTGATAGGTGACGCACGATTTTTAGAAGTAAGTAGTTGGACCTTTACCTTATGTCCATCAAAGGATCGAAAGTAGGCCGCTGCGCCGTATGCTATTTCAGAGGCGTCACTGAAAGTGTGGAGCTGTATGTCTACAGATGACTCACATGTAATCCATCTAGGTATCCTAACATTGTTCAAGAGCTGTATGGTTTGAACAAAGTCAATCCATAATCTTTGAATGTCGAAAGAAACTTCTTCATCCCATAAACATTTGTTAATCCACAGTCGTTGCATTAAGAGTTTTGCGACGACTCCATGGACAGATTAACCCTAATGGATCGAAGACCTGCGATATTACAGATAAGATATCCTTCTGTTTATTTTACTCGGTGATGTTTATTGAAAATGTAAAGGAAATTGCCAGTTTAGTCCTAAGGTTTTAGACATATCGTTGGTACTCAAGTTTACTTGATGATTTATATAATTTTTTTTCAAATAAGGCATTTAAAATTTTTGTATCATTTGAAAGGAATTTTCTTAAATTAAATTTACCCGTTTTTAAAGTATCTATGACATTCTGACATAGACTGATGGAAGCACTTCTATGGAAGCACAACCAGACAGAAAATCATCAACATAGAAGTCATGGGTAATGGCTCTACGTACTTTATCGTCACTGCATTCATTAGCTAATTGCAGTAAGCATCTAGTAGCCAAAAAGGGCTGAGGCTGTACCATAGGTAACTAACAAAATTTAATTTCAAAAAAGCATATCAGGCTGTTTTAAAAGCTGGACAAATTAAAAAGTCCATAACTTTTTAAGACTATGCAAGACATAGTCTTAAAAGTGGTTATACATTTTAGGTGCTGTTATTAAATTTATTTGTTTTACATGGTAGGGAACTTATTATTATTATTTATTTTTTTATTTTTATTTGACAAAGTGACGAAACGAGCAAAACGTTTACCTGATGGTAAGTGCACCGTCTGCCCATGACAAATGCTGTGCCACCCAGAACATTATGTGAGATTTCTGTGAGACATGCTCGAGTGCCCTTCAAACCGAAACACAGTAATGTTTGTACACTACTGCTTCACGGCAGAATAACTGGCCCTGGGGTGATACTTACCTAGACGGATTCTAGGAAGGATCTAGGTAATACCACCAGTGAAAATTGATAGGCACTGATTGCTTAAAGTGCCAAAGTATTTGTTGCAGAAAGCGTTGATTCTGATCTACTAACACCTGTCTGTACATAATTTCAACGTCCGCGGTCACTACATATTATGCAGGCGAAACAGAACAGAATCAAAAAAATGTCGTCTTGTGTAGTCGGGTCGATCATTTGTATATATTTAAATGATTTACCAGATGTTCTCATCGCAGATGCGTTGAAAACTGAACGCAGTTTTGTAGTGGTGCTTGACTCCCTCAAACCGCCATGAAGAGGAATGAAATACTTGCAATTATCTGCAATATTGTATTTCTTTTCAGTCATGTGACCAAGAGAGATATACTCGGACATAAAATCAACATGCAATTGTTTGATTGTTGGATGTTTCTCAAAGCGTTTGTTTGAAGACAAAAACCTGCGTTTGGCTATGAAGTATGAGTCGCCTAAAACGTCAGGAGACTCCTTCAGCGGGATAGTGACAATAAATCGATTTTCGCTATCACGCTTTGTTGTCAGTAAAAGTTTTTTTTCAAAAATAAGGCGATTCTATATTTGTTGATAACGCTTAATTGTCGTGATTAGAGGACAGGGGATCTTGATAAGCAATCGGGTCAGAAAGTTCAATGTGCAAAAGGTATTTTGCTTTTTTTTACAATACTAGCAATGGGAAAGTTTACATTTTTTCTCATTATGACCTGAACGAAAATAATTTTAGCACATGTTTAATTATTTGGCTTTCTGGATACGAGTTTCAACCGGTAAGCTTCTGAATTTTTCGCACGTGAAAAGAAAACGATTATTTGAACACAAAGGACATGATAGCTAAGTAACCAATAAAACTTGGATTTTATGAAAGTTATTATTAAACTTTGTTTGACTTGAATGACTTTTCTCAATACTTTCGAAAATATCAGCCCTGTTACCGACGAACGTAATGAATTTGCGAACGTAAAGATTCTGCATTGATGATTTCAGTACTTCCCCTGTAGCGTCGCAGCGTGATGATAATAATGAAAATAGCTGTGATGAGTAGAAACATGTAGAATGGCAACGTGGTATGGTATAACGTTCCATCTAAGGGGCTCATTTTAATTGGATGCTGCATTACTATCTTGTCAACAATACGATGTAGTCCTTTGAGATCAATAGAATTAAGTTTAAGGCGTGGAACGCAGTCGTCGTTTTTAATATTGTAGTCCTTACGTATTCAGTGATTTTCAGGGGCTGTCCCTTAACTTCATTATTTATATTTATGATGGTTATTTCTTCGGTGCTCAGATAACAGTTTTGCGGGATAGTAGCTTCCTATATATATAGATAGGTAACTTCCTGATAGGGTTATGTATTCTTGACGTTCACATTGTAGGTTCACTTTTGTAGGGCGTGGGACGATGAGGATAAAATGTTTATCATCTAGCTTCTTTTGTGAGGGAGATCTTTGTTGGTAAGCATGATTTGTCCAAAAACTGTCGCATGATGAGATTTCGCATGCAGTCAGGGCGTTCCCGTGGCTGATGATTGAGGCTTTCCTCGCAGAGATAATAATGATTAAACTTCGGGCATTCAGCCTCCATGTACATGAAAGATTTCCCGTTAGTTGCAATAAAAGGATATGGAGGGATAAAGGTTTGATAGAATTTATTAGGGACATTAGAAAGTTTAAATAGATTAAAGTTATCAGGGGTGACTATCGGAAATTTAAATACAATTACTATTCTTCTACCGCTAAAATAGGAATCTGCCTTAATAATATTATAATATTCTCTTAATTATCTAGTATCTCATTCTTACTGTAGATAGTTCTAAGTTTACTTATCATACTTCGTAAATTTTGTATTCCTAATATACTATGGTGAGTGCTCGATGCACGTAAAAATGCTAATACATTTTCTAACCTATTTAATTCCCAAGATATATCATCAGTATTTTCACTGATAATTCCTAATAACTGTGCAATTTTTGCATAGTTAAGAAGACTGCTAACAGCATAAGCTTTCTTGTCTAAAATTAATTCTAGTGTACTACTCGTATTTATCTTTTTCTGATTTTATGCAATATTCGTAATTAACGTAATATATTGTGTTATACAATCTTTATTAAGGCTAATATGGTCATTGAATTCAGACAACATTTGATGCTCGTTTTTTTTCTAAGATTTCTATGGCACTGTCATATCGTTCAGCATCTGAATGATCCAAGTTACCGGTAATGCTTTTAATGATAGACCCTAAACCATCAATAAGACCTCTTTTACTACGGTTGGGTTGTAAACTTTTTGAATGGACATTTATTTTAATGAGTTTAGTCAATTTGATATTCATATAAAGCTAAAGTATATTTTCTATTTTGCTCCTAAAATAATCTATATGATTATGTATAGAGTCAAGTCGATTCTATATGTCCTATAATTCCACATATTGTAGAAAAGAGTGATAGTGGCTGGTAAGTTTGGCTTGGCCAACCATAAAAGGTAAAAGTCTTGGTCCATTGTCTAAATTTTCAAGTCTTATGTCCAGTGCCAGTGCAATGTGAAGGAATAGTACCAGTCGGTTCCTGTAACAATTTGGATGTCTTAGGTATACGTTTCAGTCGAGATTTGGCAATGGGTCCTTTCTTTTTTGATGTAAATATATGGATAGGGAGGTCAGCAAGGACAGTGTCTTGATTAAATCGTGGTGGTAATTTTTGTCTTTCCGCGAAAGGATTTTTGATTAAAACTTGCTGATCGTTTTGATATTCTACTTCGGGCTCGCGATTTTTGTTTCTATTATTCATTCATTCATATCATTAATGTATTTGCCTATTTCTTCCTTAATCTTTGGTCAGTAGTAACGACGAGATAAGGCTAGATAGCATTCATTAATGCCCCTGTGATTCGTCTTCCCTTCGTGATAGCGTTTTATAATTTCCTGTTGTCTCAGATATTCTTTTACATCTTCTAGCCCAGTTTTTGCTAAAACTAAGTTCATAGAAGAGTTTTTAAAATTGTTTTGGATAATAGGTATGATAGAATACATGCCTAAGGTAGGAATGATTTTGAGAGCAGTTTTGACTTTAGGATTTACGTACTCTTTTATGGCGTTAACTACGTCTTGCTCCAAGGAAAATTCTGATACTTGTATGAATGTTCGGGTGTGTGTATCAAATGGCTTTAAAACTGTCTTACGTCGTTTAATGTCTCCTACTGTAGTTAAGCAAATCTGTCTATGAAATTTATTTAAGGGCTCGTCAGTTATTGGGATGTGCGGTGGTTGTTGAAGATCCTGAATTCGGTCTTTGCGAATGTTGAACTACCAGTGATTCAATTTCCGAAAGGAAAGATTCAATCTCTTCAGATTCAACTTCAACACAGTGTTTCAGGCAGAGTGCATGGGCAATATCCAAGCAGCATCAGCCTTAGCTGCAAGGAAGGTAAAACACCATTCCTTCCGAATACTCTCTGACAGCATGGCGGTACTACTGGTTCTCAATAGCAATGTCATGAACTCAGGGTCAGAAGAATAAGGTCAGAATATACGAATATATACGAACTTGCTCGGGGGGGGGGGGGGGGGGGGCTTAAACCAACACTGCCACTTCCCCTCAGGTATGTCCACAGGTATGTTCCATTCGCTAGACTGTAACCGCACTAGGAACCACCATGCATAAATCTGGGCGAAACATCCGGAGTGCAAAGAGGCAGAGGCAGCTTTCCCCGTTATCCACAGCCACATCTCCAAGGTATTACTTCTACTTCGTCTGAACAAACCCCAAATCAGAACCATTAGTAGCGCCATACCTGAACATGGATCATTTAACAAACATCTGTTTACTTTAGGTGTTACAGATATACCTCTGTGCAGAGCTTGTATGGACATGGGAAAAACGGCGGCCTATGTTCTGCTGTACTGCCCTACGGTTGCTAAACACCGTGCCAAGCATCTCGGCTCGCCGAGATTGCTCCCTGAGGTGGCAGGGAACATCAAGGGTCTGCTGCGATTCCTGGAGAGCTTGGTTGGCTCGAGTAAACTACTATTCCTGTCTACACGCAAAATACAGAGTTGCGGAAACCGGCCCTTTGCAATCTACAATCTACAGCACTTAAATGATGTGCTCAAAATGGCACCCGTCCGATCCCACCGCATATCGGCCTATAAGCCTCTTCAAGGCTTTAGGCAAGATATACGAACGCCTACTTCTCGCCCGCTTAAGAGACTTCATGCAGTCTCGAGGGATCCCCATCCACGAGCAGTTTGGATTCCGTGCCAAACACTCATGTACCCAGCAGGCGCATAACGAAGCACATTCAATCCCGCTTCATACGCGGGCTTCATACCGGAGCGCTCTTCTTCGACGTGGCGAAAGCGTTCGACAAGGTCTGGCACAACGGGCTCATATACAAGTTATATGGACTCGGTGTGCCGGATCGCCTCGTACTCATCATACGAGATTTCTTACGCAGTCGAACCTTCCGCTACCGCGTCGAGGGGGTGCGATCCGAATCACATCCCATCCTAGCCGGCGTACCACCAAGCTCAGTCCTAGGTCCCGTGCTCTACACGCTTTTCACGAACGACATACCGCACAC
This sequence comes from Luehdorfia chinensis, assembly GCA_019845155.1. Taxonomy (NCBI): domain Eukaryota; kingdom Metazoa; phylum Arthropoda; class Insecta; order Lepidoptera; family Papilionidae; genus Luehdorfia; species Luehdorfia chinensis. The sequence goes on from JAHVAK010000223.1 coordinate 1,494,140, forward strand.
CAGCGGCGTCGAACTCGCCCTCTTCGCAGATGATAACTCTAAACGCCTCCAATCCGCAGCCCGAACCCTCGGGAACTGGTTTCGGAAATGGAGGATCGAGGTCAACCCCATCAAAAGTGCAGCCATGTACTTCTCGCGGCGCATTACGCCGCATCTCCCCACCATAGAGTTATTCGATCGTCCAATCCCCTGGGAAAAGACAGTCAAATACTTAGGCGTCCTATTAGACTCAAGACTCAGCTTCGGTCCACATATTAACCGAGTAAGGAACCGAGCGGCGTTCGTCCTCGGCCGATTACATCCGTTACTAAATAAAAATAGCAAAATGTCCCTATGTAATAAAATTACACTTTACAAAGCCTGTATTCGGCCAATTATAACATACGCAAGCCCCGTATTTGCGCATGCCTCCCCGCGTCAAATTCACCGACTTCAGGTAATACAAAATCGATTCATGCGTAAAGCCACGGGAGCACCGTGGTTCGTGCGTAATGCTAACCTTCATATCGATTTAGGGCTTCCTACCATAGCCCAATATCTAAAGTTGGCCTCTCGCCGATACTTCGACTCTGCCGCCACGCACCCCAACCCACTGGTTGTCAGTGCCGCCACATACAAACCCCTCGCGATACACCAAAACTCGACCCGCGGAAAAAGGAGACCGAGGCACGTCCTCGAGGACCCTGACGACGCGACCACTAGGGCCCAAGCGCTCTACTCAACACTACACAAACACCCATTATCACCATCATACCGCCCCCGCCGTCGGCGTGGGCGTATCAGACAAAATTATGCGCGATACCGCCGCATCTCAGGCCGGTTCTCCCCTAGCAGTAGTGTCATAAACAGAAGCGTCGCTGGAGTTTCTTGCGCCATTTCTTCTCCAGCGGAAACGCATTCCGAATTGGTGGTAAACCTATGTAATAATAATCATGGTATTAGTAATGATAGTAGTAGTAATATTGCCCTCCCGATTGCAGTAACTGACCGAGCCGAGGCCGGCCCCCTTGGGCACCCTCGAGTCTGTTACTCTCGCGAACAGGATGACGGTCCAAGCCGAGGTCCCCCCTCGGGGGCCCTTGCGCCAGTCATCCATAAATATAGGTTTCGGCTAAGCGCCCTCAGCGCTATGCCACCTTTCAATCCGGCGAAGCTGTAAAAGCCTTCGGGCTAACAGTGACCATCAGTCCTAAAAAAAAAGCTCAAAATGGCTACCCCCGCTTTGTAAGCAAGCAGAAGCTCTTATTGCCACTGCAATCTTTCTAACACTGAGTCTAGAATCCCGAGTTATCAGAGCCAGTATCTCTTCTTGCTTATGGAGCGATAATAGGCGACTGCTTTCATTTTCCGGCTGTCGCACGCCCTTTTCTGCCAGTCTTAAATGCACGTTTACAAACGTGTATCTACTCGGTGTAGGCCGATCGGGGTATCTTCGTCGATAATCTGCTACGGCAGCATTGGCACTCCCATTGTAAAATCCAAACACAAAATGTATGTCAGCAATATGGTGAGATGAATACTGGTGTGGCATTTCTTTAACAACAAAACAATAAAAAAAACAACATAAAAATGTCTATCTAAAAAGATCACAACGCGAGGCGAGGGATTACTAATCAACTAAATGTAAATTGAGGTATATTAAATGAATGACTTCTAAACCATATTTTTTTGATTTCGAAGAAGCTTTAACATAATTCTTTTAAAGTTTAATATTATTTTTAGTGTCTAACGATAACGAATTTTGTACAATAATAATAATAATATACTTTTTATTTTCTCCTGACAATTTCGACTAAATATAAAGGCACATCAAAATATAACTTATCAGTAAAATATTGTTAACGTCTAGTCTATGTGAGGAGCTGGTGTCTGAGGTAGGCAAGTATACCTGTATTACAGGTCACCAGGTCCTCATCCCACGGACTAAGGATCAGGTTACCTATTTTAACTGATGTGTGTGTGTCTGCGTATGTGTATTGTGTAGGTGTGCTCATATGTAAGAAGTTATGGTTTTCTTAATTTGAGCTTCGAGGTAGTAGTAGTAGTAGTAGACCAAAGTCAATAGAGCACTTAGCTAGTGTAATTACTGGGCACATGCGATTTATAAGTGATGTCTCAGGGTAAAGTGAGCAGTTTGGTACGACATAGAAATGTTCTGCGTGACACAGCATTGTTCTGGGCAGACGTTAAGTACGAGATTTGCTGGTCCGTCACTTAAAAAAATATATATTTGCATATTGAATTTAGATGTCTGCACGAATTACTCCAAAATCGAATCCTGAACACCGTTCCCTTCAAAACAGGCCATTTTATGATTTCTGTAGAATATCAGTGAAGTTTCATGTGTAAACGTATTTAATACTATAAATGTTATATTCCGTAATAATACTATAAATGGGAAAGTGACTCTCTCGGTCTTTCTATCTGTTTGTTACATTTTCACGGCTCAACTGTTTAACCGATCTTGACGAAATTTGGCACAGAGATAACTTGGACAAACGACCCTGTATTAAATTTAGGAAAATCAAATACTTCCCACGTGATGTTAAAAAAATCTAAATCCACGCGGACGAAGTCATGGGCATAAGCTAGTAATATTATAATTTTAGGGTTCCATTTCTGTTTATCTGTTATTCCGAATGTCTAAAATATTCTTAGTTATGTCTATCAAAAAAAATACAAGCATCTCTGTTTTTTGAGTATATTCTGTATAAATATTTTTATAATCTTAATGGCAGGCGTTTTTTCGCTTAACGAATGGTGCGCTCTGTCGGACCTCACTGTAGACAATTTAACAGACATATTTATGTAAAAGATTGTTAAGAAAGGGTGAGTTATTTTTAATACGGGAACCTAATCTTTCGTTGTCAATTTCTACTATTAGATTAGTGTCTATTAACACTTATTTCGCAGTGAAAATTGCCAACGGAGATCTTTTTAAATACAAGTAGGCCATTATAGCTAATCATAATGATTAGCTATAATGGAACACATAAATTTTCCGTTTTTATCATTTCTTGCTCTGAATTTAAACACTGCAATTAGGATTCCTTCAAAACTAACCAAACGTAGCAAAAATTAACAAAGTATTTGGAGCGTTACACGGTAGTACAGTTCACAATTCACTTAAAATGAAAAAAATATTTTTAGTAATTATTTCAATATTTTCTGCAATGGTTTTCGGTTTATACGCAAGAAGTTACGCTAAATTGATTCGTGGTAAATGTTTTGCTTTTTTGCTTTATGCACTTTTATTTTTAAAAAAAATTACTAGTAGTTTCTTATGCAAGAATGGATTCTGTAGATAGGAACCTACCACCGAGCAGTAATGTGCAAACATTACTGATTCGGTCCGAAGGAAACTTTTAAATAGTGTAATTACTGGACAGACATAGGAAATCTGCGCACTGCGTGTCGCACAGAAATGCTCCGAGTGACACAGCATTTGTTATGGGCACTTAGCATCAGAAAAGGATTTGCTTGTCTCGTCATTTTCTTTGATGAAAAAACAAACATATTTGTAATAGTTTCAATAAAACTATTTTTTACGGATTTTATCGCGTTTAATTTAGAACTATTTTAACCCGACGTTTCGGGCGCTTTACAGCTTTTGCGTAGATCGGACTAAAAATAATAATTAAAAGCTGAAGGTACTCCGGGTTAACTATGACATCGGGACAACTGTCACCTCAGTCCCCCCGTGACCATGGGTGCTGTAAAGCGCCCGAAACGTCGGGTTAAAATAGTTCTAAATTAAACGCGATAAAATCCGTAAAAAATAGTTTTATTTAAATGTGTAATATTCGCGTAAATAAAAGAAAACATTAAATTTGTAATAGTTTAAGCCCTTTTAATTTGCCTTGTATTTTTGAATTTTTCTAATAAATTTTTTTAATCATTAAATGCTGATGTTACTATTCAAAGTGTTTCCATTTGAGTTAATTTATCAATTCATTTTGGATGTTACAGTTCATAGCGTTTGCAATAATATAATATATATTATAAATACTTCTAATAACATTACTACCTTATTATTCCCGGTTATGGCAAAATTGCTTGAGGTGATAATACCTACTTACCTTACTTACCTAACTTGTCTGATTTTAATTCCACAGTTTAATCGAATAAAAAAAAAAAACTATTTTAATTTTTATTAGTTGACTATTTTAAATTACAGAATAAAGGTGAGATTTTGCTATTATCCGTATCAATATTTGATATATGCATCGTAGAAAAATATTATCAAATAAATTTGTCTTAACTTTTATTGGAGGCCCTTGAATTGTATAATGTATCTTAATGAAGCCTTTTTCCAGAATCGCCACTTGTTGAAGGGGAATTAGGTGAATACTTCGAGGGGGATATGTTGTTAACAGAGGAGCAAGAAATTGCACTGTATTCTTCAAAGTTGTCTCGAAACGGTCTCATTGATATATCTAAACGTTGGCCCGACGATACTGTGGTGTACTACATAGAAGAAAATCAGTTTGGTGGGTTATTTCTAATCTTTTATAAAACCTTTAGTAGTGAATATTTAAATTAGTATTATCTTTCATTACCGTTTACATTATTTTATATAGCATAATATTTTTTTTAAAAATCAAATTCAAAGTTAAAAGTCAAAACATTAAATGTATAAAATCAGCTTTCAGTTTTTTCGTAAAAACATTTACAAATATTCTTGGAAACATTATTAGATAAGTTGATTCAAGTGGTGCAAGAAGTAAAGAGATTTCGACGAAACTTATATGCCAACAACATAATAGCACACATACAACATACATATTTCTTATCCGACTTAACGCATACACTTGTCTTCAACAAGACTTCAGTAAATCATTTCTCAACATTGAAATCCTGTACTGATATAGAATTTCTTAAGAATATCAATGTAAAAAAAGTTTTTCAAAATTTAATCAAAAACTTCTTAAGATCAGCTATGGTAGGGGAGGGGAGAAGACAAGGCATTTCAAGGCACCTAAAGTTAATTTGAATGTTCTTATAGGCAAGTCCAGTCAAATTAAGCTTCGAAATCTTCTTATAACTTTTTTATGAAATATTAATTTGATAACACTCATATTGGATAATTTGCTATTTTTGAATTATTACGCTGGAAATTTTCTTATTCAATTCAACAACAGTGAAGACCGTAAAAAACATAGAACTTCGTTATTCGCAGAGAACAAAATATATTTTGTAGCCACTATGTTAGATATAGAGTGAGGTTAAACGGAATAAGTGATGGTGATTCACTTGTCCGTTTTTTTATTAAGTTTTTTGATAAACGAGTGTTTTCCGTTGAATTAACGTATCTTCAAGTTGTTTTTGCTTGAACTACAGATGACGGTCAAATTAAGATGATTATGAACGCAATGGCGGATATCGCAAACAACTCGTGTATAAAGTTCCGTGAAAGAAGAAACGATGAATATGCCACGCAAATTACGGTAGGATTCTTAAGTATAATTACAATTTACTATGTAACACTTCATTTTTTCAAATTTCACATGCAAGAGTGTTAATGTAAAAAGCTCGTAATAAATTCGGTATAACTTTCTTCTTCTTTTATAGCTTCAGTAGAGCATCATAAACAAAAGTTTTATTAATTAAATAGTATATCTCTCTTTAAGAGAGGTAAACTCTTAAAGAGTGATATACTGTATTTTATACCAGCTTTTACTCGCGGATTTCCCGGTGTATACCGCGTATAACATTGTTATTATACAAACATTCATATAAACTTTCCGATTTATTATGTTAGTACATAAGGTGTATCTTTTTTTGATTAAATAATCATCCATTCATTATATGGAACTAAATACTACAATACCAGTAACATGTTTTATTTAGAGCTCCGGAGGTGGTTGTTCCTCCAACGTAGGCTACATATACGACGAGATACCTCCTCGAAGTAACCAAATACTGAATTTAGACAAAGGATGTTTTATTCATGGAACCTTAGTGCACGAGATGCTTCATACACTCGGGTTTTATCACATGCAGAGCACACACAACAGGGATGACTACGTCACAATAGTGTGGGAGAACATTCAAAGAGGTAAAAACTTTGTCATTTTCACACTAGGGGTTTTTTCATTGGATATAGTGTCGAGACGAGCAAAACGTTTACCTGATAGTAAGTGCATCGTCTGGCTTATAACAGATGCAGTGTCCGTCACCCAGTGACATCAGTTCTTAAGTCTAGTATGCCCAGTGATTATACTAGCACTCAGTGCCCTTCAGACCAAAACACACTAATGTAGACACTGCTGTTTTACGACAGAATAACTGGCGCTGGGGTGGTAGCTACCCAGCCTACCAAAATGATGATGATATTTACTAATAAAGTGTTAGTAGTTATCATCATCATTGCAGAGCATCACAAGTCCATGTCCAAGTGCTGTACATAGATTTCCACAAAACATGATTCTAAGCCATTCGCAAAACCGTGCAGGTCGCCGCCCTATCCAGTTGGAGTTCGACACTTCGTACACGGAATGAGTACATTGTTGTTACTCAAAAACTTTTCTTCTCCTACGATCGTTAGTTCTACGTGCTTTATGGCTGGCTCATTGTTACTTCAGCATGCTGATCTTAGGGACTATGTCGGTTGGTACGGCTCAGCTGTGTTACGCATTCTATATCGCAAAAGAACATCGAGCTTAGTCCTTTTGTAAGTTATACTCGTATGTCAGTTTACATAAATAACATATTGAATGTAAATTGTATACTTATTTTTTGTGGTCTGGCAATCCTTTGTTAATAGCCTTACTTGCTTGTCAAGATGGTGTGGAGATTAGCTTAGTACATACCATTTAGAAAGATCCGAAAAAGAGTATGTGTCAGAAGTAGTATTTTTCCAGGTTGTAGTGATTGTAACCTACGAAGCGAATTGCTTTTATGAATTTGAAATATATATTAACTGCATAACTTGCAATAAAAATATATATATAATTAAAAAAAATTATATAATCCAAAAAATTAAACATTTTTTGGATTATATAAAATATAATCCACAAAATGTGGAAGAGTACTGACCATTTATTTACGTGTATATGTTAGTATCTAGACTTTATTTTACAGCTCTAAATAGTTGTGGATTAAATACTTTCCGCGCCTTGGGAAAATAGTCTCACATGGTTGGTTGTAAATACAATTATAATAAAGTAAAGAAAGTTAATTTGCTAAGATCCGCATGCAAAATGTAAAATGGTGTGTATTACCGAGTTTTAAAGAGCACCGCCCGCCCTCTCTCAACAGCACAGTTAACAGGTAATACACAACATTTTACATTTTGCATTTGGATCTTTGCAAATTAACTTTCTCTCCTTTACTATAACGGATTTCCGCAAAGTAACGCCTGATTCTATTAACTTTACAATTATAATGTCTACTTATTCAATATTATTTAAAAGGTCTGCCTTCTATATTGATTAATGCGTTTAAATATGTCCTCTGTAATTTTAGTTCTCAGGTAGTATCTTACTTCTTGTTCTTGCACGAAAATCTATGCGCAAAGTTATTCCTAGCTAATCTTGCCCTTTGACAACTTATACGAACTTTCTTCCAATCTTCCAAATCTGTAGACGTACTTATGTTTACAAAATGTGCTTTGAACTAAAAGAATTACGTATTTCTAGGATAGATACAAATAAAATATTTATATAGTAATATTTATGTAATAATATAATAATATTGTATTGTCGACCGTTCGCGCCTCAATATCTTTGTAGTTCCAACAAATTTGATATTAATTATAAATTTATATGTAATATGGTTATCAGGTTATCAGCGCAATTTCGCTAGATACGATAACAACACAGTAACGAACTTTGGAGTGCCGTATGACTACGGCAGCGTAATGCACTATAACTCAAGAGCTTTTTCGAGAAATGGACGCAAAACCATAGTTCCCCGAAAGGTACCACTTAATTTTATTTTGTTGTAAGTAAGATGAAGATGGTTTTCTCCTCGCTGATTTTCGATCACAGCGGCAAATTCCGAATACTATCGGAAGCTATCAACTGCGATGGAGATATAGTGCTACAAGTATACACGCAAAGACAGCTTATGAGATAAGATTGGAGGTAGGCTAGGATGCAGAGCCAGAATCACAACACAACCGAACCCGAAAACCAACGATCTGTATTTTTGTTCGAATGTTGGTGCCGGCTGGGAATCGAACCTAGGACTCCCGGCACAAAAGTCAGATATTCTTATAACTAGGCCACGCGATTGTTGAGTGGGAGTGAAAAATGAGCACACAGTCTACCTGATGGTATGAGGAAAAATATAGAAAGCAACATTGTCAGTAATCCAGTTTTTGTCACTTTCCATACGCAATGTTTCACCAGCAGGTTTTTTGCTGTGGCATTCTGTTTTATAATAGCTATGCTGTGGCATTTTGGTTTATAATGGGGTTAATCCTCAAGGTATTGATCATTTCATATGGTACGGTCAAAAAGTATTTTGCTGCCTTTTAATCGATTTCTTCCAAACTTTAAACTGTTTAAAAATATTATAAATAGGATTCATAGTTGAGCCGTGTGGATCTCAGGGGTCTGGCGCTCGACTCATATTTCTAAGCACGCGAGTGACCTGGGTCGTTCCCAAGTTTCGGCAATTTTGAGTACTGATTTACTACCAGCGATGAAAGAAAACATCGTGAGGAAACCTACAAGTCTAAGAAATTAACAAATATTTCGTCAACCCGCATTGGAGCAGCGTAGTGGACTATTCCCAACTTCAAAACTATTTCAAAAGTAAGAAAAGGCTTGTGTGCGATAGTGGTACACTTACAGCTTATAGGCTTAATTCCACAACTGAAAATAGATACAATAGTTTTCCTATAAAATTGTTTTGTCTGTTCGAATCCTAGCCTTCTTCTACGAGCCATGTAACGATTTTAAATTGAACAGTTATTTTACTTGGAATTTAGTTATTATATTGTTATGATCATCATTATAAAGTTTTCCTAAAAAGTATAGCTAAATGTGGTGTACTGAAAAATTCTAAGAATGTGATATTATTTCCAGGTGGGCGCTATGATTGGACAAAGGATAGGAATGTCTGATAGTGACATAAAAAAATTAAATAAAATGTATTGCGAAAATGAGGACTCAATAGTAGACTAAATGACCTGCGAGTCAATCGACATATACTTTCATACATACATACATAAGATCACGACTTTATTCTATTAGGGGTAGTCAGAGACTGGGCACTCACTGCAAAGACAGATGATTGCACAACAATCATCTGTCTTTGCAAACAATCCACGTTTCACCAAAAAATATATAATGCACTTGGTGTGATAGGTGGTGAGCCCATCGCCACCATGCGCTGTTGGGTGCACAGTGCAGTTTAAATCCCTTACTCGCCTTTTACGAGATCCATTGGATGAGATGGAGTGGTAGTATTCTTTTAACGAGCCGCCACCACACGGCTCACATACTTTCAAACTGAATATTTCGGTTGTAATTTTTCTCAAGCAAGTAATTAAAATTAAAACAACTACACACGCAACTTTGTTTTTCTGTAACTGATTTCATAAGAGATACGATATAAGAGATACTTGTAATAAGGTTCAATTTTTTATTTGATAAAAGTGACGGAACGAGCAAAACGTTCACCCGTTGGTAAGTGCAACGTCTGCCCATAACAAATGCTGTGTCACCCAGAACATTTCTGTTTGCCACCACACTGCGCCCGTCACCCTGAGACATCAGTTCTTAAGTATCATATGCCCAGTCATTACGCTAGCTCTCAGTCCTTTAAAGCGAAACACAGTAATGTTTGCACACTACTGCTTCACGGCAGAATAACTGCCCCTGGGGTGGTACCTACCAAGACGGATCCCTGCATAGGAGTTCGACCACCAGTAAAAAATATATTTTGATAAGTATACATTTTGATAAGGTAAATTTAGTAAAATGATTGCCAGCCGCATTTAGGTAAACGGTTACTTATAGATGATGACGTTATCCTGGCCGATTTCGGCCACGGCGACAACTTTCGAATATTGTCGGGAGCTATCAACTGCGCAAAAGATAGCTATTGTAGTGCCACAAGTGTACGCGCAAACACAGACGCACTAACTTGTCACAACCTACCCGCGCCCCGATGTAACGCTAATGCGATAAGATCGGAGGTAGGCTAGGACGCAGCCTCAGAAACACGAGGACAATCACAACACAACCAGACTCGAAAACCAACAATGTGAGATTTAATTAAAATTTAATGTAAACAATTTATAATCTGACGTTTCGGGCGCTTTACAACACACCCCTTGTCACGGGGGGACTAAGGTGACAGATGTGTTTTTCTTTTCAGATGGTATGGACAAGTTATTGTTTGTTTTGTATTATGTATATATATATATATACTAGCTGACCCGGCAAACGTTGTTTTGCCATATAATGTACTTTATTAACTTAACATATTATATTCAAAATTATATCTCTTAAAATGTATATAAACATTAAAAACGTTATCCTTATTTGCTATCGCTAATTATGACAATTAAAAAAAAAACAATATCAATCTTTAAGTGCAATGGAGTGTACGATATTTTTGGTTAGTCCGTCTTTAGCTAACACAAACAAACTGGATGGTTTACCCACGCGAGAACATGCCACGTATAATTGTCCGTGTGAAAAACACGGTGTGGCCAAATCTAAACCACAAACAGACATAGTTTGGCCTTGCGACTTATTGATTGTCATTGCGAATGCTAATCTTATTGGAAATTGAACGCGTTTGAATTCAAATGGCACATCTGAGGCAATCATAGGGATTCGTGGTAGCAATACATTTTCGCCTCTGAACTTGCCATTCAAAATGCTGGCTTCGACAATGTTTTTCATTATTTTTTTAATTACTAATCGTGTGCCATTGCACAGCCGTGGTGGGTTCAAATTGCGAAGCAAAATAACCGGGGATCCAACCTTCAGTTGTAAATGGTGCGGTGGCATGCCTGGCAAATCCAATGAGTTCAAAAACTCTATTGGATAATTTACAGCTTCGTTAACATCGCAAACTGTATCGATAGATTTGTATGACACCAAGTCCTCTGACAACAACTGTTGTATCTTGAAATTTAAATCGTTGACGTCCACATTTTTTGCCGCCAAAAATGGACGTTGATGATAGAATTATAGAGTTACCAATTTCGGCGGTGTCGGCGTTGTTCACAATAGCGTCTCGCAAGTGAATGTATTCTTCCGCACGGAGCTTCTGTTGATTATATAGTAAGTATCGTAATAGTTCGCTCTCTATCTTCACGTACATGTCGACCATGAATTGTTGGCAAAGCTCTCGACATCGTAGAATGACGTTGTCCTGACGGCGTCTAATCATCATACGATACGCATAATAATCCTTCGAGCTAACGTTCTTGTTTATTTCGGCTCCTGCAATAACATATTCATTAATATTCATTCTAATTAAGTAATGATGTTTATAATTAATTTATTTTTTCGGGCACTGCAGCCAGATTGCGAACGAAAAGTTCTCCCTGTTCTTTATTTAAATGTATTGTGCCACGTACATTTTGGTTCTCAAGAGTTTGATATTCTTGTTCACGATCTGGCTGCACTTGTTTTGATCTATTTAACAACACATTCATAAATAATAATTCAAAATGAATAATGATGTTGTTCATAATGAATGAAGAACCTGTTACGGGATCTCGTTGTTTAAAGTTTATGCAATATCCGTCTTGTCCCTTCCAGAACATTGGCGGATATTGGAGAGCGTCGTATGAACGGTGTGTATCAGCGATAAACTCAAGATTATTATTTCTTCTTCGAATCACGATTTCTCGCGTCGCTGTACGGTCTCCAATCATGATTCCAGCAACGTCGTCAACAACAGGTGCATTAAAACTACGCACGTGCTCTCCAGCTGGTGTTTTATCAGGATTGATGAAAATAGCATGATTGTCACTTTGTAATTTGTGCATTTGTGATTTGAATAATTTCAATAATTCATTGTGTTCATTCAATAAAGCGTCCAGCTCGCCGATGATCCGTCTGGCATAAGGTAAATTAAGGTAATTGAAGCCGCAACGTGCATCCACGCGATTGGCGAGTGCCCGTTCGGAGTCCTCACCGCCCATAAAATAAATTTATGTGGTTCGTTTGGCATTGGCAGCAATGAGCCCACTTTGTGATAAACTTGGCCTTTTATTTTAAATGTCGAATTGAATTGTTGACCATTTGCAGCATTATTATTTCGGTTGCTCTAAACGATGTCATTTTGAACATAACATGAATTGAATTTTCGAATCGACATTAGAAACATGTTAGAATCTGGATCCGTACCGATAAGTAAGCCGTTCAATGGTTCAGGTGGTGTTTCCATTTCTGATAATTGCACTTTTCCTGACGCGCAACACATCCCCGCTGGCTCATTTTTGAATTTAAGCGCATTACAATGCGGACATTCTTTATCCATAGCACCAATCCCCTCTCCTCCTCCCCTTTCGAATGAGCGTAATACTCAATATCGGACTCATACTCGAATGCCAGACGGAGGAATGAATCAGATTGAAATTGTGGATGTACTTGTTGGCGTTGTTGGTCATTTGCTCTGCGCGTGTTAACTACAAACCGGCGCGCTTGTCGTTGTTCCAATCGTCTTTGTTGATTTCGCTCTGCTCGTGCCTCTTGTGATTGTGATTCACGCAATTGCGCCATGCTTACACGCACATCTGCATTTTTTTGTTGAATTTGTTCTTCTGTTCTTTGTGATCTTCTATTTCGCATGTCCGTCGTTCTATTCGTTCGACGGTCCAAATTGGCCCCTTTGCGTATTGCTGGCATTGTTCACTGTACAAAACAAACATAGATCAAATTCAAGTACTAAATTATTGAAATCACTGTACTGAATGTATCTGTTCTTTTATTATTTTACTTACCTTTTCTTTCTGTTTTAATTTAAAATGATTCCCACAAATTTTTTCACGCACTGATTATAATAGTATTATCATATTAATAAAAACTAATAAATATACACAATGGCCGTTGTTGGCTGGAGCTCGTGACAAATGCTAAGTATTATTAATTTATATTAGATCACTAAATTCACTGAATGTGAGAATTTTATTCAGCAATTAATAATAAAATGGTAATAAATAATTATTGCACTTTAAATTGACGATAAATTTACTATTAGTATATAATTAACATGACAGTTGCATTGAGAAAGTAAAATAATAAGTATAAACGTCACCGCTGTGATTGATGTACAGACAATAAAGTGTTTATATACTCTTTTCTATCAATAATAATGGCCGAAAACTGTGTGTGCGAGAAAGCTTATTGTGTGAGAAATACAGGAGAGCGGCTTCGTTCTCATCTTTACTCCGTCCTGTTCGCTGGGTGAGAAATGACACCGGTAAACACCTGTCTGGGATAAGTGACTTGAAGAGTACAGTACTAATATGTGTATTAAAAAATGAGGATTGCTGGTGGAAGTGTGAAAATTAAGAGTGATATGTATTTTTTAAAGCCAAATCATAAAAAATTAAAAATCCAAAATTTTGTCAAAAAAATAAAAAAATATTATAACGGGGTGGGCCACCCTTATCACTTAGGGGTATAAAAAATAGTTTACAACCTATTCTCAGATCTACCGAATATACACAAAAAGTTTCATGAAAATCGATCAAGCCGTTTAGGAGGAGTTTGGTTACTAACACTGTGACATGAGAATTTTATATATATATATATATATATATATATATATATATATATATATATATAAAATTGTGTATGAGGGGATCCTACGAGCCCCCCGTGCTTAATTCATTTTTTGTTTGTTGATAACGTATACCAGAACGTTACTCTGCCCAACCACTAAGTGTTTGAAAGTATTCATTTGAGTTTTACTTGACCATCTGACTCATATCTGTAATATTCCGTAATAATAAGGAATTAATTGGAACGTACTCACTCAGAACGTCTGATACTCATTCACAAGGTGATTTTCGATTCAAAGTTCGAAAGTTCGTCCACCAAATTTTCCGGGCTTTGTAGACTCAAAATTATTTAAAACGGCGATTTCCTAGTTCTTGAAGACGGTGAAAGGACCATAAGTTGGATCCTAGGCCAGGAAATGAAAGTAGCAAGCGGACGTTAACTATAATATATTATAATTTTGAGATGCCCGTTGGTAGCGAGTGCTTACGCTGTGGATTTTTGCGGTCAAGGAGGTGGTCGTCTCGGGCGTACTACGCTGCGCCGACGTTTCGGTTCACGCGTGAACATACTGTCACGCGTCAACATACTGTCACGCATCAACATTATTATCAATTAAAATAATTATACTTGAACTCGTTTAACAAATTATATATGTATTGAAGAGACTGATAATACCGTAAGGCGTAACCGGTTTGTTTAATGAATAAACAATTTGTGAAACGAGTACTTGTGTTATTCTAATAATTGATAGGGCGTAAATTATTATTTTTTGGTTAAATTTGCAGAATTAAGAATGGGTACATGATTTAAATTCTTGTGAAATTTAATTAACTGGAAATGGAGTTTTTAAGAAATATTTTTATTGCACTTTGTTGACAATTCCTAACTTTACTGGTGGTAGGATTCCTATGCAGGAATCCGCCTGGGTGGGGTGGTACCCAGAGCTAGTTATACTGCCGTGAAGCAGTAGTGTCTAGACATTACTGTGTTTCGGTCTGAAGGGCACTGAGAGCTAGTGTAATCATGGGGCATATGAGACTTAAGAACTGATGTCGAAAGGTGACGGGCGCAGTGTGGTGCAACTCGTTGTTCTCTGTGACACAGCATTTGTTATGGGCAGACGTTGCACTTACCATCAGGTGAAAGTTTTGCTCGTTTCGACACATTATCTTATAAATAAAACCGTTGTAAATTCGCTGCATCTGGCGTTCACATTCTCAGCTATTGTTGACAAATATGCTGGTAGAAAATTTAAACTATATTAATTTATCTATGCAATTGATGGCCTGAAGAAGGTGATCAATTTGATTGAAGAGATTTAGTTGAGAAACTCTTTCCATTAAAAAAATTAGAAGCTTAAAACTTTAACAAAGATTATGTAATTAAATTCCTTTAAAAGGTACTTTGATTTCGTTAGTCTTCTTAGATGTTACCTTTATCAAGAACTCAATGACATTATTGTACGTTACATGTTCATATGCAGCACTATGTTATACACACTATAAGTAGGTAATTTATGTTTCTTGAGGTTTGTTACTGAATAAGGCCCCAGGTCCTTGACTGTCTGATACGGCATTTAATTTTATTTGGCGTCAGGTTTATCTCTGAATTTATTAATTTTTTAATGCATTTACGAATTTTGAAATATATTTGTTTGTTTATATCGAAAAATTTTATTTGCTTCAATACGTTCGCTACTACTTTAGTATCCTGTAAGCTGTTAATTATTAAACACAGTTAATTTTTAAACAATAAAAGGACGCAAAAACATATAACTTAGATAAGATTTATTGAAATCTCAAAATAAACATTTACAATTAAATAAATAAATAAATTTTCGACTGCGTAGCCTACTGATTGACAGTAGACCACTGTGTAACTCTGGTTTGTTTCGGGATCGGTTTCATTTGATGCCATTAACCAATGCATGAGCTTCATACGCCAAAAATAAACCGATCACGAAACCTACCAGAGTTACACAATAGATCTCCTGGTCAGCTTACTAGACGTCTACTTCACCAGACAAGACCTCTCCAGCTTAATGTTTAAGTTCAATGTGCCTCTTACCATTCGGTGATAACTGCCGGTTTTCACCCTAGCGATCAGGAAGACATCAATGAACACCATGGGGTTTTAGTCGGTGCAAATCCGACATAACCCGTTCTTCCCCCCGTGAAGGCGGGTATGCGTTAGGCATTTCCCCATGTGAGATATTCTTAATTAAACATACTGCTCTTGTAAGCGTGAATTACGAGTATTAAACCTACATTTATTATAAGGCTATTCAAAATTTCCTTAAT
The DNA here is from genome assembly GCA_019845155.1 of Luehdorfia chinensis. Classification (NCBI taxonomy): domain Eukaryota; kingdom Metazoa; phylum Arthropoda; class Insecta; order Lepidoptera; family Papilionidae; genus Luehdorfia; species Luehdorfia chinensis. The sequence continues at coordinate 1,510,143 of JAHVAK010000223.1, forward strand.
CCCATTTTCAAATCCTCTCCACCCCACTGATCCGGCGAAGAATGTGGGCGTATCCCGCGGACTAAAACGCTCCCCTGCGCTAGGACCTGCGCCGTAAGCAGGGATGACGTATTCCTAGAGGGTTGAGCCGAACGTCACATGGGGTAAATTGGCGTTAGGCAACACGCTCTCTTTGGTCCCGATTTCAAGCGAAACGGTTGCCCTGTCTGCTAGCCACGGATGGGGAAATGGCCACGTATCCCGTCGGATTGCCACAGGAGCGTGGGGTCCGTGGAGATTACTATAGTAACCAAAGCGGTTGCAAAAGTCATGCTGACGGAGCAAGAGAAGGAGAGTTGTGGGCAGAAGGGATGGGCTTTTTTCAGACCTGTCTGCTAGCCGGATTGAGCACTCGATGTAGCGTTGTAAGCAAGCTATATTCTTCTGGTAATCCTATCGTCTGAAATTATGAAGTAGGACGTTCCCTAAGGCGAAGAAGCCATGCTGGATCTGCCACCGTTGCACCTGTACATTCAACAGGAAGCAGTCTTGGCAGCCATAAGACTCAAAATATTAAATCTTTGGAGTGACAATAAGATCCCGCACACCAATAAACTTACAGAACTGTTTGCAGAAATGCCCGTTTTACAGGCTGTGCATGACAGGATCCCAAAACAATATTAATTTGACAAAAGGTATAAAATACAATTACACGAGAACCATCGTACTGAAGGATTAAACCCAATCTTTACGGATGGTTCCAAAACAGAGTCTGGTACAGTCTCAAGAACATTTTCAGTGGACCAAAATATACAAATATGCACACGCCTGGGTGCCCACAACACAGTGTTTCAAGCAGAGTGCATGGGCAATATCCAAGCAGCATCAGACTTAGCTGCAAGGAAGGTAAAAGAAAGAAAGAGAAAGAAAGAAAGAAAGAAACATTTATTTGTCACACGCACACAATTCACAGACAGATTAACAGTGTATAGAAAAAAAAACACACAGAAAAAACAAAATTTAAATCCATCCGTTCATGGTGCAATGCTCCAAAAAGGACGGCCACTCAGGATATGCTAGGATGCATGATCCTACCCTGATTTTCAGTGGCATCCAATAATACTACATACTACATACACATACACATTTACAGATACATATATTAAAAAATACTTATAATATAGGTAAAGAGGGTACGGGCCAATACTGCTGAACATAACTGTAAACTCGTGCGGTACAAAATATGTTCCGTGTACCGATACCAAGTAGAACAACCCACCATGCGCCGTGACCAGAGAATTTTGAAAGTGACTTAAAAGTTATATTTAATTAATACAATGAGCTTCAATAAAAAGTGATCCCAAAAATTTCGTTTAAGAAGTACGAGTAGCATATAAATAAATTTAACAAGAAATTTTTTAAATTAATAATAATTACCAAGATTGTAGTTGCTGATTTAATAATAACAATTTATACTTAAGACTAAAACTATGTACTGAATGCAGATTTCGAATAGGCGGCGGCAAGTTGTTCCAGCACTTGGTTGCGGTGTATCGGAAGCTTCCTCGGAATGCAGCAGAATGATGAGGAGGCATCCGCAGCATGTACGCAGAAGCCCTTGTTAAAACGGATGTTGAACAATTATCTTGTGCCCAGTGCAATTTATGGTATAGATAGGATGGTGTTCTAAATTTAACAGTGCCAAATAGTAAAGTTGCAAAATGTAATTGCCATCGGTAGTTCATTTTAAGCATCCTTGCGCTGTTAATGTAAGGTGTTACATGTGCTCGGGGAGGTACTTTAAAACAAAATCGAGCGCAGGCATTCTGGACTCGCTGTATAAGTTTCTTAGAACGTTCGAGAAGTCTTGGTCCTATTACTATGTCAATGTAGTTAAACTTTGATAACACCAACGACTCGCATAACTTAATACGTATGTCCTTCGTTAACATATCTCTTATCCTGTACAGTACTTTTAATCTGTAAAAACTGTTCTTAACTGTATTTAATATGTGTTTTTCGAATCGTAGGTTTTCATCCATTAGTATTCCCAAGTTTCTTGCTTCTGACACTCTTTCAATATTAATGTTTCAAATATTTATGAGCGGCCGTCTACCTAACGTCTTACTAATTTGTTTTTTTGAACCGAGCACCATATATTTTGTCTTGGAGGGATTTAAGACCAACGTATTCGCTTCCGACCAATCTGCAATACGATTTAGATCCTCGTTTAGTTTTAAGATTAGTATGTAGTTAAAAGACCATTCCATCCGAATACTCTCCGACAGCATGGCGGTACTACTGGCCCACAATAGTAATGTCATGAACTCAGGGCTCATATACGAATGCTACCAGAGACTAAATGGATATTCCATGGGACCAGAGACTAACTCTGGTCAATTCAATGAAATAGCGGATCTGGGGGCAACGACGCCGCGGATGAACTTGCCCGGTGAGGGTCAAACCAGTGTGCCGTAGGACCAGAGCCAACACTGCACCTTGCCCTCAGGTATGTTCGCTCGCTAGTCTGTAACCGCACTAGGAACGAACATGCATAAATCTGGGCGAATCACCCGGAGTGCAAACAGGCAGATCCCGTCATCAACAGCCACATCTCCAAGGTACTACTTCGTTAGAAAAAAACTCCAAATCAGAACGATTAGTAGCGCTATAACTGGACATGGATCATTTAACAAACATCCATGTCCAGTTGTTACTTTACAGACAGCCCTCCATGCAGAGCTTGTATGGAGATGGACGAAACGGCGGCCCATGTTCTGCTGGACTGCCCTACGGTCACCACATACCGGGCTAAGCATCTCGGTTCGCCGAGATTGCTCCCTGGGGTCGCAGGGAACATCCACGGTCTGCTGCGATTCCTGGAGACGCTTGGTTGGCTCTAGTAATCTAATATTCCTGCCTACAAGCAAAATACGTGCTAGACGTGGAGTTGCGGAAACCGCCCCGATGCTATCTACAACAGTTAAATGATGTGCTCAAAATGACCACCCCCGCTTTGTAAGCAAGCTGTAGCTATTATTGCCCCTGCAATCCTTTTAATAGTCTAGGAGTCGAGGATCACGAGTTATCAGAGCCAGTATCTCTTCTTGAATATGGAGCGATAATAGGCGACTGCGTTAATTTTTGAGTCGTCGCAGGCCCTTTTCTGCCAGCCTTAAAAGCACGTTAACAAACGTTTGCCTACTCGGTCTTGGCCGATCGGGGTATCTTCGTCGGTACTTTGCTACGGCAGCATTGGCACTGCTATGGCAGAATTGACACTCCCATTGCAAATTCCATACTCAAAATTCCATACGTATCGCGATCATAACGCGAGGCGAGGGATAACTAATCAACTTAAAGAAATTTCATGTATGTTAAATGAATGACTTGTAAAGCAGGGGTCCGACCCTTAGTTGCTATCTCCGTTATTCACTAACTAAAACCCATTTTACTACCTGCTCGGACGTGGCTTGCGGTAGGAACCCAAAATTCGAATAACAAAAGGATTTATGCGCCTGCGCTTACGTTATCCTTAAACATAAATATCTCCTAGAGTAATTAACTTACCTATCTGTCGATTTAATACTGAACATTATGTTCTTAACGGGCACGATTTTGAAAAATGTAACAATAACTAGTAGTTTTTATTTATTTTGCGAATTTTTTTATATTTTGAGGAATAAAACTTTTAACCTAATTCTTTTAAAGTTTTACATTTTTTTTAGAGTGTAACGATAAAGAATATTGTATAATAATAATATACTGTTTTCTCCTCACAATTCCGACTAAATATAAAGGTACATTAAAATATAACTTACTCGTATTAGTAAAATATTGTTACCGTCGTGTCTATGTGAGGAGCTTGTGCCTGAGGTAGGCAAGTACACCTGTATTACAGTCACCAGGTCCTCACCTCACTGTCTAAAGAATTTATGAAAGTTGTCTAACTGTCAGAACTTCAAATTTTATGTATAGATCTCTGATAGGATGGTCGAACGGCGGAATAAAATAAAAAAAATACTCCTCTGTACTCTTTCAAATTTAAAAAGGTTAGCTTTTTTTGTTCCACTACAGGATGTTAAACAGTACGAAATTAAAGATTGACATAAGGCCAATAAAAGGTTTTAATGAATTTTTTATCAGCGATGTGACGTAATTTTTACATACATACGATGTCATGATCACGACTGTATCCCATAAAGGGTAGTCAGAGACTGGGCCCTCACTGCAAAAACAGATGACTGCCACAATCCACGTTTGACCAAAACAATATAATGCACTTGGTGTGATAGGTGGTGAGCCCACCGTAATTTAAAAAAAAACCGTAATTGTTAAGAAATAGCAATCAATTTTCGCACTCTTTTAGACAGCAAATCAATGTGAGTATTGTTGGGTTAATTATTATTATCATAGTGTAAGAGTTAATTATTAATACGTAATTTATTATTTAATACATTAAGATTTGTTATTAATAATACGAGCGACAATAAAAGTATATTTTCCATCAATTGAGAAACAAGTGTTGGTTTGGAAATTACGAGTATGTATTGTGTTTCTTGACTGGCCCTCCCCTTACAGTATGAAAATTTAATTTACTGTCTATTACGATACCCTGGTATTTACTACGAGTAGAGTCGGTATTCTGAAGCGTCAAATCGAATAAGACCATTTGTGGATCTGTGAAGCCAAAGTGGCAAGTTATTGATATCTTTTCGAGGACATACACAACAAAACGCACAAAAAGTTGAAATAGCCATGGCCGGGAGGGGAAAGGGGGTATGCCTCATTAGGGGGTCGTTTGAGAGTGGGGATGAGATGTAGAATCAGTACCTAAATTATCGCTAATACGATCCCGGACACATTGTATAATATGTTTATAATTATTGTACGTAAATACGTAAAATTTAGTTATCCAGTTATTCTGCTGCAGTAGAAGTAGGTAGTAGTGGTAGATAGTAGTAGAAGTAGTAGAAGTAGTAGTAGAAGTAGTAGTAGTTCATCATAGTAGAGATTGCACACTACTGTGATGAAACAGACCAAAGTCTGTAGAGCTCCTTGCTAGTGTAATTACTGGGTACATGCGACTTAGAACTTATGTTTCAGGGTAACGTGCGTAGTGTGGTACCACATACAAATGTGCTGGGTGTCAAAGCATTGTTCTGGGCAGACGTTGTTCCTATCAGTACGAGATTTGCTAGTCCGTCACTTTCTTGCATTAAAAAAAAATATATTTGTGTATACAATTTAGGTGTCTGCACGAATTAGTCCAAAATTGAACCCTGGACACCATTCCCTTAAAAACAGGCCGTTTTATGATTTCTGTAGAATATCAGTGAAGTTTCATCTGTAAATCCGTAATAAAATTATAAATGCGAAAGTAACTCTCTCTGTCGTTTTGTCTGTTTTTTACCTTTTCACGACTCAACTGTTGAACCGATTTTGAAGAAATTTGGCACAGAGATAACTTGGACATAGGACACTTTTTATTCAGAAGAATCAAATACTTCCAACGTGAGGTTTAAAAAACTTAAATCCACGCGGATGAAGTCACGGGCATGAGCAAGTAATATTATATTTTTAGGGTTCCTTTTCTGTCAATCTGTTATTCCGAATGTCATATATTTGTTGATCCAATGCTCTTAGTTGAAAATACGAGTATCTCTGTTTTTGGAGTCACAGCTTTAAAAAAAAACATTTGCTTATTATTATGGCCTGCACCATTATATTAAACAATATATATATGACGGAGTCAGCGATGGCTGAGCGATAGCGCCGCCTACTTCTTAATTAGGCGGTACAGGGTTCCTTGTGTAGATAGCGCAGAATAACAATTTCAAATGCACCTTGTGTAATAATTTCAGCTTACTACGCTTAACCACCAATTAACCAGGTAAACCGACAGTTTTGTTTCGAAGGAGTGACAAGATCGGTGTCTCGAATTCAACTAAAATCTTTTTCACTAGTAATAGGAAATTACTAGTGAAAAAGATTTCTAATTATTTTTAAAACAAAAAGAGACAAGATTTCACGTAACAAAAGCGATTCGTCGGAAACGTTGTGAACGCCGTGGACGTTCGAGAGAGAGTGCCGTTCAACATGGCCGCTCTGACCATCGCCTCGACGCTCCGCCAGACTGATAGCTGTCAAATGGCACGATCACCCTGTTCGGAGGCCCTATTCCCTGGGAAAAGAGCGTCAAATACCTCCGTACGACCCGTAATGGCCTACGCATGCGTCGCGTTCGCACACGCGATGGGCAACCATATAAAGAAATTGCAGACCGTGCAAAATAGATTCTTGCGAGGTGCCACCGGAGCCGGCTGGTACCAACGCAATGTAGACCTTCACAGCGACTGTGAAATGCCCTTACTCTCTGAACACTTCAGAGAAGTATCACGGCGGTTTTTCGAAAAAGCCGCGGTTCATCCAAACCCGCTGGTGGTTAAAGCTGCGAATTATCGATCCGACAGACCCGCGAAATGTGCTAGACGACACGGACGTATCAGCACTCCCTGACCACGATACGGTCAGTCACAATCCGAGCAACACTGTACACACAGTCAATAGCTTTAACATCACACGCACAACGTCGCGTGACCGCCGTATATATTATCGGTGATGTAATTGCTGTTAGCCTTCTCGGCTTTTACAGCTTCATCGGATACTGTGCTCGCGGGCCAGGGGCCCGCGTGCCAGGTTTGGTTTGACCCAAACACAAATAAATAATTTAAAAAGTAACTCTGGGTGGTGAGAACCGTCCCGGAACAGAACCGTCCCGGAACTGACCGCCGTAGAGAGCGGCGCGCAGCTATCGTGAATAACACCGCGTACACAAGATACACCCGTGTTCCAGGGCGGTTCTCACCGCCCAGAGTTACCGACATTCAAGTCGATAGTCCGAACGGAGGCCCGCAGCCTCCCTCGGACGGTCATTAGATGACTTCAGATAATAATTTTATGGAGATATTCACAGTAGCGCGAGCACGCTTGCGAACGCAACGGTCCGAATTTAGATGTTTAGTAGGAGTTTATATTTATGTATTTATGTTTGGGTCAAACCAAACCTGGCAGGCGGGCCCCGGGCCCGCGAGCACAGCATCCGATGAAGCTGTAAAAGCCAAAAGGCTAACAGCGATTACTTCACCGAAATTATATATAGCTGTCAAATCTCGTTCCGACGTATCTTTCAACAGATGGCGCCAGCAATCCGCCGTCATATATATATTTATATACAAATATTTTTATAATAGTAATGGCAGGCGTTTTTTCGCATAACGGAGGGGCCGTTCTGTAGTATCTCACTGTAGAAATTTTAACATACATTTTTATATAAAAGATCGTTAAGAAAGGGTGAGTTCTTTTTAATACAGAAACCTAATCCTTTGTTGTAAATTTTCACTATTAGATTAGTGTCTGTGAAAACTTATTTTGTAGTGAAAATAGCCAACAGAAGTTTTTTTTTAATTAAAAGTAGGCCGAATTGATTAGTATTAGCATTATAATAGAAAACATACATTTTACGTTTTTATCTTTTATTGCTATGAATTCAAACACCGAAATTAGGATTCCTTTAAAAGGAACCAAACGTAGCAAAAACTAACAAAGTATTTGGAGCGTTACACAGTAGTACAGTTAACAATTCACTTCAAATGAAAGAAATATTTTTAGTAATTATTTCAGTATTTTCTACGATGGTTTTCGGTTTATACGCAAGAAGTCATCGCAAGACATCGATTCGAGGTGAATGTTTTGCTCTTTTGTTTTATGCACTTTTATTTAAAAAAATATTTTTACCAGTAGTTTCTTATGCAAGAATCCATCTAGGTAAGAACCTACCTCCGACCGAATCAGTAATGTGCAAACATTACTGATTCGGTCCGAAGGAAACTGTTAGTTAGTGTAATTACTAGGCAGACAGGAAATCAAGAACTGCGCACTGCGTGTCACGAGCGCAGTGTGGTGCTACACAGAAATGCTCCGAGTGACACAGCATTTGTTATGGGCAATCGGATAATGATTTGCTTGTCTCGTCATTTTCTTTGATGAAAAAACAAACGATTTTGACTAATAGTTTCAAAAATACAGCAAATTAAAAAGGCTAACCTTTTAATTTGCTGTATTTTTTAATTTTTCTAATAATTTTTTGAATCATTAAATGTTGATGTAGCTATTCAAAATGTTTCCTTTTCAGTTAATTAATCAGTTCATTTTGGATGTTAAAGTTCATAACGTTTGCAATAATATAATATAATATATATTATAAATTATGCTAATAACATGACTACCTAATTATTCCCGGTTATGGCAAAACTGTTTGAGGTAATAATACCTACGCAAAACTTGTTTGATTTTAATTCCACATTGTCGATTAAAAATAAAAATTTTTAGGTCAATTTTAATGAATAAAAGTTGACTATTTTATATTACAGAATAAAGGCGAGATTCTGCTGTTATCCGTATCAATATTTGATATATGTATCGTAGAAAAATATTCCTTGTACGATTATATCTACCAAATATTATCAAATAAATTTGTGTCTTAAGTTTTATTAGAGGCCCTTGAATTGTATAATGTACCTATCTCGATGAACCCTTTTTCCAGAATCGCCACTTGTAGAAAGGGAATTAGGTGAATACTTCGAGGGGGATATGTTGTTATCAGAGGAGCAAGCAATTGGACTGTATTCTTCAAACTTTTCTCGAAACGGTCTCATTGATATTTCTAAACGTTGGCCCGACGATACTGTGGTGTACTACATAGAAGAAAATCATTTTGGTGGGTTATTTCTAATCTTTTATAAAACCTTTAATAGAGAATATTTAAATTAGTATTATCTTTCATAACTGTTTACATTATTTATATAGCATAATGTTTCTTTTTATAACATAAAATGTACATAATCAGCTTTCAGTGATTTCGTAAAAACATTTACAAACATTCGTGGAAACATTATTAGATAAATTGATTCGAGTGGTGCAAGAAGTAAAGAGATTACGACGAAGCTTATATGCCACCTATATAATAGACATACATGTTTCTTATCGGACTGAACGCATACACTTGTCTTAAACAAGACTTCAGTAAATCATTTCTCAACATTGATATCCTGTATTGCTGTAGTATTTCTTATGAATATCAATGTTAAAGAATTTTTTCAAAATTTAATCAAAAACTTCTTAAGATCAGCTATGGCAGGGGAGAAGAGAAGGTATTTCAAGGAATTTAAAGTTAATTTGTTGTTGAATGAGTTGAAAGTTGAATGTTGTTATAGACAAGTCCAGCCAAAATAAGCGTCGAATTCGACTTATAACTTTTTTATTTAATATTAATTTGATTACACTCATATGGGATAATTTGCTATTTTTCAATGATTACGCTGGAAACTTTCTTATTCAATTCAACAACAGAGAAGACCGTAAAAACATAGAACTTCGTTATTCGCAGAAAACAAAATATATTTTATAGCCAATATGTTAGATATAGAGTGAGGATAAACGGAATAAGTGATGGTGATTCACTTGTCCGTTTTTTTATTAAGTTTTTAGACAAACCAGTGTTTACCGTTGAATTAAGGTATCTTCATTTGTTTTTGCTTCAACTACAGATGACGGTCAAATTAAGATGATTATGAACGCAATGGCGGATATTGCAAACAACTCGTGTATAAAGTTCCGAGAAAGAAGAAACGATGAATATGCCACTCAAATTACGGTATGATTCTTAAGTATAATTACTATTTGTTATGTAACACTTCCTTTTTTCAAATTTCACATGCAAGAGTTTTTATGTAAAATGCTCGTTATAAATTCGGTGTAATTTAACCTTTTATTATTTATGTCTGAAATCTAGTAGAGTATAACTCTCTTTAAGATAGGTAAATACTCGTAGTATAACTCTCTTTAAGAGAGGTAAATAGTATAACTCTCTTTAAGAGAGGTAAACGAATAGCTGTATTTTATACCAGCTTTTACTCGCGGATTGTATGTCGGTTGGTAATGCAACCGTGTTCGAAATTTAAACGAAATCGGTTCAGGCGTTTTGGCGTGAATAACAAACATTTCATATAAACTTTCCAATTAATTATATTAGTACTTTAGGTGTGCCTTTATTTGATTAAATAATCATGAATTCATTATTTGGAACTACTACGATACCAGTAACATGTTTTATTTAGAGCTCCGAAGATGGTTGTTTCTCCAACGCTACATGTACGACGAGATTCGTCCTCAAAATTACCAAATACTGAATTTAGGCAAAGTATGTTTTATTCATGGAACCATAGTGCACGAGATGCTTCATACACTCGGGTTTTATCACATGCAGAGCACACACAATAGGAATGACTACGTCCAAATAGTGTGGGAGAACATTCGAAGAGGTAAAAACTTTGTCATTTTCACACTGGTGTCTTTTTATTGGATATAGTGTCGAGACGAGCAAAACGTTTACCTGATAGTAAGTGCATCGTCTGCCTTAAAACAGATGCAATGTCCGTCACCCAGTGACATCAGTTCTTAAGTCTAGTATGCCCAGTGATTATACTAGCACTCAGTGCCCTTCAGACCAAAACACACTAATGTAGACACTGCTGTTTTACGACAGAATAACTGGCCCTGGGGTGGTAGCTACCCAGCCTACCAAAATGATGATGATATTTACTAATAAAGTGTTAGTAGTTATCATCATCATTGCAGAGCATCACAAGTCCATGTCCAAGTGCTGCACATAGATTCCCACAAAACATGATTCTAAGCCATTCGAAAAACCGTGCAGGTCGCCGCCCTATCCAGTTGGAGTTCGACACTTCGTACACGGAATGAGTACATTGTTGTTTCTCTAAAACTTTTCTTCTCCTACGATCGTTAGTTCTACGTGCTTTATGGCTGGCTCATTGTTACTTCAGCATGCTGATCTTAGGGACTATGTCGGTTGGTACGGTTCAGCTGTGTTACGCATTCTATATCGCAAAAGAACATCGAGCTTAGTCCGTTTGTAAGTTATATGTCAGTTTACTTAAATAACACATTGAATGTAAATTGTATACTTATTTTTGTGGTCTGGCAATCCTTTGTGAACAACTTGCTTGTCAAGATGGTGTGGAGATTAGCTTAGTACATACCATTTAGTGTCTCCCAACAGGTAGGTCTTAAGATGAACATGGACAAGACGAAGATCATGTCTAACGTCCATGTCACACCTATACCGGTTGTTATTGGGAACACTACGATCGAAGTTGTCGACGAATATTTATACCTAGGACAGATTGTCCGACTAGGTAGGTCCAACTTTGACCAAGAAGTCAATCGACGGATCCAACTCGGCTGGGCAGCGTTCGGGAAATTGCGTCACATCTTCTCGTCGAGTATACCTCAATGCCTGAAAACAAAAGTATATAACCAGTGCGTGTTGCCAGTGATGACTTACGGAACCGAAACGTGGTCCTTCACTGCAGGCCGCATGAGGAAGCTCAGAGTTGCGCAGCGAGCTATGGAAAGGGCTATGCTCGGAGTTTCTCTGCGAGATAAAATCCGTAATGATGTTATCCGCAGCAGAACTAGAATAACCGACATAGCCCTTAGGATTAGCAAGCTGAAGTGGCAATGGGCCGGCCATATAGCTCGTAGAACCGACAACCGTTGGGGAAGAAAGGTTCTCGAGTGGCAACCTCGTACCGGCAAACGCAGCGTAGGGCGACCCCCCCCCCCCCCCCCTAGATGGAGCGACGACCTGCACGGTTTTGCGGGAAGTCGATGGATGCAGGTGGCTCAGGACCGTGTTTTGTGGCAATCTATGGGGGAGGCCTATGTTCAACAGTGGACTGTAATAGGCTGAAATGATGATGATGAATGATGATACCATTTAGAAAGATCCGGAAAAAGAGTATGTATCAGAAGTAGTATTTTTCCAGGTTGTAGTGATTGTAACTTACGAAGCGAATTGCTTTTATGAATATGAAATATATATTAACTGCATAACTTGCAATAAAAATACTTGTGGAAGAGTACTGACCATTTATTTACGTGTATATGTTAGTATCTAGACTTTATTTTACATCTCTTAAGAGTTGTGGATTAAATGTTTTTTCCGCGCCTTGGGAAAATAGTCACAAATGGTTTGTTGTAAATACAATTATAGTAAAGGAGACAAAGTTATTTTGCTAAGATCCGCATGCAAAATGTAGAATGGTGTGTATTACCTAGTTTTGAAGAGCAGCACCCGCCCTCCCTCAACAGCACAGTTGCAAATTAACTTTCTCTCCTTTACTATAATGGATTTCCGCAAAGTAACGCCTGATTCTATTAACTATACAATTATAATCACTTACATTCTACTACAATTACAGTCTACTTATTCAATATTATTTAAAAGGTCTGCCTTCTATATTGATTGATGCGTTTAAATATGTCCTCTGTAATTTTAGTGATCATGTAGTATCCTACTTCTTGTTCTTGCACGAAAATCTACGCGCAAAGATATTCCTAGCTACTCTTGCTACGTCTTATACGAAGTTTCTTCCAATCTTCCAAATCTGTAGACGTACGTTATGTTTACAAATTTTGCTTTGAACTAAAAGAATTACGTATTTATAGAATAGATACAAATAAAATTATTATATAGTTATATTTATGTAATAATATAATAATAATGTATTGTCGACCTTTCGCGCCTCAATATGTTGTTAGTTCCAACAAATTAGATATTAATTATAAATTTATATGTAAAATGTTTTTTTTGTATGGTTATCAGGTTATCAGCGCAATTTCGCTAGATACGATAAAAACACAGTGACGAACTTTGGAGTGCCGTATGACTACGGCAGCGTAATTCACTATAACTCAAGTGCTTTTTCGAGAAATGGACGCCATACCATAGTTCCCCGAAAGGTACCACTTAATTTTATTTTTTTCTAAATAAGATGAAGATGGTGTTCTCCTGGCTGATTTTCGATCACAGCGGCAACTTCCGAATACTATCGGAAGCTATCAACTGCGATGGAGATAAAGTGCTACAAGTATACACGCAAAGACAGCTTATGAGATAAGATTGGAGGTAGGCTAGGATGAAGGAAAACATCGTGAGGAAACTACACGTCTGAGAAATAAACAAATATTTCGTCAACCCGCATTGGAGCAGCGTAGCGGACTCTTCCCAACTTCAAAACTATTTCAAAAGTAAGAAAAGGCTTGTGTTCGACAGTGGGTCACTTATAGCTTATAGGCTATTTTTTTAATTCCGGGTCCACAACTGAAAAAAGATGCAAAAGTTTTCCTATAAAAAATATTTTGTCTTCGAATCCTAGCCTTCTTTTACGAACCATGTAACGATTTTACATTCAGCAGTTATTTTATTTGGAATTTAGTTATTATATTGTTATGATCATCATTATAAAGTTTCCCCAAAAAGTATAGCTAAATGTGGTGTACTGAAAAATTCTAAAAATGTGATATTATTTCCAGGTGGGCGCTATTATTGGACAAAGGATAGGAATGTCTGGAAGTGACATAAAAAAATTAAATAAAATGTATTGCGAAAATGAGGACTCTATAGTAAACTAAATGACCTGCGAGTCAATCGACACATTTAATAAGTAATTTTTATCAAGCAAGTAATTAAAACAACTACACAGGCAACTTTGTTTTTCTGTAACTAATTTCATAAGAGATTCTAGTAATAAGCTCCATTTTTTTTATTTGATACAAATGACGGAACGAGCAAAACGTTCTCTTGATGGTAAGTGCAACGTCTGCCCATAACAAATGCTGTGTCACCCAGAACATTTCTGTATGACACCACACTGCGCCTGTCACCCTGAGACATCAGTTCTTAAGTCTCATATGCACAGTGATTACGCTAGCTCTCAGTGCCCTTCAAACCGAAACACAGTAATGCTTGCACACTACTGCTTCACGGCAGAATAACTGCCTCTTATATATATAATATATTTTGATAAGCATAAATTTTAATAAGGTAAATTTAGTAAAATGATTGCCTGCCGCATTTAGGTAAACGGTTACTTATTGATGATGACGTTCTCCTGGTCGATTTCGGCCACGGCGTCAATTTTCGAATATTGTCGGGAGCTATCGACTGCGCAAAAGATAGCTATTACGGTGCCACAAGTGTACGCGCAAACACAGAGGCACTGACTCTACCTACCCGCGCCCGATGTAACGCTGATGCGATAAGATCGGAGGTAGGCTAGGATGCAGTCTCAGAAACACAACGACAATCACAACACAACCAGACTCGAAAAAGATGTTAATAAAAATTTCTACTTCAAAATATTAAACAGAATGTTACACACTTTATTAGAAGTTCCTTCTTCTTTTTCTTTATCAGTCTGTTAATAGTCAACTGATAGAATGAATGAACCCATGAAGGGAAGATTCTTCAGAACAAGTGTAAACACTACAAGAAGCAAGTTGTATGACATTTTTGTCAGCTTTTAGGTAGAAAAAAAGTAATGACTTCTGGAAATGAAACTTCTTTTAACAATAAAATAGATCAACTTGTCTTATTGTAAGATAAGATCATAGACGCAGAAACAAAAATTGGGCAGAACTATAGAAATGAAATAAATTTTTGGTTATATAAAAAAAAATTACTACCTGTGATGAGAGCGAATATAAGGTATAAATAGGGGTTGACAGTAAATCTTTGGAATTTTAAATTAAGTCACGTTAACGATAGTCATCTTATAATTTTGTACACCGCGTACACACTATTCACCGGTGTTCCAGGGCGATTCTCATCTCCCAGAGTTACCGACACACAAGTCGACAGTCCGAATAGAGCCCGCAGCCTCCCTCGGACGGTCATTACACGACTTAAAATATTTGAGATATTCGAAATTGCGAAAGCACGCACCGAACGCGACACAGTCCGAATTTCGAGGTTTTTGTAGGAGTTTATTTATTTATTTGTGTTTGGGTCAAACCAAACCTGGCACGCGGGCCCCAGGCCCGCGAGCACAGTATACGATGAAGGTGTAATAGCCGAAAAGGCTAACAGCAATTACATCACCGAAAATATATATATATATATATACTCGTATATAATTTTGAAAGTTGCAAGATTGTGGTGAGTGAGTTCAAGAATGATATTATCACTTTATTATATATAATTATTTTTACTTTATTCATCACACAACATATATTATTTGTCAACTCAAACAATAAAATAAAACTATTTTATCCTGTAGAATGAAATAGATGGTTTCTGTGATGGTGGTGGTGGTTTAACTGAGCCGGACACATTGCTTTATTGGTGTGGTTAAATTTTCGCTAGCGCCACAGTAACATATATACAGTCTCACCTATTTCATATTCAGGTAGGCAGAGACTGCATCTTTACACTTCGTTCGATTCTGACACACATCTTTCATTTCTTTTACTTTCATTAGCGTTGTCATATAAGCTCGTCGGTTGTCTCGTCATGGCCTTTTCTTCCTTTCTTCCAAAGTAGCATACCCAGATATTAACAAAATATATGTATAAAAGTTATGAAAGGCAAACATCGACAAACGTGAAATGATAGTTACTTTCATTACTTTTACTGAACCGTTGAGTTACTGATGGAGACAAAAAGAAATGCACGATCTCGGTTCAGAATTTCATTTTCCAAATACTTTACTCTTCAATGAACACATGCTGCAATACACGACCAATTTCAAGAATCTAGATATATATATAGAAATTGCAAAATTTTTGAGTTGGCCCCCAAAGGGAAGTGCGCTTTGAAATATGATTTTTAAATATATATTAAATACTAAGGTATCTTGGAAGACCGATTTGACATAGATTATGCATCTGTGTCTGATACAAAACGATTGTTTTTTTTCTATTTCGTCGAAAATATTCGTTTAATGACTGTGGACACTTTTATGTTAATTTTTAAAGAAAGTCTTCGTTCGTTCTTATATCTTCTTCGTTTTATATGCGATTCTAAAATATTTATAAATAATAATGCATTAATTAGCATAAACATGTATATTATGTCTTTTTTGTTTCCGTTTGTTTGTAAATACAACTTTTATTTTATATAAAGCGCTGCAAATTGTAGCAATGATAACATATTACTTACGTAATTGTAATCTTTACTAAGAAACAGGTATAAACACAAAAACAAGTTCTCGGTGAGTAGAACAAGATACTTCCATCGGAATTGAAATCGAGGACTAAAAGAAAGTGAACCGTCCGCTTTCCGAATTATAAGTTTGCAACAATGCGAATACGCAAGATATTCTTTGCTGTTAGGTTTCAATTTGTTAAGATTCAGAGAAGAGTATTCTTAATAGAGTGTTTATGTAACATCGTATGAAACTTATCATCAGTAATTCCCGAATGAAGCGATTTTCGATTTTTTGTTTAAGATGGTAAAACATATAAGAAGTGAAAAGTACATTGATCATCATTATGACGTACTTTTCACTTCTTATATTAGCTTTGTTAAACAAACGCGATCATATTGTTTTTTCTCCATCTATCTAGGTGTCCGAATGCACGAAGTTTAAAACTACTAAGGGAGCTTTGGCCTCCCCTATATATTATCACAAAACAAGCATCTGAACAACCTGCATCCCTTGACTTCTCGATAAACCGTGTAGGTCATCGTTCCATCTAACAGATGTTCGCCTAGTGGTCATACTAGTGGTTACTTAGTGGTTACTGCGCCGCGGGCAGAAGCATATTGTAGTTGGATTGTGCCCCTGATGCTATAAAGCACCCTTCACCCATTGCCATGAAGCGCCCTAGGCCCATTGCAATAAAGCGCACGTCTTGTTCTGTATAGTATTTTTAGTACTTTTAACAAAATAATTCTACTCTTGAAATTAAAACATCTTTTAAATATAACAACGACTGAAGCCAATCAAAATTGATCTTTATTTGTCCTCCAAATATTGCCGCCTTACGGCCTAAGCCTAAATCCATCACTGGAGTTAATATTTGTGCAAATACACAAATTGTTAAAATCCATTATAGGAAAGGAAAGATAGTTAAGTTAAGTTAATTTAATTAACTTAACTTAACTATCTTTCAATAAAATCGCATGCAAAATAAATGGTGTGTTTTGAAGAGCATCGTCCGCACGGGAACTACTAGATACACTCTACCACTACAACACTACCACTAAGTCATACACACTCGAAATTTAATTCGTACTGTGGTTGTATTTTAATAACTCGATAATTCAAATGTCAAATACTTTTCGTATATCCTTTCTATGAACTTAGATACTACTAAAGCTATTGACTATTTGCAATCATTATTTCGCATTATATCACTATAAATTTCACGAATATCAGTTTCTAGAAATAAAATTTAAAAATTTAAAACCAAGTTGAATGTGCGAAAATACATAACTAATATTACGTTAACATTTTTTTAAATCCGTTATAACACGAAAGTTTGTATTACGTCATTTGTTTTTTTCGGTGTTATCTACAAATGAAATGCCAGCTAGGTTGATTCACAACATAATAACCGAGAACGTGTAAGATATGGTAAACAAAATGCTTTACATACTCTGCTTTTTTCATATGCAAAGCTCTACCAACACCGACCATTACGTTTGAACTCATTTACGTAAACAATTACGTTATATGAGAAAACAATATAAACAGTGAAACAATAACAACTAAATATAGGAAATGAATGTTTATACGTCACTAGATGAAGCCCGCGACCACGTCCGCATGGATTTAGGTTATTAAATATCGTGGAAACTCTTTAATTCTCCGAAATAAAAAGTATTCTATGTCCGTCTCCAGGATGTAAGCTATCTCTGTTCCGAATTTCGAAAAGATCGGTTCAACGGTTGAACCGTGAAAAGGTAACAAACAGACAGAGGAATAGGGAGAGTTACTTTCGCATTGATAATATTAGTATTGATAGTATAGTATGGATTATAATCATCCTGTTAATAGAGGACTCCTGAATATAGAACTCTCCCAAAAAGGAGGCGTGGTCATTACGATAAATATCGTTATCACCACGCTCGGAATGCTACTTAGGATTTTTTGCATTTTGGTCTGGCATTTTTCGAGAAGTGAATAAGTGTGCAAACATTACTGTGTTTCGGTTAGAAGGGAATTGTGAGCAAGCGTAATCACTGGGCATATGAGACTTAAGAACTTATGTCACAGGGTGATGGGCACAGTGGGGTGTTACACAGAAATTTTCTGGGTGACACAGCATTTGTTATGGGCAGACGTTGCACTTACCATCAGGTGAACGTTTTGCTCGTTTCATCACTTTAACCAAAAAAATAAAAATTTCGAGAAGCTTATTGCGCTACCTGCAAGATAAGAGGCAGTGTTACATTTTACAAGAAATGTCAATATCCTTTTTAAAAATATTTTTTATGTAAGTATGCCTTCTCTAATTAAATTAGGTTTGTTATTTCTTTTTTATAAACGACATGACCACAACTTCAATAGATACAAACAACGACGACACGGTTACGGATTTCGTAGTGTCGAATACCCCCAGACGTATTGTCGCAAGCAGATTGTATTATTCGTCATTTTACAAACAGCTGCATCTGTTTATAAACTCTCGCTTAATTGCAAAATGCAAAGGCAAATTAATGATGCTTTTTAATGGTATTCATTCCGCCAAGAGCCATCTGTAAAGGTAACTATGGTTTAAGGATAATAAAATAGGTTTCATCTATTTTATTTATGTAACAAAGGACAATGATGTAGTAAGTATAGTTGATCAGACTTTTATTTCGATAAGGTAATAAAAAGAATGCATGTTTCTTTTATTTACAGTTACTTATTATATACAGTTACTGAAAAACGTAATCATATTTACAGTAAGCGTAAATAATAATGTTTGTTGTTGTTATATTTCAGAATTGCCTAAAACATAATGTATGCATGTAAAGAAAACTCACAAAACTAAACGGGTTAACCGCAACTCTACGTAGTCTTGTCTGCCCCACCCCTAGAGTGTTTTTGTAAATCCGGAGTCGCGGAGAGGGGGCAGCCCCCGTCCACTGTAACAACTCGCATCGTCTTGTGCAAAAGGCTGCAGCGCTCTATCTCCCTATGCTGCGGTAGATCGCAGCGCCGGAGCAGACATGACGTGAAATTATGCCGATAAATGTTCAAATTTTGTGGTTCGGTCTGTTGGATTCCTTTTTTTCCCAAAAATAGTGTATATCCTTATCATTGGAGTCGTGTCGAGGTGGATAGTCTATTCCAGCGACATTCATAATATCGAAGTATCCGATGAAGCTGTAAAAGCCGAGAAGGCTAACAGCAATTACATCACCGAAAATATATATCATAATATCGTATTTTGCATAAAAACAATACTCAGTAGGAGTCTGTTGGACGGCAGTATCAATGGACACTTTTTTACTTTACCTATCACTAAGATAGGCTGAAGTGATAATGATGATGATGACTTTTAAGTAGAAGAAATAATCTCACTACTTGACGCCATTGCTATTATTTCGATCAGCAGCGCCACAGGTGGTTGAAAATAGAACTAGTTATTACAATTTGCCTAGGCATTTTGTTGACTGCGTGGCGTTCGCATCGTCAGTCGAGTTTCATGGACTATTACAAAATAGTGCAGACGATAGATGATGTCCATCTGGCCGATTTTCGACCACGGCGACAACTACCGAACACTGTTGTAAGTCATCAACTGTGGAGGAAATATGTGACACAAGTATACGTCTCGACCTGCAAAGCTCGGGGTAACGCTCATGAGATAAGATATGTACGAGTATGTCTTCTCAGTAAAGTACCACAACCGGACCAAAATCCGCGTGTCAGTCAGAGACAGAGAAACTTAACAGAATGTATTGCAGGTCTTGCGGTTTAGCAACTACTAACCTATTTATTAACTATTTGTAATCTTTTATCGAATACTAATAATAGAACAAAGAAGTTCTTTGTTATTAAAAGTGGTTTCTTGCTGTCGAAAGAAACTAATTTAGTCAAATTAATTAAAAGTGAAAGTGTATAAAATGTGGAAACATTTGAAATGTTCAATATTATTGAATACAATTATTCAAGCTATTTGGACAATCGAAACAAAAAATACTTGAGAAAATCTTAAGTACCTTTAGTTAAATTGCTTGAGATGTATGAGAGCGATTGTAATGTGGATTTCTTTAAATATGGCGGTTTTGAATATTTCAGCAACTACTATACATATGAAAATATTAACGCGGCAAACCACAATAATTAAGTGGTATATGAAAAAATAACTGCAGTGTGCTGGCGACGTAAGAAAATCTGTTACCCAATCTCATCCCGTGGATGACGCAAGAGTCGACTAAGTGAAATTACTGGAAATATTCATGGTTTATTTCCGCCATCAGATAACATAACATATCACAACACGCAACGGAAAATAATACATACATACACAGAGTCACGCCTCTTTCCCATAGGGGTAGGCAGAGACCACATCTTTCCACTTGCTACGATCCTGACACACATCTTTATCTTCCTCTACTTTCATTAGATTTTACATACAAGCTCGTCGGTTGCGGGTACTTTTGACGTGGCCTTTCCTTAAAACGATTTTGATCTGATCGTAATACGTTCGCCTACGACGACCCTTACCGGCTTGCCCATTCACACGCGCCTCATAAATCTGTTTCGTCAATCTTCTTTCATCCATCCTCTCTACGTGTCCAAACCATCTAAGCATCCCTTTCTCTTTCTCCTTTCTTACGGAAAATTATGTACAAGCCTATTCTCTATTAAATAAGCTTTGATCAACCAGAAATGTTAGATTTTAATATAATTACATTTTATAAGATAAGAAATGTAAAGAAACTTGCATTGAGCATTTTTTTGAGCCAAATTACAGACGAAATATGCACCAACTGCATCTCAAAAATACAACAAAACACATTAAATAAATGGGTTCAAAATAAATTACAGTAAGTTAGTTTAAACTCAGCGATCTTACAGCGAGCAAAAAGTTATGCTTATAAAACTGGGAAAATATAGGAAACTGTAATATTTGCTTAATTCACAACATGCAACTGGGTTAATACACAATAGATATTTGGAGCAAACAACATAGGTTCTGTAAATGGCCTTAAAAATCATACTTTTTTGTATTACACAAATGAAACATACATTTTATTTAAGTGTAAAAGAAATCGAAGCGTTATTGAATTGTAAGGCAGCTCGGGCGGCAAATTTGGCAATTTTCTCTTGCGCGGGTTCACTAAGGCGAAGCCATGATTGGTTGTCAATGACAACGAGCAAGCGCGGGCTTCGGTCACTGACGCAAGACACGGCAGTTGCGGTCCAATATCTTGTGAAATGGTCGTATCGGAGGCTATATTAAATAGGTACTGTTCCGATGGGTTTTGTTAAACGGGAAAAACAAGTGGACACCGCACATACATTTGTTTATTTTTTATGGTAGATCGAAATTGCAATTTCAACTTATTTGTAAAAAAATGGCAGTATTATTGTGTTAATTTTTAATAAATCACAGATCATAAAATTTATTGATATAGTTATTAAGTATATCCATTAAATATGAAGTGGATTAAATTAGTGGTTTTATTAAATATTTTGGTGTTGAAGTGTTGGGCAATGACACAAATGACTCGCAGTGAATTGGACGACTTTAGTGATTTTATAGAAAAAACAGCTCAGTTGGATCTAAATTTGAAAAGTAAGTGAATAAGATATTGTTATTATTTTATTTTTATTCAAATATTTATTTTATTATACATATACATACTAACACTTTATCAATGTGAGTATGATTTAACTTTACCTTTCATACCAAACTTTGCCTAAAACCGAAAAATCCTAATATGTTATAAACTTTTTACACTTGTTACTCAGAAGATACAAAGATTTTTATCTGAGAATTTACAAAGCTAGCGGATATTTTGTAAAACGTTACAGAATTTACGTAATTCGTTGACACTATATCTGGTGTGACCAGATTTTTTTTTGTTTAACACTTTTGATGTAACTTGAACAATTTTTTGTTATATTATTGTTTCTAGCATATTCATAAGATTATCACATTTCTTCATTACATTCAATAACTCATGTATGCAATATTTCTGTGAAATTAAAAAAAAATACACATAAGTAAAGTTAAGATATGTAATCGAAACCACGGGTCCTAGTGTAGGGTTGTCACGTTTACGTAACTAGCAGAACAAACATAGGAGATTAATGATTTTCACTCCAATGTATACGAAACAAGTATTGTGAGAGCACGTACAACCTAACTATTTAAAAAATTGGTTGATTTTTTGGAGTTACGTTTTTTTGTGATAAATAATTTCAACATATACTTTCCCCAATTAAAAAAAAAAACAAATTTTAATTATTGAAACGTTTTAATAAATTACAGAAAGAACTGTCTTGTTTCGTGTGACAACCCTGAGCTCTATCGAATGCTTGTATGAAAACTTTAAAATTCTGTCCCAACTTTGCCTCGGCATAAACATGGGAAAGTAATTCGATTTAGATAAATTAATAACAATGAAATGGTTTGAAGTTTTAGGCACATTTTAATTTAGAAATCGAATTGAAATGAGATGTTTCAATCTATTTTGGGAAACAGGCAATGTTATGGTAAGTATCATTGCTTGCTCACAAAAGTGGTTATAGCAAAGAATTCTGTAAAGATAAATTGCAAGTCTAAACACTATAGGGAAGATACTGATTTGAACATTATTTCGCAAGCATTAGAATGGACTACAGTTATGTGAACTTTGGGATATAGGTCAGAATCTACAAATTCTGGCAATGTTGCGGCAGTTTACGGTACTCTAAAACTATTAAGTTTTAGGTTATTTATAAATCAATAATATGTCCTTTGATACATCTATATGCATAAAATTAAATTTCTAAGGTAATCCTGATGATGATGCAGACGATGACGAGACGTTGTCTGAAAACGCTTGGGAACAGAGTGGTAAATTTGAAGGAGACCTAATTCTCAATGAAAGGCAAAGGCGACTGATTGTTGAAGATGTTGCTGAAGGACTGTCCAGGAACGGTCTTAGAGACAGCACTAAGCGGTGGCCTGACAATGAAGTTATTTATTATATTCAGCGTGAACATTTCTGTAAGTACTGAATTTCTTTGTCATTATTAAATAATTGCGATCTGTTTGTTGTGCATACATACATACAGTCACGTATTTTCCCCATAGCGTTCCCACGAGCAGTATAGTGACATCATTCCATATTATGGAGGTATTCGGAACGAATAAATGCTGTCCATATACCTTAGTCGCCTCTCGACACCGACGACATCTCCATAGGAAAGAGGTAGATGCTATTATACATTGCCGGATACCTATCGGCTGTTTGTTATGAGAGTTGTAAAAGAAATACTGCTATCCTCGTGTTTATCATCAGAAATAAAAAAGAAAGGCCAGGAAGCGAAGTGTATAGCCGGTAGTTTGCATACTTATCTACATTTGCATTTAGCTAGTGGTAGGATGTCTAGGCAGGAATACGCCTAGGCAGAATACCATAGGGCTAGTTAATTTGCCGTTGAGCAGTTTTCAGTGATACTAAAACTGTTATGGGCAAGCATGGCTTTTACCATGAGATGAACGATTTCCTCTTTACGTTACTTAATTCCATTAAAAATTCTTTGTTGCATCCGTTTTTATACATGACGCAATTCTCACCGATCTCTTTCACTTATTCGAAAGAATTATCCGTGTTTTCATTTTCTTTTCAGCTGAAGATCAGTTGCAAGCTATACAGAATGGAATAGATGATATAGCACAAGCGTCGTGCGTCAAATTCAAACCATACAAGAAAGGAGACAGAGATGCTGTTGTTATACAGGTACAAGCTTATAAAATCGATACTGTGTTACTAGTCGACATTTACCAACAGTTACATACATAATTACATAGTCACGCCTTTTTCCCATATAAGGGGTAGGCAAAGACTACTCACGTAGCCCACTTTTTATCCTCGCGGGAAACGAGACGTGACGGGTGGCGAACCACGTCGCCGCCATTTAAATTCTTACTCCCCAGTCCCACGAGTAGTATAGTTACTGCATTGCATATTATGGTGTTATTCTGAACGAATAAATTATTAATATTGTGTGGTGGTGAGGTGTGACATAATTTGCATTTAAGGGAAATATTTTGTGACAAAAAGTTACAACAGCAATGGAAACATTATTGTATGAGAATTTTTTATACAAACATTAGCACATCTCTCTTATACTTTCAAAACAAATAGTTCGTACAGCTATGCCTGCGACTTTGTTTGTTTATTTAGAAATTACGTGACATTGCGATAAAAACAGTACATAACGTTAAAAGGTTCATGTTACAGATTGGACATTTTTAACGAAGGATTTGGCTTAGAAAGGGAAGAAAAACTAAAAATTCGATCACACTTTTATTGTATTTGTTTGTATTGATTTCAAAATGATATACGATAACATATACATTTATGGAGCTTCTATTTTATGTGTTCTGCTTAAGTGTTTCAGCTCTGGTATCTATTTTCTAACAAAATCAAGTTTCTCGCACGCGTACGCAATACCAAAGTAGGAACGTATTAGGGCATCTAGGCGCGCATTAATCTACAGCTGCAAATTAAGCGATACTCGACTACATATACTGCTATGGTATAATAAAATGACTATGGTGATTTTTTTTCACTGTTTAAAATGACTATGGTGTTTTTGTATAGAAAATGTTTAAACAAATGTTTGAACAAAATAAAAAATAAACATTTTACAACCCTTTTACCTTAAAATTTCAATTTGTTAAGTAGATTATTCGAATTATAGTTAAAGTATTTGAATACTTTTTACTATAATATTCGTCCAGTCCAGTAATCTTTTGGTGATTGTTATAGATTTATGTTTTGTCAGTAATTTTGTACAATTTATTTATCAATCATCAATCAATTTGTTCTTAATTTTCCCTTAAAAATTTCAGGGCAGTAGACGCGGTTGCTTCTCGCAAGTGGGTTATCAAGGCGGCTACCAAGTACTAAATTTGTATGGGCGACACCCAGTTGGCAGGGGTTGTTTTCGTCATGGCACTGTGGTGCATGAATTTTTGCATACCCTTGGCTTCTACCATATGCAGAGTAGTCCCGACAGAGATGATTACATTGATGTAATTTGGGAAAATATTCATCAGCGTAAGTTAAATAACCCTATGTAGAATTCAATAGAAGTAACTATTACCTCATTAGGCCTTAACTAGATCTTCTCTAAAGTAATGGTTTTCTTGCCAGCTCATTTTCTCTTTTCTTGCAAAAGATTAGGTTCATGTTACAATAAACTATTGAATTATTTTAATTATATAAATAAAAAATATTATAGAATAATCTACACTTACTCTATATATATAAAAATAAACAATTAAATTAATAATAGGAAAACAAGCATTTGCAACTACACAAATAATAAAATTTAAAGAACCTCTAAGAACTTCAATGCCATCACTATTTAATACCAATATTGAAAATATCGAAAATAGACCTTAGCAGACAATATAATACATTATCTTGACAAGTGCACCTATAACTGGCCTGTGCAACATTTAATATTAAGTAACTACAAAGTACTTAAAAAAAAATACTTTGTTAATATTTATTTTTTGCTTGTAAGACATTGTAAGACAATATTGTGTAAAGCATGTATCTATATTTTTTTAATTCTTCAAGTTGTTTAGTAGTTTTTCTCAAGATAACATATTGCAAATGCATTCCTTGCGACAACCGGTCTCCGCAAGCATATTATAGATGCGTAAGTCAATAGCATTACAGTTTCGTAATTTTATATATCGATAGGTTTTAATATATCTGATTAAAAAATAATTACAATTAAAAACTCAATAATTTACAAAAAAAAAAAACAGATGGCATGTGCTCAACAGTGTTATCAGTTTATCGATTTAGTTCAGTTATCTATAGATTACGTACATACAAAATCTATCCCTCCCCCAAACATGATTGGCGAGACAGACTTGAGACGGACACTTTAGTTAACGGACCACGAACATTTTTATCATGTTTAACGTAATACAATTACTGCCTGTTTTATTTAAATCGAATAAGGTAAATAATTTAATTTTGAATCATTTATATCTTATTAACCAATTTATTTCAGCGGCAAAGCATAACTTCAGAAAATATAATACATTCGCGGTTTCCGATTTCGGCGTTGGTTATGACTATGACAGTGTCTTGCACTATAGTCCAAAAGCGTTTTCTTCAAATGGCAAAGATACTCTTATACCCAAGCAGGTGAAAAGAAAACATAAATTATTATTTTTGAATCAATGTGGTATAACATGAAAATATGCATAAAATGTTACACTTTATTTTTTAGAATGGCGCGGATATTGGACAAAGAGTTGGTCTCTCTCAAAAGGATACTGAAAAATTGAATAAAATGTACTGTGACGCTGAATCTAATAACGATGATCTTGGAAGCCGTGTTTTTCAAAGAATTCCAAATAAGAAGAAAGTTACTAAAAATAAACCGTTTGAAGGGCATGGAATTGGATATCATCAAGGTAAAACTGTGGTTATTAAACTTCCGGCGGCAGAAACATATCGATTGCCAGTTTTATCAACGTCTCATATATTTGATTATTTTAGTAAAGCACCGCAAGCCGTGTCAAAATCACTTTTTGAAAATCATGGGTTTGGAAGAGGAATAGCATCTTCGCATGACAAAGCTACGCCTATACCTGTACAGAAACCGGCCATATTAGTCGAGGAGTCACCTGAAAAAAACAATATTAGTGAAATAAGCCAAGAAATATCACGCGACAACGTCAGTATTGTAGAATCAGTATCAAAGAAAGACAATGGAATTAACAGCCAGGAAAATGTTGAAAGTGAAATATCATCACAAGAAGAATCCGATCACAATAAGACGACCGTAGACATTAGAAGTGAATTTGATAAATTAAATAAGGTTATTAAGAATCATGTTTATCCACCTGAGCATCCAGGCGATTATAAAGTAAAAAATTATTACAATGAAGACTTGAAAATGTACCCAGAATTTAGTGTCTTACGCCCCGATGCAGAAAAAGAAGTAAAAAAGCAAAGTTATGGCGTTGAAGACCCATCTTATTTTATATTTCATCGTCCAAAATATGTCATTGAAACGGAAGATACACTGAATAATAAGAAGAGAATCCAAAACAATGATTTTTCAGGAGAAATGGGTTCAAACCTTAACCACAGACATAACTATGATTATTTATATTTACCTAAGGAGAATAGTGAAAATTCAAGTCAGCATAAATTATTTGGAGAACATGTACCAACTAATGAGGATTGGAATAAAAACGATGAATTGAAACGGCACACAGGCAAGTATGATATAAGTTCGTATAGTGAAGAAAATGAAAATATGCCAACAGCTGACGTAAATAAACTCACTCAAAATCACCAAATGCGACCTGAATACGAAAGTAGTCTTTATTCCTCGCCTTATTCAAAACAGGAGCACCTTCTGTTTGGAGTGCCAGTACCATTAACAAAACCATGGTTTAAAATACACAATGGAAATGATGCCCACGGCAAACATGTTTTTAGAGACAGTATTAAAATTAAGGATAATAATAGATGAGAAAAATATAATAGTTTAAAAGATTTAAAATAACATAATATAACATAACATAAAATATATGAGGTCTGATATATAGAATCATGTTTTAAATTAAATACACCAGTATATGTGAATTTTTAGGTACCGTTAAAGTTTTGCATGTATTAAAAATGTATTTTGAATAAAATTTGTGTAACACAGAAAAAGCATTTTACAATCTCTTGCAATTTCAGTTTGTCATGCAAAAAAAAACAGTTTATTACAAATATGAAATTGATAAACCGAGCCAGTGGCCAGTTTTTCAAGGGTCTTCAACAGCTTAAAATCCTTCGGTCGAGTGTAAAAAAAAATATGAAAAAATACTAAAGTCTGAACTGAACTGAACTGACTAAAGTCTTTCGAATTATAACATAAGCCCTAGGTTGTCACACTTATTATTGTTTTACGTAAAATTTATCGATTATTAATCATATATCGTATTGTAATAATTAATCGAAGTTGAAGTGGCCTTTAAGTCCAAATTTATTGAATTAGCTTGGAATATAAATGTACTGATAGATAATTTCCAAACTAAAATAAGTATACTTGAAATCGTTTATAATAATGACTAACATTATTAGAATGTTTTAATTTTACTTTCTCTTTGTTTACCGCAGTTTATTTATTCTGATGGTACAGGAAGATGCTGCACACGGCAGTTAGAACTCAAAAAATTAAAAAAATAGTTTATTTCGTATAACAGAATGTTGAAATTAAGACACAGGATCTATTAGTAGTAACTGTGTCGAACAAATAGTTTGACTGATAAATATAGGAATCAGACACCAATTTACAAATTGCATTGCAGTCAGCATCGTAACTAAGCCAAACATCGGTTGTGTACGGTTGTGTTTTTTTTAATAGAAGGACGCCTGGACTAATTAGTCCTTCATCTGATGGTGTGTTACGCTAGCGCAGTGCTACGCCTGCTCGTGCAGGGATTGAAAACCGGTTCCAAATTTCGGTACTTTCTCATATTATATAATTTCGACTGATTTTAACTTTATACTGTAACGTTGTAGTTATATGATCATAATTTTGCCTAATATTACTTAATTAATATAACCTAACATACACTACAATTTAAATTTATATTTATTAACTACTAAGCTTAGTCCGCCAACCCGCATTGGAGTAGCGTGGCGGATTCTTCCTAGCTCCAAAACCCTCTCAGAAATGAGAGGAGGCCTGTGCTCAGTAGTGGGACATTTATAGGCTGAAACTTTACTTTTTTTTTACTAAGCTTTGAACTGCATACCCGCGTTCAATTTAAAATAAATTTACATATACATCTGCCTTTGACTGATTGCGACGGGACAGGTTTCTTTTGTCTTCGTTCGTGTGACGGCTATCGAAGATTCGAGACCCGCGCGAGGCATTCATTACCTACGGCCGTTTCACCGGGGCGACCATTCTGCACACCGCTCAGCTTAGGTACACACACGTCTCCTGACGGACTTTATGTACGTTGTGCTGTACCTACCTTAGCTGCATACATTTCGGTTGCATATTTAAATCTCGCAATCAGTTTTATATTTTAGTTTATCCCCATATTGGGTAAGTGTTGAATGTATAATTTATTTTGTTGTGTAGCTTAAATAAGTTTTATATTTTATTAGAATCAATTATATGCTTTTATATACATTTATCTCGCTAAGACTACCCACTTTTAATAATTCTTGATTTCTTAGTATTAGACCCTTTAAACGATTAAATAATTCTTAGTAAATTTTATCAACTTGTTAAATTTAATTATTTTAGCTTTTATTATGTTTTCTTGTTAGTAACTTTATTCTTACTTTTTTTTTATTGTATAAAGTGACGAAACGAGAAAAAAGGTTCACCTGATGTTAAGTACAACGTCCGCCCACAACAAATGCTTTGTCACCCAGAATAATTCTGTATGACACCACACTGCGCCCGTCACCCTAAGACATCAGTTCTTAAATCTCAAATGCCCAGTGATTACGCTAGCTCACAGTGCCCTTCAAACCGAAACACAGTAATGCTTGCACACTACTGCTTCACGGCAGAATAACTGGCCCTGGGGTGGTACCTACCTAGACGGATTCCTGCATAGGAATCTATCTTTATTATTGTAACTCCATCTGACTGTCATTAACGGCCACCTCACTTCTACATCTCGGTATTCCCATTCCGCTGTGTAGAGGTGGTCACAGCCAGACGGAATTATATGGAATATATATAAATTCCTGGAACGTATTTTCCAGGGTCCGAGGTTCGATCCTAGATTCCGAACGACCGCAGAACTACCTCCCGGAAAAAAATTGAACACCTGCCAGCCGACCGTGTCGCCGCGTGGTCATTTCACCATCCGGCGTTCCTTCAGCATCGCTGGCAACCCGACGTGCCGACATCGATGGTGTCACGCAGAACGCCAGGGGAGTACCGGACTACGTCTGCAAGAATTAGGCGGGCCACTACACCCACGACCTACCATTTTTTTTTTTTTTTTAATTATTAAATTTTCATCGTGTTGACAAGGGTAGTTCTTTTCTTTTTCTTTTAATACTTTGACGAACACCCCGACCGTCACACTGGCGCCCAACTCTTTCTTTTTTTTAATTAGTTCTTTCAATTCGTCACAAGGTACCGCCATTATTAAAATAAAACTTCTTTTAATTTAGTGTCACCGTCACAATACAATAGAAAAAGCTATGAGTTACTTGTTTAAAACGAATTATATAATATTAATTATATTTCATTGCGGCACAGCTCCAAATTCCATCCTCACCACCTTGATGGTTGGCATTCCAGCAAAGTGCGTTTTTTGCCACGCACAATCACTTTATGGAATCTGCTGCCGCCAGCGGTTTTTCCGGACCGATTTGACTTAAGGACCTTCAAGAAAAGAGCCTATTCCTTTCTCAAAGGCCGGCAACATTCAACAGTTCATGGGCGGCGGTGATCACTTACCATCAGGTGAACCGCTTGCTCGTTTGCCCCCTATTCCGTAAAAAAAAATATGCCTGAATGGCTCATAAAGAACTCATTTACATGAGATCGCTAATACTCGTTGCTACCTATTTAAAACTCCTAATAGTTTATTTACAGACTGTTATTATTGTTAGAGGTTTATAGATTGCCAACAGGGGGAGACTCCTTGGCGCTTGCGACGTCTTGTTTGGAGGCAATCTTCGTGAGGATGATGAGTCGCGACGCCGGTCGTCGAAACGTCCCTCCCAAAGTGCGTACGTCTACTATGCGCACTCTGTTATCAGTTCCCGGGTAAGTTTTGATTACTTCGCCTCTGGGCCAAATTCCTCTTGGTAACGTTGCGTCGGCTATTAACACTATATCTCCGACTGTAGGATCTTTGTATTCGGTCGTTTTCTGACGTGAGGCGATTAATGTCGGCATATATTCTCTTAACCATCGGTCCCAAAAATAGTCTGTTAATCGTTGCGCCGACCTCCAGGTGTTCGTATTAACCAAAACTCCGTCATCGAATTGCCCAGGGGCGGGTGTGCCATGCGATCTTCCTATTAAGAAATGGTTAGGCGTTAAGCTTTCTTCATCGTTACATCTAGACTTATGGGGCTCAGCGGTCTAGAGTTGATAACGTGCTCGGCCTCTAGCAATATAGTATGAATTGTCTCTTCGTTCGGCGCTCTCTCTTTCCACGTGTTGGTCAGCGCGGCCTTCACGGAGCGTACCATGCCATACCACCAGTGGGCGAACCACTGCCTCCAGTGACTCTCCAAGAAGTCACTAAGATAATCAAAAAGCTTAAAAACCGTTCCGCGCCTGGCCTCGACGGCATAAACAACAGGGTGATGAAAGCTCTACTACTACGCCGCTATTGTGTCTGTTAGTTACTATTTTTAACGCGTTCCTCTCCAGCTGCTCCTTTCCGACGCCGACGTTATAGGCATTCCGAAGCCTAACAAGCCTAGGAACATTCCGTCCAATTATCGCCCAATAAGTCTCCTCAACTCGATGGCTAAGATTTATGAGCGAATTATACTCAGCCGATTAAAAGACTAATGTCCTTACTAATAATATTCTTCCAGACGAGCAGTTCGGCTTTCGCCCCGAACACTCGTGTACTCATCAAGTGCACCGCTTAACGGAGCACATTTTAGAGAATTTAAACGACCGCCCTAAGCCTGTAGGCACAGGGGCCTTATTTTTCGATGTCGCAAAGGCATTTGACAAAGTCTGGCACGACGGCTTGTATTACAAGTTGTATCACACTAAAGTGCCGGATAGACTCGTGAACATCATACGAGCCTTATTGTCCAACCGCCTATTTCGATTCCGGGTAGAGGGAACGCGCTCTTCAAGCCGCCCTCTCCGAGCAGGTGTCCCTCAAGGCTCCTGCCTCTCCCCACTCCTTTTCTCGCTATATACTAGCGATATTCCTAGAGACCCGAAAGTCAATCTTGCGCTTTTCGCAGATGACACGGCCCTGTACTATTCCGACAAGCACAAGGGCCGCATAACGATTCATCTCCAAGCCGCAGCCGATCGCCTAGGCGAATGGTTCCGGAAATGGAGAATAGAGGTAAACCCCGAGAAAAGTGTAGCGATATACTTCTCGAGGGGCAGTATATCGCTACACTCGCAAGGGGCTAGACGAATTCACACAATCGGCAACAATCAACTAGGCACGATCACCCTGTTCGGACGCTCTTTTCCCAGGGAAAACGTCAAATACCTCGGGGTCACTTTAGACGCAGCGATGTCGTTCGCTGCACACATAAAAAACGTTCGAAATAGAGCGGCTTCTATCTCAAGTCGACTATATCCACTAACTTGCTCTTCAAGCAAAATGTGCTGAAGACACAAACTTCGCCTCTATAAGACTTGCATAAGACCCGTAATGGCCTATGCTTGAGTCGCTTTCGCTCACGCGACGGGCAATCAATTAAAGAAGTTACAGAGCGTTCAAAATCGATTCTTGCGAACTGCGACCGGAGCCGGTTGGTACCAACGCAACGTAGATCTTCACAGCGACTGTGAAATGCCTTAATCTCTGAACACTTCAGAGCATTATCACGGCGGTTTTTCGAAAAAGCCGCGGTTCATCCAAACCCGCTGGTGGTTAAAGCAGCAAATTACCGACCAGATAGAAACGCGACCGAACGCAAACGTCGCCCGCGAAACGTGTTAGACGACACGGATGTCTCAGCACTCCCTGACCACGACACGTCAGTCACGATCAGTCACGATCCAGGCTACACTGTACACACAGTTAATAGCTTTAATATAACACGCACCACGACGCGCGACCGCCGTAGAGAGCGGCGCGCAGCAGTCGACAATCACACCGCGTACACACGATACACCCGTGTTTCAGGGCGGTTCTCACCGCCCAGAGTTACCGACACACAAGTTGACAGTCCGAATGGAGGCCCGCAGCCTCCCTCGGACGGTCATTAGACGACTTAAATTCATATTGAGATATTCTAAATCGCGCAACCACGCAGCGAACGCAATACAGTCCTAATTTCGAGGTTTTTGTAGGAGTTTATTTATTTATTTATGTTTGGGTCAAACCAAACCTGGCACGCGGGCCCCTGGCCCGTGACCACAGTATCCGATGAAGCTGTAAAAGCCAAAAAAGGCTAACAGCAATTACATCACCGAAATTATATGGAGCGTACCAAACGTTAGCATACGCCGTTCATGTGGGGCGCGCCCGGCGGCGTGAATCTCCAGCGTATCCCTTTGTTTTCAGTGTATTCAATTAAATCTTTATTGCGCCGATGAAATTAGTTCCATTGTCGCTGTACATTGTGTGCGGAATCCCCCTTTGGGACGCTAATCTTCGTAGAGCTAGTATCATTGAGTGAGTGCTTAAAGACGCGGATAGCTCTAGATGTATCGCACGTGTCGTTAGGCATGTAAATAACACGCCCCATCTTTTTTTGTTTGCTTCTTCCGACGGTTATGCACTTAGGTCCGAAATAATCGTCCCTTGTATGTGTGAAAGGATAGCTCTTCAATGCTAGTCGCTCGGCCGGTAAATTTCAGTAAGGAGCCTCTCGAGGTGCGCTTTTATATGCTCTGCACCAATGGCAATTATTTATTATGGCCTTAGTTGTGGTGCGAAGCGACAATATGTAGTACTTCTGATGTAGTTCGTTCATTACTGTGTTGTGGTTGGCGTGATTGAACTTACGGTGATAACTATGGATGAGGAGACGAACGATTTTGTGTTTTACATCTAACACGATGGGTGATACATAGTTGCGATCTAGGTAAGTTGCTGCGCTGATTCTGGTGTTTAAGATTAGCACTCCCTCGCACAAGTCTATCTCAAGTTTGTTCAATCTCAAACCTCTATGTATCGTTCTTTATTTGGACATATCTTCGATTTCTTTGCGGAAACCTTCCCGCTGTACGA
Source organism: Luehdorfia chinensis (assembly GCA_019845155.1). Lineage (NCBI taxonomy): Eukaryota > Metazoa > Arthropoda > Insecta > Lepidoptera > Papilionidae > Luehdorfia > Luehdorfia chinensis. The sequence goes on from JAHVAK010000223.1 coordinate 1,544,115, forward strand.
CCTTGATCAGCTCGTTTTCGGCTTTTTGCAACAAATCGATGCCTAACGGAGGCATCAGGGTAGAGAGAGAGAGTTTTTCGAGTTTATTGAGTCCCTGTTTTCGATTTTAATATTCTTTATGAGCTTTTCTTACATGCTGACGCCAGGCGGTGTCCTTTTCTTTCTTGTTAACGATCAGTACGCGCGCTGATTTTCTTAATGTTTTAAAGTTGTCTACAGACTGAAATAGACGTGCGGTGACTCGAAGTAAGCGTTCCCACGTTTAGAATCTGTTCGCTACCGGTAGCACAGGTTCGAATCTGACGACGTTGACTTTTGCGGTGACTCGCTCCTCACCGGTGACTTCCGTGGTAGTTTTACTACGGTCTGTCGGCCATTTGTTTTCGTGTTTCGTTAAGAATTCGGGCCCGTAAAACCATCGATGATTTTCATCGAAAGATAACGGCGGATCTCTTGTCGCGTCGTCGGTAACGTTTTCTTTTGTCGGTACCCATCGCCACTCGCTCTGTCTTGAAGATTCGTCTATTTCTGCTATTCTATGTGCAACATATGCCTTGTATGTTCTCGAGTCGGACTTTATCCAGCCTAGTGCCGTGCGCGAGTCGGACCAAGACACTCTTCTTGTTTAAATGAAACTAATTTTACGGATTTTATCGCGTTTAATTTTTTACTATTTATAACCCGACGTTTCGAGTGCTTTACGGCACGTAATTAAAACAACTTCAGTGGAAGACGATGACAAAAACAAGTCTATGAATTTACTACAAAGTATACATTTAGAAAAAATTGACCCTATGAAAGATTTCACCACTGATCATAATGAAGAATATTAAGTCCCCGCGTATCATGCTGGGTGCGATGTTTTAGTCAGATATTATGTCAGACAAAAATGGTTGTACTACGTAGGAAGAGTTGATAATATTAAAATTATAGACGAAGAACTTTTTTACTCGATAAAATTTTACAAAACAATTAAGAAACCGGAACAATCGTTTAAAATTACAAAAAAAATTGATCGCGATGATGTTCCTGAAGCATTGATAGTTAAAAAGGTTGATTTAACACAAAACCCAGTAACATTAAACTACTCTTTCGTGGGTTCTGATGATAATTCGATTTATTTTTAAGTTAAATAGAATCTATTAAATAGATTACTATGACTGTTTACTTTATGTTATGTATCTGTTGTTTTTATCTTATTTTTGAATTAGGTATGTTGTCTTAAAAATTGTTAAGTTTAACCAAAATAATGTTGTTATGTGTCTGTTTTTTTAATAAGAATTTTATAATTAGTGCCAAAACTTTTAAAATTGTAAAGATATGTTTAATGTTTTATTTACAAATAGAATAAATAAAGCTGCGATGAGAGTAAAGTTCTAATAACAGGTATAAATAGGTACCAATGCCAAAGCGAACGAATTACAAAGATGACATTTTTGACTAATAAGCATTTAAATTTTAGTTCTGTCCATTTGATTTTTAATAAGCAATTTCTATTATTTTTATTAAAGACTGATTTTTCAAAGTAAAGCAATTCTTTAATTTGACGAAAATGTTTTATACCCATGAATGGTTTAGTATGCCGAACTTACCCGACAAACCCTACATATTTCTATTTAAACTGCTTGGAGCAACCTATCGAAATTTTGACAGCACACAGTGAACTGCTGTTGTAATACAAACACATATATAAAGTCTGTATTCGTGTAAGTCATCTATTTATAGATATTTTTCCCATTAGACGGTCTTATCCGACGTAGCAATAAAGTCCGTCTATTTTGCCTTTTTTGCTAAACTAATGTTTATTTTATAATTCCATGACTTTAAGGTAAATCTAACAGTATTAATTAGTAGGCAACTAAATATTTGTTCACCTAATAAAATGCGCTTGCCTAAAATATTGTCACGATAGCCAGGAATAGTCAATGACTAAAATTTTTAATGAAGTATGCCGGTCTTAGCCTTATTGACCTTACAGCAGTTTTATAAATATGTAGAAATAGCTTGGCAGCGATCACCTCATTCCCAGGGGTTATCATCATTCATGTATTCCTTAATATTATAATAACCCTTCTTAAAAAGTCTTTGTTTAACAAATAGTTTGAACTTTTTTATTGAAAGAATTTGTGCACTTTCTGGGATTTTGTTGTAAAAACGTATACATTGCCCCATGAAAGAGTTACTGACTCTGTGAAGTCGGGTAACTGGCATAAATAATTTGTGCTTGTTCCTGGTATTCACATTATGAACATCACTTTTTTTTAATAAAGTAATTAATATTCTTATGTACATATATAACGTTTTCATATACATATTGAGAGGCCATGGTTAAGATATTAATTTCTTTAAATTTATCTCTAAGAGACACTCTAGAGCCAAGATTATAAATATATCTTATGGCCCTCTTTTGCAAAACATAAATCACCTCTACGTCAGTCGCATTTCCCCATAGCAAAATACCATAAGACATTATGCTGTGAAAATAACTAAAATAAACTAATCGAGCAGTTTCAACATTAGTCAAGTTTCTAATTCTTTTCACAGCTTAAGCTGCAGAACTAAGTCTACTTGCTAGTTTAGATATATGGGGGCCCCATTGAAGTTTCGCGTCAACAAGGCTCAAATCTTCCCCATTTACGAGTAAATTTACATCCATTCGTTTAACACTTGGTGTTGGAAATTTTATACATTTAGTTTTATTGTCATTAAAAGCAAATTGTTAACGTCAAACCAATGTACTACTTTTGAAATAGCATTATTCACCTCGTCATATAATAAAAGATGACGTTTTATCTTAAAAATCAAAGATGTATCATCAGCAAATAACACTATGTCATGGTTGTCCCCTACTAGGTAAGGTAAGTCATAATGTAAATTAGGAATAGAAATGGGCCGATTATAGAACCCTGCGGCACACCTACAGATACTGCTGACCCGGAAGAACTCGTTGGTTTATTTCGTAAGAGTTTTGTAAAGTTATATGCTAACTTAATAATGTTGATTAATTCTAATTTAATTACTATTAAAAGGTTGCCTATATTACCAGATAGAACTGAATAAAAGATTGTTAACCGATCTGTGTTCCTATAAAACTTATTAATAATAGGTATAATTACAATAATATTAATTTAGCGTAATTACATACCTAAAAAAGACTGAAAATTAATAAATATCAAACTGATTTAATAAATAAAAATAAAAATTAAAAAATATCGTTTTATTCGTGAATAAATCATTCAATGTTTATTAAAATTATAACAATATGTCACTACCGTGGAGCTGTGTCATTTCTGTGGAGAGGTGTTTTCATATTTTATTTTTGTAGAAACTAGAGTGGAGTAATAGCTTGGCTTTAATGTGCTTCATTATTTAAGATATTTTGATGATTATATATGAGATATTTTTAGAATTTCTCAAATTCAAAATTCTCTCAAATTAAAGGTATCTACCTTTAATTTGAGAGAATTTTGAATTTGAGAAATTTGAGAATGGCCCGTAAGGGAATAATACGAGGTTTTCTCGTATTATGTAATTTCGTCTGATTTTAACTTTAAACAATAGAAAATGCTATGAGCTACTTGTGTAAAACAAATTAAATAATATTAATACGCCTGAATGGCTCTTAAAGACCTTTATCATTTACATGAGATCGCTAATAACTTATATACGATTGCTACCTATATACGACTTCTAATAGTTTATTTACAGACTGATATTATTGTTAGAGGTTTATAGATTGCTAACAGGTTTAAAGATTGCCAACATCTAGTCTTTTATGTTTACAGCTATTTCAATTTCTGAAGAATTTGTCAACAACTTTGTCTTATTCTCATACGATATAGTTACGATATGAATGATCATATAAGTACATATAAACTTACATTATTTTAAAAGAAATTAAAATACTTTGTTGCCGTTGAAATACTCTTTTTATTTATTTCCTATGTACATTCAGTATCAAGTAGGCAGAATAAATGCTATGTTGCATCTGCGCGCACTGATTGCTATTTAGGAGAATATATATAAGTCCTCGTTCGTTATCCGAATCCAATCCAAATCCAATAAAAAGATGAAACGAGCAAAACGTTCACCTGATGGTAAGTGCAACGTCTTCCCATAACAAATACTGTGTCACCCAGGAAATTTCTGTGTGACACCGCATTGTGCCCAGTGATTAAGATGGATTACAGTGCCCTTCAAACCGAAATACAGTAATGATTGCACACTACTGCTTCACTTCATGAGTACAGCTAGTTCTAAAGATATTTAGTTAAACTATTCATGTTAAATGAACCTAACATCTATTGGATATGCTGGTATGTATATCAATGTAGAAACGCATTTCATTTAGCCGTAATTTTTATTGTAGTATCTAATTTATGTTACCTTATACAAATACGTTAGAACATTGAATCCTGTTACTGTTAGACTTTTCTAACCAACAATGCCACAGCATTTTAATTAATAATTGTGAAATCATACATAATAAGACCTTTGCCGCCTATTCGAAAAGTGGCTTTATTCATATGTTCTCCGTATATTTATATGATGTTTAATATTTGTAATTTATTATGCAGCAAGTGCTCGTGAAAATGTACAGTGATCGGAAAATTCAATTCCATGTCCATCACTCCAGAATATCTTCCGCAAAAGTCAACTATCATTTTACTGTCGATCGAAGTGAAGTCTTTATTAGAAATTAAATTATTACTTGCGTAGAAGGAGGATAGCAACTCTACCCTACGATACGATTTCTTGACATTGGGCGTGTCTGAGCGAACAAACTAGATTGCTAAGTAAGACACTCGAAATAAAAAAGTTAAGGACTAAAAGTGACTGAGTACAGTCGTTGTCAACCAAAACAGGCTTTCTGACTAAGTAGCCAAATTTATTTATGTTTACGTCAGTAAGTTGACAGTTTATTTAAAATAACGACAACAAGATCTAACATTGATAAAAAACTTAGTACATTAAAAGGGCCATAATCGACGCAGTTGTACAATTGATTAAGATTATATTATTTACGTCAGTAAGTTTCAGATTAAGATTATATTATTTATGTGTATGGATATAAATATATATATATATATATATATATATATATATATTTAGAACATGCTACTTTGACACTGGGAAAAAGATTGCGACTATTGCCTTAAATAAATTAATACCTTGACATTGACACTAGACGTCAATGACACATGTCAAATACTTTTATTTTCCTTATTAAAATATTTATCGCGTCTTTGATAAAAATATAGAAATGAATTGTGTATTCCCAATAATATTAAATATCGTTTGTGAAGTTATGTACTTTATTTTGCAAAGTGAATAATTATTGTATCAGGGACATGATAAAATAAATTCGGTGATTAATAATAAGTTTCGTAATAATTTTAATATTTTCATGGGTTGCGCTGTGTCGGGTGTTTATCGAGCGACGATGTCGTTGTTTAGCAACAATCCTAACGACACTCGGGCCAAATTAGAACGTAAATTATATCTGGCCAAAGAGTCTCCCGAGCCAGATTTCGATCTATCAGATTGCGAATTACGTCAATTACCCCCTGGAATTTTTTCTATTTGTAAAGTATTTAGGAAAGATAATTTATACTTGCAAAATAATTACTTGCATTTAATGGACCATGGTGGACAAATGACTGACTTACATCTTATTAAAATTCTTGATTTAAGTTGCAATAGATTTTCACAATTGTCAAATAATATAAGATATTTAGTTAATCTTACAGAGCTTTATGTTCATAGTAATTTTCTAAAAGCCATCCCTGATAACATTAAGTATTTGGAGTGTTTAAGGGTTTTAGATGTGTCAAATAATAAGTTAACACACTTGACACCATCATTGGGTACTCTGAAATATTTGTCTACATTGAAGATTACTCAGAATGAATATTTAAACGAATTATGCCCCGAGCTGTGCTTAGCTCGTAACTTATTGCATATTGAACTTGATGGAAAACAGTTTACATATCCCCCACCTGAGATTGCTTGTAAAGATACAATAACTATTATGAAATTTCTGTGCCATTCTCTAAATGTAGATTATATACCTGCGTCACCAATGCAATCTAAAATTCCATCCGGTCATGATCTGAATAAAATGCCAAACCCCTTTTTAAGGAGAAATACTGTAACATGGGAGGAACAAGAGGTGGCCATTATTGAACAAGAAAAAAGGATACATAAAGCTAACCAAGAGCAAAGGGATAAATTTCTTTCAAAAATTATTCAAGATCAATTGAGCTTAGATACAGAAATAGCTAAGGTCCATGAGGAGAAGGAAATAGAAAGACAGAAATTAATTAAAGATATTCAAGAAGATGAAAGAGAAATAGACATAATAGTCAAAAACTTTATTCAGTCTGAAGGTCTAAAGCCAGAAATTATACAGCAACAACTTGCCTATGAAAAAGCTGAACATGATAGGTTGCTTGAAATTACAAGACAGAACTATGATAATATTAAGAAACTAGATGTATTAAAAGAAATGGAAAAGCTTATCGAAGATGAATATTCAATTAAATATTTTTTGAAAAACTATAAAGATAATTTAAACAATGTCAGGGATAACATCCTCATTCAAGAATCAGAGAGCACTTTAAAGTTATCTGAACTTCTGAGTGCTAAAGATAATTCCCGAACAGTCTTAGTTCAACAGCTTCTAGAAGATGAGGATATTCAAAAAGCTATTGTCACATCTTTATTGGAAAGAGTTGATTCAAGAACCTGGAGTTTAAATCAAGAAATATCCCTTATTTCTTCACATTTAGCTAGACTAAGTGTAATTGAACAAGAAAAGAAAAAGTTACATATTGCTTACAATTACAATGAATTGCTTAACCAAAGAGTACAACTAGTCAATTTGTTGGATGACTTGTTTGATCAGAAAAACAGGAGGAGAAAGCAACTTATCAACACCATCAAAGAAGTTGAAACAGAAAATGATATGAGCACAGATTTTTGGTTAAAAAATTATCAAAAGTTGATTGATTCTGCCCCTAAAAACTTACTGCATGTTAGTAAACATTTGGATCCATTATTTGCAAATTGTCTCTTGCAGGAAGAAGTAATTCACTGTTTACCCTTTCTAGTCAAATTTTTATTTTCTGGTGAGTCCTTAAGAAATATTACATCAGATAAGTTAAAAGAAAATGGTGTGATACTTTTGGCAGACAGAGATGGAATAATTAAAGCTATTAACTGCTATATGGCTGCAAAATTTTCGGACTATAGTGAAGAAGGTTCAGCAAGTGTAGAAAGTAATTTTCAACCTACTGCCCCATCTGTCAGTGCGATTGAAGATGAAACTTGTTCCGGAGTACTGATAACAGAAAAAGTACAAAATGTATTGGAAGGAGAATGTGTTGTGTGTATGGATGCCAAATCGGACATAGCGTTTGTCCCATGTGGCCACATGTGTTGTTGTCAAGGTTGTGGAATGTTAGAGATTGATTTGTGTCCTATGTGTAGGACAAGTATCGAAAGAAGAATCAAGGTTTTGATATCATGATTAAATTTAATTCCTTATTTTTTTAAATGAATCAATGAAGAAAATAGATTATCTAAATACAATTGAGAGCTTGCACATTTATAGTTATTACTTTCCTTTGCTCTGATTTGAAGTCACATTTTTAAATGAATTTGGTGAAGAGTGTCACATTAATTTTTAGTTTTGAATTTAAATGTAAAACTATGACTATATTATTTTGTTCTAAGAAATTTGTTTGCTTTTTGCAATAAAAGTGCACTTAACAGCTATTTGCCAAGAATATGTTAAATATTTGTAACACATTTAATAAAAACTAAAATACTTGATAGTTTTATAAGCATTTAATACATATATTATACATATAAATATGGTATAGTACATATTGTATGAGTACATTTAGTTAGTATATCTGGTTAAAAGACAATTACAATACAGTAAAAGAAAAAATTATTCTGTGTATAATACTTGGGAGAATCATTTTTTAATAAATAGAATGTAACCAGTGTTCAGGATTGAGATATTAAGGCATGTTAAGATTATTAAAATTATGGTTATTAATTAGTTCTAAGTATGTAAAATTAAGTACGAAATACACTAGTCATCAGCTTGTTTTTGTTGAATATAAATGTATTCTGATCCTCGTTGAAGAGACATTTTTAACACTAGATTTACGGGAATTGACAGATTGGAGGGGACGGGTATGTTATGAATAGGTGGACAACATCTAGATATAATAAAATATAGGTGTTACAGATAAAACTACTAGATATATTATATTCGCTGCATAATATCATTAAAAACCCAATATATAATCACTAAAGAATAATATTTATTTGTTCTGAATTTAAAGCATAAAATTGACAACCTGTTAAATTGATGGGTTTCGTAAATCTAGTGATAAAAGATAAATACAAGTCAAGCTAAATTGTGCCTTCTAAATAATTGTTATGTGTCTATTGGTGTTAAAATAACCGCACATTGTTTCATGGTTTGTACAAAATAATTAAACGGCTGTGAGTATTCGTATCAAAATATATTTGTTGGTTTAAATGACATATAATGTTATCAAAAAATTGACAATATTTTTAATTTAATATGTGCACTTTTTGATATCATTTAGTGTTTTGATTATAATCTAGAATTACTTTTTATTTTTCATGTTTAATCTTATTAAATAATGCAATATCAATTTATGAATCCTTTTGTTCTTTATAACTATCCCAGTAAAGAAAAAAATCTAAAAATGCAGGGTTTGGACAATAACCCTGCATTTTTGGACAATGTTACATGGTAACATAAAACATTAAAACTATTTATAAAGCAATAAAAAATACCAATTATCATGTGTTAAGCGATCATGGTGCTTATTAATTATGTATTTGAGAATCAAAATATTTCTAGTTTTTCATAAGTGCTAGCTTTTCTGTGATTATCCTAAAAAATATATTGAAGAGTATTGGACTTGACAGGTTTTCACTCTACTTTCATTTTAACCCTGCACCCTGTATATCAGTATGACCATGACTTGTAGTTCAAAGCAATGATTATTGTATGGTTAGATGCTAATCTGCTATGCAAAGGTTTTATGCAATAAACATTTGAATGTTTATCTTTAAAAGTTGTATATTGTTGCGATTATGATAAATGGTTGAGTCTTGATCAAGTATATTCCTACTTGTTTGTTATTTAACATTATTGTTTTATTTAATAGGTATATTCATAATGACATAAGACATTTTATAACTATTTAATTATATACCTGTGGCCGTCGCTTTCCGGCTAAATATCCGTAGTAACTTCAGTATTAGGCTACGGATGTGTGACTGATATGCAGCTAGTATCCAATGAAGCTGTAAAAGCCAAAAAGGCTAACAGCAATTACATCACCGAAATTATATGATATGCAGCTGCAAGCAGATATACGTCAATGCTATCTTATTCACATTACATAATCCTTTTACTGTTTAGTTTTATGTCAACTGATCAAGATAGGAATTCTGAAGAATATATGACATATGATACAGCATTTGTTGTGGGCGGACGTTGCACTTACCATCAGGTGAACGTTTTGCTCGTTTCGTCACTTCATACAATAAAAAAAAATCCGCGATTTTGCGCTATCGTAGATTAACTGTTATTCTGTTTGTACATTCACAATACCCGATTGCTTACTATTATAATCTTAGATATGTGATAACACTAAATTAGTCTTATGATAAGGAAAACACAACAACATATTTTTCTGATTTGTGGTAAAAAATCATAAATTGCCGTGTGGTCCCTTAGGTGTCGTAAAAGTTGCCGACGTGTCTTAGACGTTGTCTTAGGTGTCGAAAGAGCCTGGAGGTTTACGACTTAATCATGCGGGAGATCTGTTTAACACTTAGTCTTGGCATATGATTTGACACAACTGGTTATTTTGCCTACGTGGTTTCCAGACGTGAAGGACCATATTACCTACCTATCTGCTGCCTACTACTACTACCTTCCTATGACCTCTCATCAAGATAGCTATCAGGGCTCCGTTGACGTACCTCTTAACTCTTCTGACCACTTTCTAATCTGGAGTACGATGGTTATCGTTGGGTTGTGGCACACGCCGCAAACGTGCTCCATGCAACCTTTTTTTATTGTAAACAGGCCATTGTTTGATCGAGATACCAATTGTCAAGTGGAGATATGGTAAAAGTAAACACTTTCGTATAGATCATTGATACCAAAAGTAGTCCTATCTATCTACAGGGGGGTCCATGTTAGCAAAAAAAAACAGAACAATGTAAATTCAGACAGTATCATCATGTTACCGACACACGCGCAGTAGAAATTCTTGTTCATTCTTATCCCAGAGATTCGCAAAGCAACGCCGGAGGACTCGTACTTGCACTGACTTATTAAATTTTTCATTCCTTATACCAGTCTCCTGGTAAGTTGCCGCTCTTCCATCTACAACATACTATTCTATGCTATCACAATCTCTTCCATACTTATTCACTTTCATCGCAAATTTCTTATATGCCACGTGATTACATTAACTTCTTCTTGTTTTTTCACCCTGGCAATCAGCTATCAAATCGAGCTATTTTTTCCAATGTCGAGTAATAATTTCATTATAACAAGAACTACGTTTTGATCAACAGAAAAATGATCGTTGACTTATACTAAAGATTTGCCGAACTAATCAATAGTGATGGATATAAAGATTTGCTGGACTGATGGAGACAAAACGAAAAGTACTATTTTTGCCTTGAATTGAATTTTTCAACTACTGTACACGTTCACGAGCACTTGCTGCCTAATAAACTATCAGTCGTCGTTCGTCGTCGTTTCAGCCTATCAATAGTCCACTGCTGAACATAGGCCTCCCCCATAGATTGCTACAAAAGTTTGTAGCTCTCGTTTTGGGGGGATTTTGCCATAGTTGCCACGCTTGGCAGACGGGGTGGCAACCGCAGTTTATGTTCCAGCAAGATGCTGCTGCCCATCTCCTGGTTTTCATTTTCCCTCTGTCGACTTTTACGACACCCACGGGATGAGATGGGGTGGTAGATTCTCTTAGGCCGCTACCACTTTTTTTGAGTTTTGATGTTCAGTTTTAAACATCAAAACTCAAAATATACAAAGAAGTTACAAAATTCAATAAAAACTCTACCGCCTCTTTTCGAGTAGGCGCCAAAAGTCCTACATTCATTAGCTTCAGTGCTCTTCAAACCAAAACACTGTGATGTACTTTTCTGCATAGGCGTAACCACCAGTAAAATACCAAGTATACGAGTATACTTAGTTACTCAGTGCCCTGCGTATTTATCATTTTTTTGTAACACTGGCCAAATGTATTTTGAAAATACTATTATGTACCAGTAAAAATACAAATGTTTAAATTTTAAATTTGCCTCCAAAAATTTTTATGACATAAATTGAAATATCGTGGTTTATTGCAGGAATCATAACTAGGTATTTTATATACCTAACTTTTACGCATCAGGTCCTGGGTTTGAATTCCAGCCCGAGCCTCAATACGTGCAAAAACAGAAATTGTTGGTTTTCGGGTCTGGTTGTTGAGTTGTGAATGTGAAATGTACGTCTGTAAAACGCACTCATAACAGGAGAAATTCTAGTGTGGGGCATCGTATTTCTCGTGAGGAAAGCTGCATGTCCCTTAAGTAAAAATATTTCGAGGATAGGTGATGTTCGCTAAAACTTCTAAAAAATTCTAAACTATCTAAAAAATTACAGAAGAGCTCTGCCCGGCAGTGGGACGTCAATAGGTTTAACTTTTTTTATAATAAAATTAAAATTCTTTGTTTTTAGAGTAAAGCGCATAAATTTAATTTGTCAAAAGAGAAGAAACAGACGAAAGAAACTTCGCAGGTATCCTCTTTTTGGTAATTAGCCATAAAACATAGCCGATACCTATTGACAATATTTTATGACGAAGATAAACAAAAACAATTACCAAGAAGATGGTACCTGTCCGGCAGAGTAGAATAGCATCTACATCTTTTTACCGACTAAGTTATTGTACGGACAGCCTTTATTCGTGTAGAATAACACCAAAATATGCAATGCATGTCCCTATTGCTAGTTGCTAGTGGGAACGCAATGGGGAGTTCGAATCTTTTGAATCCTACACAACAACACTACAAAGTTTGTCATTTGATTCATGTAGATAAACTCCCTCCTCCCTCCGGGCTTTCTCCGAAATTTACAGCTTGATTTGTTCCAGGGCGGTTCTTGTTCCAGGGCGGTTCTCACCGCCCAGAGTTACCGACACACAAGTCGACAGTCCGAATGGACGCGCGCAGCCTCCTTCGGACGGTCAGTAGACGACTTAAAATGTTTAAGATTTTCGAAATCGCGAAAGCACGCAGCGAACGCGACACAGTCCGAACTTCGAGGGTTTTGTAGGAGTTTTTATTTATTTATTTATTTATGTTTGGGTCAAACCAAACCTGGCACATGGGCCCCGGCCCGCGAGCACAGTATCCGATGAAGCTGTAAAAGCCGAGACGGCTAACAGCAATTACATCACCGAAAATATATATACAGCTTGATTGCGGTGTGCCTAGAGTATAGTATATGAATACACATGAGGGACACATTCAACCTTTTTAGAATATCAACCCGATAACGTTATGGGCAGACGATACACTTACCATCAGGTGAACGTTTAGATTGTCTCGTCGCTTTATCCAATTAAAAAATTAAACACACACTTGTTACATCAGGGTATAGATACATAAGTATCTAAATTTTTGGTGTCTATACTCTGTTATTCATAATTGGTATAACATCCCGGCACTTAGAATACTTATACAAAAATAGCTATTCTGAAGACAGAATAATATGTTAATTTAAAATTATGTTAATAGTAAAATAAAAAAAAAGTCCAAAAAGTGTTCGAGGCCATGCTATAGAATAAATTAATTTAAATTGTATTGAAATAAATAATTTAATGAGAAAGTAAAGTTATTATGAATCCAAATTAGGTTAATTAATCGAAAATGCAATAAGAAACTTTTTTTTATTAATCTCCTTGCTTAACTTTTGATGGGCAAGCTTGTTAGTTGTTTTCTCAGTAGAGGCTTGTCAGAATAGACTACTTGGATAAAGTTAGGTCATTATCGCTAGACAATGATGAACAGAAAAAGTTCTTAGTTATTTTTATTGAGTTTTCATAAATAATATTTATAAACACTTTTGCTATTATACTTAGCTAAAAAACCATATTATTAAAAAGTTTTGATCACTAGAAAATATTACTGGCATTTAATAGAGCATCCTGGCGAATTAGAAAAGTATTCCTAATACAAATTACGCATTTATGAAAAGAAAATAAATTTTTACGGACAAAATCTGGTCAGAGGATGGATCGTAGTACTGTGCAATATATAATTGCCAACCTGTCTGCCGAGGATAGTAAATAATAGCAATTACTGTCTACGAACATATTTATTGGTGAGTCCAGGATAGATTTTATATGCTGAACCATTGAATTATAACACATAATAACTCAATGTAATGAAGTGATTATTGCAATTTGCGAATAAAGGGGCATGTTAAAATATTTGGTCTTTTTTGAATAATTTATCATATTCCTTAGTATATTGCTGTAACATTTTTTGCCAAATATCTTTGTACATTATATTTTCAGTTATACATCGTTTATTCGACCTTAGTAATTAATGCTTAGTAGTAGTAGTGAAACTACCTGTGCAAGTGAATAGAAGCCGATCCTATGTACTGAGCGATAAGCCGACTGCCCCACAACAATTTAGTAAGCATTTGTCGTTTGCTGAGTCGTGTGATCCCCAGATCCACCAGATTAGCATTAAGCATTAGTTACTAAGTTCACTAGGAGTTTACTAGGAGTGGATTGTTATTAAACTCGTTACTAAGTTTTACTGCTAAATTTATAATATTATTTAGATAATTTTCATGAATTTTATTTCATGATAGTTATGGTATTATGTAGTAATATTTTATGTCGTGTGACGTGCAGGAAAATCTGCTATCCCATCTCATCCCATAAGTTCGTAAGAGACGACTACGGAAAAGGAAAGGAAGAAATTCAAGAAGAAGAGTCTTCGCTTGGTAAGGTTTATTTAACTATAAGACGATTGTTTGTTATATAATGATTGTTGTCTATAATATGCGTTTTCTTAAACTAGATTACTAGTTGGAAAGTTTTTTAGCTTTTATATTTATAATTTCGCCTGGGTCTTATAATTTTCGTTCTCCTACTCATCATTATTAAATTCACTAAAAATGTTTATTTGTCCTAACATTCTAGGACGGGTTAGTGTAAAAAGCTACTTCAAAGTTGAAAGAATTGGAGAGTCATTGCTTTATTGTAAATAATTTTAAGAATTTAGGGGAAATCTGTAACTCTCTCATTACATATATTTTTAATGATACATTCTCTATAACGTAATATAATATAATGTGCCTATAAACTTTCCCCGAAAACTTTCTCAGTTTTACTAAACGTCGTACAGATGGCGCTAGCAGTGTTATCATCTGATACATGATTGGCTGAATGATTTGGGTGCTTACTTCTCCTAAAGCACTAAAAAAAAAGAATGACTCAAAAGAAAAATATATGGGGAGATCGGGATTTTTGGAGAGAGAGAGAGAGAATGGCGATAGTGTTTTTATTGAATTTTGTAATTTCTGTGCATATTTTGAGGTTTGATGTCTAATATTGAAACTTTATTATGCAGCAAGTACTTGTGAGTGTACCGTGATTGGAAAATTGATTTCAAAATCAAAATTCTACTTTTCATTTTGTCTTTACTTCCTGCTTGAAGATCCTTAAAATCTTACTTGACACTGGAAAATAGTTTACGTAAGTTACGTAAGTACTATTTCCCTAAATAAATAAATAGAGAGATTAAGTTACAATGTTGACTGCTCCGCTAATATAAAATAAACGAATTAACTGAAAACTCGAAAAATTCTCATTCAATATTCAAATAATGTCATCCCATTATTAACTGTGGTGACTGGTGAATAACTCGGCGTGCTACGATATTATCGAAGATCTGAAAATAACTCGAAGAGATATTCTGCGATACACTGAAGCTTGTCAGCAGCCAGGAGAAGCAGAATACCTGGAGGCTATATCTGCTATAAGTCCCACCTCCAGTGATCTTGAATTGCATGAAGGTATGTTGGCATATTTATCACCTGCATATTGTGTATATACTAGTGTTTTTAGAGAGTTTATCAAATCGTTTCGTTCATCAAATATGTATGTTCATGCGATGCTGCTGTTTACAAACCGCATCACAATTTTAGTTTGTTTCTTTCGAGTTACCTGGTAATCTAGTGAAATCCTTTGAAATTTTATGTAATTTCATGGTAAAAATTCTTAAATAAAGCACATAAATTATTTTTTATTTAATTTACGTAATTTTAGTATTCTAGTTTATACATTTGACATATCTACATTATAAGTACCTAATTTACGTAATTTTTGGTAAATTCTTGTTTAATGTTTATCTTCCAGAATATATTACGTCTTTATTGGTAAAATTTTGTGTTTATTTGTGTGAGTCATTTAAGTCAAACATACATGACAGCACTCTGCTGACTGACTCGGAACGTGTTCAATACTTAGTAGGTAAACTTACTCACAACGCGTGGAAGGTCACCGCCGGAATTGTTTCGTCGGGTCATATCCAATGATATTGTAATACATAGATACGTCGTATTTACAGAAGACAAGTAAATAAAGCGTTCCGAACGCAGCGACAACATAATACACATTTCCTCCATGATCAAGAGTTGTTTATCCTTGTCACTCTCGTTGTAAACGGAGAAAGGTTGTCTCTTTCCTTATACTTGCGTCATGGCCACGTTTGAAAAGGCAACAATTATCGCCTTTTCTTAGTTTTACTTTCGGAACTCTGGTAAAGTGTGTAGATACGTTAACGGCGTTCCGATAATTTAATACCCATAATTTAGGCACAAATAAACACAGAATTTTACCAATAAATACGTAATATATTCTGGAAGCGTTATGAATTAAACAGTATTTTTGTATTTTTGTACGTAATTTTTGGTAATTTCTACCAAAAATTACGTAAATTACTTATAATGTAGATATGTCAAATGTATAAACTAGAATACTAAATTACGTAAAATATATGAAAAGAAGTTATGTGCGTTAGTTAAGAATTTTTACCACCAAATCACTTAAAATTTCAAAGGATTTCACTAGATTACCAGGTAACTCAATAGAAACAAACTAAAATTGTGATGCGGTTTGTTAATAGCAGCATCGCATGAACATACATATTTGATGAACAAAACGATTTGATAAACTCTCTAAAAATACTATACACAATATGCAGGTGATAAATATGCCCACATACATTTATGCAATTCAAGATCACTGGAGGTGGGACGAGTGGAAGACTGGAAAAGTGACCATGATGCCAAAACCCGGAAAGAACATCCTCCACCACGTATCTCGAAGGTGTTTGAAAAACTCCTGTTGCGATACAACACCAAACGCGAATCTCAGACAGGAACAGTTCGGGTTCAGGGCCAGACGTTCCACTACACTGCAGCTCTCGAGAGTACTGCACCATGTGACCACAGCCGAACACAGGAAAGAAACTGTGGTTGCAGTACTCATCGACATGGAAAGCGCGTTCGACAGTACCACTGTCGGCGCCCCTCGGGGAGTGCGGAACAGTACCATCTTGAGGGACTAGAAACTTAACTAGAAAACCTGAACGCATTTGTCAGAATGCTCGCGACGAAAATGTTCGAGAGTGCAGATGCGTCATCACACGAACACCTGACCAACATCGCCCCGCTGCACGCTCGACCTCCTGACGAGAAACGTCTTCCTCACGAGCTGATCAGCCGTTCAGAGGTATAACCACAAAAGGAAGGAGTCCGTCATCACCGAAGCATAATCTCCGCTGAACACCCATCAGACCAAGGCGCCGCCTGACCGCTGGTAAGCTGGCTGGGTTTCCTCCAACGGGGTTCCACCCTCGAGGGCGGCGTGAAGATCAGAAACCCAACCAGGAGCTATGACCGTGTGGACCAGTGATTGGACCACGCAACCAACAGCCGCGAAGGCTAACCCAAGGACCCGCGCGTAGTCACGCGCGGCGGAGATCTTCACTGAGGAGGGCAACAAGCCCCGGACATTTTTCCGGTGCCCCGAGAGGGGTACATGAGAAGACCCGTTCGCCGGTAGCCAGTCGCTCCCCAGCCACCGAAAAGGCAACAAGTAAAGAAACGAAAGAAATCCTCACCGCTGCTTGCCTCCATACAATTCAAGACCAAGTGTTTTCATTATTTTCGAACGAAGTTAAGGCTTATCAGAACACCTACGAACTTAAGTCCCCCCCCCGAATCTACGTACTTTTTATCAAATACTCAAAATAATAGTAGGCTGAATGTGATAACAATTGGCCTTGATAGAATATTCTAATAAACAAATAAAACTCCAAGAATATAATCTTCACTTGGTAAAGTACAAGATATTTATTTATATTATATTTTAAGTATATTTAATAATATTTGTCGAAGCTGAAGACCCATGGTTATTTTTGGGGGAGCAGTACCACTGTCCTCATTTGACAAGGGTTCAGTTGTCCTGTCATTCTCTTGATCCATTGCAAAGAAACGCCTTGATTTATCACTTACAAATTATTTATTTATTACAGATTTATATTTCTCACAATATTTTACAATTTATTTAAAGTAGTTAGCGTAGTAGCTTAACAAACGCTTGCCAAATACACAACCTTCACCGACAAGCGCTAAAAACACTAGTTAACTAGGTTGTCGTTAACACCCTTTTTATATTACTATTGTACAGGCCAAGCAGCCAAAAATCCTCCCCACCACTCAATATCAATCTTAATATAATTCACAACAGTTCACTGGTAACGCATAGAATGAAGTGTGCCTGACGATAGATTTATAAAAGTTAGGGATATAGGGCAACCCATAATTTTCGATAACCAAATGCTGGTGTGACAAAATAATTTAACAAGGTGACGAAGGAATTAAGATTACATTGTTCAGTGGGCGCTTTCACAGCGAAACCTCAAGTGGCCGATACAAGCCTTTTAAAACTAAAACTTTTAACTTTTAACAAAATGAATGATTTACAAATAAATAATACTCGTGTGATAAAATAATTTAAAAGGCGACGAAGTAGTTAAGATTACGTTGGTAAGGTGCGCTTTCTCAGCGACACCTCTTAACAAAAGTGGGCAATACAAGGCGGTTATTGTAAACTGTTAAATGATTTAAATACAAAGGAATTGTTATGTGATAAAAATATTTAAATGGTGATGAAGAAATTAACATCACGTCGGTTGAGAGTGCTCTCACGGCGACATATTTTATTTTTTATTATTATTTAGGTAGCGGCTTAAGAGAATCTAGCACCCCATCTCATCCCGTGGGTGTCGTAAAAGTCGACAAAAGTAAAATTAAAACCAGAACATGGGCAGCAGCATCTTCCTGAAACATCTGAATAAATAAACTACGGATGCCAACCCGCCTACCAAGCATGGCAACTATGGCAGAATTCCTTCCAAAATTAGAACTACAAACTCTTGTGGCAATCTATTGGGGAGGCCTATGTTCAGCAGTGGACTAGTGATAGGCTTAAATGAAATGATAATTAAAGTAAAATAAATACTAAGACTAAAGAAAATTCAGAATTTTAATGTTAACCTTAAAATCAGACATTTTGAGTCTCATATAAAATATTAAGAACGTCATCTGTGGTACATGCAGAGGGTGGGTTTGGCGCTAAGATGTCTCGTTTGTTGCTTTGATAATTATACACTATAAACTCAGGTGGTAAGTGGAATGATTTTAAAGCAGTGCAGTGGCGCGGTGGAAATTTAACGTTCCTGATTACAGTTTCGTTTTATTTAACAAAATGGATTGGAAAAAATGCTAAAAAATAGGCCATATGCTTAATTGACTTTTGTCATGTTAAACCACTTACATAAAATTGTGCTATTACACTTTCAAGTAAAAATGTATATTTACACCTTTTTACAATATCCATACCTTCTCTACAGTCCAAAACATTGAAAATATAGATTTTTTTACTCACAACTGTATTCAATGATTTTATGAAAGGTAATAAAATAAAAATCAACGTACAAGGCCCTTGTGTTCCTAATAGCCATTTACTATAAGCTCCATCAAGGAAAGTCATCACTGCTGCTGGGATCAAAAGCCTATTAAAAAGCTCATTCTGTCCGTAATAGACTTGTTGTTGAAATCGATACGGTGTTGTTCATGTTTAATCAATGACCGGTTGAAAGTCTTTAAACATTGTATGGTATTACTACGAGTATATACTAATAATAAAGCTGAAGAGTTTGTATGTTTTATTGTTTGAACTCGCTAATCTTTGGAACTATCAGTCGGATTTGAAAAATTCACTTTTTATTTGATACCCCAATTCTTGAGGAAGTTAGGATATATAATAACGGAGAGTCAGAATTTTTTTTACTCTTACCAGAATGTCGCCGCGGTTTGCCATCGTCAAGTCTCGTTTCCCGCGGAGCGAAAAATGGGCTACATGCATAGCCTCTGCCTATTATATGTATGTAAAATAAAAGGTATATGCGGATAGTTTAATCAACCAATGCAATGAAACGTGACACACATGACCTCCACTCGACTGTGACAAATTCTTGACTATTTTCGGGCCACTTACCAGGTTTCGCTCGATTAACTTTAATAGAGAAGTAATTCTATGATAACAGTTGGAGAAGCACATGGGCAATTATCCAATAGTTTGCATTTTTTATTAATGTATGTAAGGATGACGATAACCGAGTCTCCCGGCTGTTGTTAAACGGTATCAATGTTCATAATTTCTCAGGGATGATTTATATTTAGATACTACCACTATTAACTGTCAGTTTGTACTTTTAAAAACTCCTATTCAATCGATCTATATATTAATTACGAAGAGAAAACTTTTTTCCGTTTTTAAGCATATTGTGCGCAGAAAGGAGTGTGAGATTGGCATAGTTAAAGTTTGTATGGTTATGAAGATATAATATGTATTACAAACACATTAAAATTAATAAAATAAAACATTCGTTATTTACTTTTAAACTGAAATTGTCAATCACATAATAGTCTGTCGTTTGATTAAGTTTGTACTGCCAATTATAGATAATACTCTATATACTCAGAACTGCCAATGTCAAACACATAAACGTCCAAACTTAAAAAAATTATGAATTACGGACCACTCTCATCTAGTATGCTTAAATAACCGAATATTGCGTATCATCAAGGCCTTTACAATTAAAGACCTTTTGTTTACTTAAAAAACTGCCACTTCCCTTAAGTGTTACTCTACGAACGCGTGTTTTCCAATTTATTTATCAATAAATTGTTTATTACGTATATTACAGCTTTTAAATTATCCGTAATAATTTAATTGTCGCGTTACATATTAAATATCAGTCTTGTATGTTTAAACCACATGCTTTTCTTTAAGAGGATTATCAATAGAAGTCAGTAAACAAATAATGTAATACACTCAGCGTCACAAAAATCGCACCTCTCTGAGTTTGCGCGAAAAATGACTGTAATGGCTAGAAACGAATTATATTTATATAAATATCGGTATGTTTGAAATGGGTATTTGAATAGCTTTACATTATTAATAAAAAAATCATGAAATCATTAAGACATTTATCATTATAGAGCGTCAAAAATAAACACTGTCAAATGCTCGTTAGTAAGGACGCTAGTTACACCACCTAAAAAGGGTAAAAAAGGGATCGATCTGGATGAAATATGGACCAGTCGTAATTTAGTACGTAAAACGTAAATTAGACTTTGCAGTGAACACACGTGAACAAGTAACCCAAGTAAGAACAAGTAAAGATGGACACCAGCCCTGAAGAAGCCGCTCAAGTGATTGCCCTATTGCAGTCGGGGATGCGGCAGTGTGACGTTGCTCGACAGTTGAACCTGTCCCGTTTTTCAGTTCGACGGGTGTTCCAACGTTTTCAGCAGACTGGTGGTTATGTTAGAAAACCGGGATCTGGAAGAAAACAGTGCACATCAGAAAGAGATGACCGTTTCATCGTTACGACATCTTTACGGAACCGTTTTACAAATGCTGTTGAGTTGCAACAACAGCTTCGATCAACTCGGAGAACATCTGTGAGTGTTTCTACGATAAGAAGAAGGTTACACGAAAAGAGTTTAACAGCCCATAGATCTGCTAAAGGTCCAAAACTTACTGCACAGCATCGCAGAGATCGCCTAGAGTTTGCTCGCAATCATTGCGAGTGGACTCTAGAACAGTGGCGGACCGTAATCTTCTCTGATGAGACGAGGGTCTGTCTCTTCTGCAATGACAGACATAGAAGGGTCTACAGAAGACAGGGGGAGAGGTTCACACAACCCTGCTTCGAAGAATCCGTCGAATACGGGGGTGGCTCGTGTATGTTTTGGGGCGGCATTTCCGTCGACGGGAAAACGGAACTTGTGTGCGTTTCCCGGACTCGGGGTGGCCGTGGGCAAGGGTCATTAAATGCTGGTCGGTACATTCCTGAAATCCTGGAGGAACATGTGGTCCCGTATGCTGGTTATGTCGGTGATGGATTCATGTTAATGCATGATAATGCTCGTTGCTACACCGCGGCTATTGTACGGGATTATTTACAGGAGGTCGATATCCCTGTTATGCATTGGCCAGCACGAAGTCCAGACCTTAACCCAATAGAACATCTCTGGGATGACCTAAAACGGCGCGTGCTAGCTCGAGATCCAGCTCCAGCCACTCTTCAAGAGCTCCAAGATGCGGTACTTGAAGAGTGGGAACAAATACCCCAAGAGGCTGTTGCGATCCTTGTAAGGTCCATGAAAGATCGCATGGAGGCCGTTATCAAGGCAAGGGGGGGTAACACTAGGTTTTAAGAACTTTTTTTGTATTTATTAAGTTTTTTTTTAAATTAATAATTTTCAAATTTGTACATACCCTGTCTTTTTCTTTAATTTCTCTTTCGTCTCGTTATAAAAGTAAAATTCAATTAAAATTCCTGAAAGCTAATGAAATTACCTTTCGAATGATACCCTCAAACCACAACATTGCCATTGGCCTGTTGTGTTAAAATAGTATTTATATTATTTTTTTCGGATGTGCGATTTTTTTGACGCCGAGTGTAGTATATTACAAAGAAAAGTGTAGTGATCAGATACTGTTAATACATACAATACAATTTTTACAGTGGTAGAGCCACGCATCAGCTTTTGTTGTTGCATGAATGGGCCGGCTCGACCGGGGAAGTACCACGACCTCACAGAATACCGACGTGAAGTAGATGTTTAACAAACTTCTGCGTTTCGTCTGGTGAGTGCAGGTAACCGGAGGCCCACCCACCCCCTCCCCCAAAACATGGTAGCGGAAACAAAAAATCTACCCCAGGGGGGTACCAGCACCACCGGTGCTGGAGAATCCCCCTTTGGGCACCCGCGCTCGGGCTACCAGTCGCTACCTGAGCGTGGGTGCTCAGGCTGCCCCTCGTATTCAGGGGGGGGGGGGGGGGCAAAGTTCCGTTCTATTCCCCAACTGTTCGAGGCAAACGTAGCAAAAAAACCTCGGCACCCCTTACCACGCTTGCCGTGGATTTCTGCAATATCAGGGGACTACATTGATGCCGTCCACTACCATCTGGAGACGGCAAAGCCGGCCTTGCTTTTTCTTACCGAGATGCAGATATCCTCTCCGCCGGATACCTCTTATCTTTCCTACCCGGGGTACAAGCTGGAACATTCCTTTGTGCCCCGGGCCGGGGTTTGTGTGTACGTCGGTGAGGATATATGTTCTCAACGCCTCGGCAGCCTTGAAGGTAGGGACCTGTCCACCCTTTGGCTACGCATAGACAGCGACGACCACCCTCGTGTCTATGGGTGCCTCTATAGGTCCCACAGCGGTAATACCGAAACTGACCGACTCATCGACCACATCCAAATGGCTGCAGATTCTGTGGTACAGCAGATTCCACCCGCAGAGATCGTGATACTCGGCGACTTCAACGCCCACCACGCCGAATGGCTTGGATCGTGAACCACCGATCATGCGGGGAGATCTATCTGTGACTTTGCCCTGGCATATGATCTGACACAACTGGTTACTTCGCTGACGCGGTTACCAGATGTGGAGGATCATACACCTTCCCTGCTGGATCTTCTGCTGACCTCTCATCCGGACGGCTATGTGATCTCCGTCGATGCCCCTCTGGGATCTTCGGACCACTGTCTGATCCGGAGTACAGTGCCTATCATGTGCCCAATGCGATCGCGATCTGCAGGTTCGCGCCGTGTATGGCACTATAGGTGGGCGGATTGGGATGGGATGCGGTCTTTCTTTGCATCCTACCCATGGGGGCGGGTTTGCTTCTCGCTAGATGATCCCGATGTCGTTGCCGGGTCCATCCTCTGTAGTGCCCGTCGGCGGTAGGTCCCAACCTTGGTTTGGTGGCACCTGCAGAATGGCATCTCGCCAAAAGCAGCAGTGTTACCGGGCCTGGGCTTATGCATCGGCGTCTCGGGATTTTAAAACCAGCGACTTTAAAAAGAGCACAAGCAAGGGCAAAGTCGGAGCACATTGGCAGAATTGGCGAGAGACTAGGTCGCCTTCCTTCGGGAACCCGTGCGTTCTGGTCTCTCGCCAAGGCTGTCCAAGGGAATTTCTGTCAGCCATCACTACCATCTCTGCACGATTCACTGGCCCATGACACAAAAGAGAAAGCCGATCTTCCGGGCTCTCTTTTGCCATCACCTTCTTGCTCTCCAAAATTATGGAGTCCATTATGAACTGCCAGCTCTTGAGGTACTTAGAGGAGCACCAGCTGATTAGCGACCGCCAGTACGGTTTCCGTCGGGGTCGCTCGGCTGGTGATCTTCTAGTGTACCTCACTCATCGATGGGCGGAGGCAGTCGAGAGTAAGGGGGAGGCCCTGGCAGTTAGCTTGGACATAGCGAAGGCCTTTGATCGGGTCTGGCACAAAGCGCTTCTTTCGAAGCTGCCTTCTTACGGGCTTCCCGAGAAATTTTGTAATTGGGTCACCAGTTTTCTCACAGACCGGAGCATCAAGGTCGTAGTTGACGGTGCATGCTCGGACTCTAAGTCTGTGAATGCTGGTGTCCCACAAGGCTGTGTGCTATCACCAACCCTGTTTCTTCTGCATATCAATGATATGTTGCAAATTAGTAACATTCATTGCTATGCAGATGACAGCACTGGTGATGCCGTATACACCGGCCGTGCTAATATTTCTCGGGAACACGTTGACGAGTACCGGAACAAACTTGTGTCTGAAGTCGAGTTTTTGTTAGACAAAATCTCGAATTGGGGCCGACTAAATCTAGTCCAGTTCAACCCCAAGAAGAAACAGGTTTGCGCGTTCACCGCTAAAAAGAAACCCTTCGACGTATCACCTAATTTTGAGAGCACTCCCCTCGTTGCCTCAGCCAGTATCGGTATTCTTGGCGTCGACATATCGAGTGACGTTCAGTTTCGCGGTCACCTGGAAGGGAAGGCCAAATTGGCTTCCAAAAAGCTTGGCGTCCTCAGTAGAGCGCGACAGTACTTCATGCCGGCCCAACGATTGCAACTTTATAAGGCGCAGGTTCGGCCGCTCATGGAGTACTGTTCTCATCTCTGGGCGGGGGCGCCCCAGTGTCAGCTACTTCCATTTGACCGCATTCAACGGAGAGCGGCTCGAATCGTCGACGACCATGTTCTATCTGTTCGGCTTGATCTACTGGCTTTGCGAAGAGATGTTGCATCCATTTGCATTTTTTATAAGATCTACCATGGGGAATGTTCCGAAGAATTGTCCGGATTAATTCCAGCCGCTGATTTTCACCATCGCACATTGCGGCACAGCGCGAAATTCCATCGTCACCACCTTGATGGTTGGCATTCCAGCACAGTGCGTTTTTCGCGCAATTTTCTGCCCCGCACAAGTACCATATGGAATCTGCTGCCGCCAGCGGTTTTTCCGGACCGATACGACTTAGGGACCTTCAAGAAAAGAGCCTATTCCTTCCTCAAAGGCCGGCAACGCATCTGCTATTCCTCTGGTATTGTAGATGTTCATGGGCGGCGGTGATCACTTACCATCAGGTGAGCCGCTTGCTCGTTTGCCTCCTCTAACATAAAAAAAAAACATAATCGATTACTATAAGTGATAAAGAGCGAAGTCGTGTTTTGTATATTTATAAGTAATTCAAGCACAATATTATATAATACAATCCACATTTTTCTCCTTTAAAAATTTTACGTTTCGACAAAGTACTAGTCCTAAAGTTACATTCAAAAAACTTCAATACATATATCAGTAATAAATTGTGTACGTATAGAAATTTTATTTTGGGGGAAACTCAACTAGTTTAGAGTAAGAATGAATCAACCGTTTCGGATTTAAAGTCATGTATTTTTTCCAAAAATACCCCTTGCTTTTCGCACTTTGTGAGAAAACGGGGAACATTAGCAATTCTAATGTGTGTCGCTAGTCATCAGCAAATACGAAGGGTTCTGCTTGCGATTGCTACTAGTACGTGACTTTCGTTTTGCCAGTGACAAAATTCGTATATTTTTTTTAGTAGCGAAAAGAAAATGCGAGACATTTACTGTTTGCAGTCAAACATAATTTAGACAGACCTTTTTATTTTTATTTGTTCATAAATATAACTGGTAGTGATTGATATCTATGCCTCTATTTTTTTAAACAATTTTTTTTTTATGGACAAAGAGACGAGACGAGCAAATCGTTTACCTGATGGTAAGTGCAACGTCTGCTCATAAAAATGCTGTGTCACCAAGTACATTCGCGTGTGAAACCAATCTGATACATCAGTTATTAAGTCTCAAATATCTGCATATTAGATCCTTACCTATGAAATTACCATTTTATTACTGGCCACTATAATATCTTTTTGTCTCTCGAATTTCAAATTCATAACAAATGAATCTAGTAACTGTGATGTTTTTTTTTTTAAAAAGAAACCATTCGAATTCCTATAAAAGTGGGTTTTGCTGTGTTGTAGGAAGGTCAATTATTGCTTTAGGATAATAATTTGGGGAACACGATTCACACAAATTCTTCAAAGGCGTTCTCTGTTGCTTCTCGGGGACTAATTGTTTCTCATTACAATAGTTACTTTTAAAGTAGTCGGTTTGGTGAAGTCCATAAAGTGGTGAGTTTTCAGGATAACAAATGACGCAACTCATGTAATGTGGATATTGTTTGTTAGACAATAGAAGGGTGCTTTATCGTGAAGCAATTAATTGGCAGATAATTTTAACCCGCCAGACCGGGTGGTCTGATCTGGGGACGATGTCTCCTCCAGCCAGTAATCTTTAGAAACTTCAATAGCGCGATTTAGGACGTATGCGCTATTTCTTAAGCTAATGATGTGGTGACATGGTTGCCTCTACAACGCGATAAGTAGAAAACATTATACATAATAAATAATATTACATACTTTACGTGTGGTAACTACTACTGAATCCGCGTTTTTGTTCCTGTAGACTAAAAATTAAGTAAATCAAGTTTAAATTGAAATATTACGATGAAACAAGACTTAGGCGAGTTCTTTATCGAGAGTCGATATCGATGATCTCTGCAAATTTTATGTCAATAGTTTGAGTAGTTTTAGAGTTATTTCTAAAATCAGTTTTAGTTAAAAATGCGAAAATCTAAACATTTGATAGAGAATCGTTAAAGTTAACAAATTAATATGAGTTAACGGTATTTTTTTTTTGCATACGGAAAAATAAAAATCAGTATTTCTATCAAGTAAATTCCTGTTCGAATAAACATTGAATTGAACTGAACGCAGTCAGGGTGCGGATGGAGCAGGGGCGCTTCTGCAGAGAGTACGCGATAGTCACCAAAGCGCGGGTCGCGGCCTTCTGTGCTCAATGATGCGCATCAATACTGCGAATAATGTGAGTCAGTCCTTTAAGCATTCTTAGCTCAGTAGTAAACAGGTGGGACTGCCAGATTGCGTTTGCATGCACCAGCAAACAACCACCAGTGTAACAATCTGTCTCAGTGTC
The DNA here is from genome assembly GCA_019845155.1 of Luehdorfia chinensis. Lineage (NCBI taxonomy): Eukaryota > Metazoa > Arthropoda > Insecta > Lepidoptera > Papilionidae > Luehdorfia > Luehdorfia chinensis. The sequence goes on from JAHVAK010000223.1 coordinate 1,571,225, forward strand.
AGTGCTTATGTGTCGTTATATCAACTACTTACACTAGATTTTTAGTTTTTAAGCTGATTCTTAACAATTTAAAATGACAAATACCATATTTATAATTTTAAATTGTTTAAATGAAACTAATTTTACGGATTTTATCGCGTTTTATTTTATTATTTATAACCCGACGTTTCGAGTGCTTTACAGCACCCATGGTGGTAATACCCAACCATCTTCTCTATTAAAATTAGGATGTTTTTTAATTTCAATAGCCTCGCGAATCATCCTTGGTAGGAATCGGTGTTCTTTTGCGAGGATTTGTGGTTTATCAAATCTGATGTAATGGTTGGGATGATCCAGAACATGGTCACAGACTGCAGACTTCCTAGAGCGACGATGCTTCACGTCAGCTATACCAGCTTGGGATCCTATAATTAATAAAATTAAATCAAAAACCAAGCATACCACTGCAAGACTTCAAGACACAGTAAGCTCTTTCTGCGTAGATCGGACAAGGAATAATAATTAAAAGCTGAAGGTACTCCGGGTTAACTATGACATCGGGACATCTGTCACCTCAGTCCGCCCGTGACCATGGGTGCTGTAAAGCACTCGAAACGTCGGGTTATAAATAATAAAATAAAACGTGATAAAATCCGTAAAATTAGGTTTGTTTAAATGTGTAGTGTTCGCGTAAATATAAGAAATCATTATTTAAATTGTTAGTAATATTTTTTAATTATCTGATAATTTTATTCATGTAGTAATTTAACGAAATTTTGCATAAAGGTGGGTTATGTTGTAAAATACAATAAATTTAAGTTTGACAAAAATTACAGTTGTTTTAATCCTTAAAACCATTATAAAAGCTAGTTAAACATAAATGAATCATTTCAATAGTACACCCACATTTATTTCGCCTCTAATATCTACCACATACACACACTGGCACAATTAGCGAAAAAATAAGCATTATTTTTCATAATATTTCATAAAAGACTGGCCAGTTATGTTACCTTTTTATTTAGAACTTTAATTTAAAAAGGGAACATAAGGCGACAGTCAATTTTTGATCGATTTGTTTCTGTTTCCCGGTAATACTGATTAGTTAGTGGTTCGAGCTCGGTATGAGGAGAAATTTATTAGTTTTATAAATTCGATAAATTCTCAATTTTATTATTAAATGTAATTTTTTAGTGTTAATAGTAGGCACCTTAGTTAAAATAAACTAAAAATGCCCGATTTAACACCACCAGAGATTATTAGAGCAGTTGACATGCAAAGAAATGGTCATACCTACAGATCTATTGCCGCCAGACTGCAGCAATCAAACAAAAATGGTTGGGTGGGACCTGTTAAAGAAAAGTGTTTAATCCAGAACACCTCCCCCCATTAACCTGAGAGAACTGCAAAACGCATTACTTGAAGAGTGGCAGAGCTTGTCCCAAGATAAAATTGATAACATAATTTGCAGCATGCCCTGAAGGATGGAAACATTAGTTAGAGCACGAGGGGGAATGACGCGTTATTAGTCTTTCATTTATTTAATGTTAATATCTTAGTAATTTTTAATTTACAACATTGTTTATGTTCCCACACAATATAGACAAGGTTTTTTTATTTTGATTATTTTTAATAAAATTTCATTAAAAACTTCTTTAAGTCGATGTTAAAATATGTGTACTAGTTTGTTACTTCTTGTCTGATTTTTATTTGTTTTAATATACATATTATTATTTATATACTCTGCATTTATTAACGTTCCGACGATCCGCTAATTGTGTCGGTGTGTACCTACATTTAGTTATAAAAGTAAAAAAGTAAAGTTTCAGCCTATAAATGTCCCACTGGTGAGCACAGGCCTCCTCTCATTTCTGAGAGGGTTTTGGAGCTAGGAAGAATCCGCCACGCTGCTCCAATGCGGGTTGGCGGACTGCACATTTCTTCGAAATATTTTTTATTTCTCAGACATGCAGGTTTCCTCACGATGTTTTCCTTCACCGCCGAGCACGTGGTAAATCAGCACTTAAAATTGTAATTAACAATTTCAGTGGTGCCGGCACCGGGAATCGAACCCAGGTCACTCGCGTACTATGACGTTTAGTTATACAAATATATAATATGTAACTAATTAGTGGTAGTGCTAATTTTCTTCACCCAAATCATTTATTCAAACCATTGATAACATTTACCTTTACTTCGCTTCGCAGTATGCCTTATTGACATTCAGATTCATCACAAGGTTCACATGAATGCGTAAAGTTCGGCAGTTCAGTTAAATTTACCTGGCTTATTAATGTCTTGGATCTTCATTTAGCAGGGTACACTCAAGTATACTAAGTTTGCCCATTAGGACGTTATTCGTGGACATCAACCTTTAACTATGAACTTCTAATTATTTGTTAATGATTTATGTACAAGCTTAATAACTTACCTTTTAAGAACTTAATATCGTTTAAAAACATTGAGTATCATATTTATATTTTGTCTGCGTATAGGAATTTAATATCATTACAAATAAGTAAAACAGAGTTATTTTCTAATTTTAAAAAATTTAAATCGTTTTTCTATTCTATACATTTGCTTACTACAATATCGCGTAACAATATCTCAAAGTGTCCCGAGAGTATGTTAGCAAAATGCACTTTTTCCTCATGATTCACCACACCACAACAATTTCACAGGGCACCTGGGACCGAACCCACTACTGGTTGCTCGCGTACTATGAAATTTAAGGCTCGTCATTGATATAAGTAATGATTGTTAAAGATAAACAGTATACTATAATTTTTAAAGAGACGACTGTAAAAGTTTTATTCTGTTAATGCACACAAGGTATCTTGATAATAATGCGCTAAACATTCGGAATAAAACTTTGCACGTTTGGGAACCATTTGAGTCGTTGTGTTATTTGGTGAAATTACTCCGAGTAGTTTTAATGTCACTGTTGCGGTTAGCGTTGCTGCTTTATAACAGTTAACATGGGATACACAAACATTTAAACAAATTAAGTTTTTTAAATAAAACTTATGCAGTTAGTCTATAACTGGGATTCCTAGGCAGGAATTCGTCTATATACGTCATCCCAGGGCAGTTTTGCCGTGAAGCAGTAGTGTGCAAGCTTTACAAGTGCAAGTATTTCGGTCTGAAGGGCACTGAGAGCATTTGCTTAGAATATGAGACTTAAGAACTGACTGTTATTGGCAAATGTTGCACTTACCATCGGGTGAATGTTTTACTATTATGTTGTACTAATATGTTTTTAATGTTTGACATAAATGTCGCTACAAAATCGTCTGTGCTCAGCTTAAATCTCAGGTACTTTTCAATCGCTATAGGAAATATAGCAGGGTTTTCCTGTTATTTTACTCTGGCAGTTCGTGCGAATGCGATAGTAGTCGGTCCAGCCTACCTGTTTATGTCTAACAAATTGCATCTAGTTATTTGTAGCGTACCTCTGCTACGTCAAATCTTTAATTAACAATGTTGCGAGCTTGAATATATGGGCAAGTTAACTGAAACCGCTGGTGGCATGATTCACCACAGTATTTCGGTTTGATGGGCACCGCAGAGCACTTATGAATTAATTTGTTAAGGTGACGAGCTAAGTGCTGCACAGAGCTATTTAACGCGAAGTTCTGGGTGACAACGCAAATATTATGGGCTGGCGTGGCATCAACCTCCACGTGAAAGACTTGTTCGTCTGGTTACTAATTTCCAGCAATCAAATGCAGGGCTGTAATATTAAGGTCAGCAGGTATAGATGTAGGTGTAGTTGAATTATGCTCAAAGTATAACCATCACTATGGTTTTAGATTACAATATAGCTTTTACAATAAATTTTATGAAGAAGTTTCTTTTTAAGTATAGAACTGTGGAGCTACTCTTCGTAAAGTGATTATTTTTATGAGACCAATTACGCTTTCTGGTCTCAATATAAAGGTAAAATATAAACTTTAATTTATGTAAAAATGTTCAAGAGAATTCTTAAGCAGCATATATAATTTCGGTGATGTAATTGCTGTTAGCCTTTTTGGCTTTTACAGCTACATCGGATACTGTGCTCACGAGCCAGGGGCCCGCGTGCCTGGTTTGGTTTGATCCAAACATAAATACTTAAATAAACTCCTACAAAAACATCGAAATTCGGACTGTGTCGCGTTCGCTGCGTGCTTGCGCGATTTCGAATATCTCAAATGATTTTAAAGTCGTCTAATGACCGTCCGAGGGAGGCTGCGGGCCTCTATTCAGACTGTCGACTTGTGTGTCGGTAACTCTGGGCGGTGAGAACCGCCCTGGAACACGGGTGTATCGTGTGTACGCGGTGTGATTGTTGACTGCTGCGCGCCGCTCTCTACGGCGGTCGCGCGTCGTGGTGCGTGTTATATTAAAGCTATTAACTGTGTGTACAGAGTAGCCTGGATCGTGACTGACCGTACCGTGGTCAGGAAAGCAGCATATCGTGGATTATGCAGCTTGAAAACTGTCAAAATTGTGTTCGATTACAAACTTGCCGGTTAGTCAAATGTCTTTAAGCTTTTCTTTACGACTAGGATAGTCACAGCTTTGCTAAGTGATCCACGTGTTAAAATAAAACGTTTATATTTAGGGGTTTTCCATTGTATAATTGTATGAATTATAGGGCACAATTCTTTAAATTATCATACTATTTATATTTGCTTAATTAATTTTACAAATCTATACTTATAAAATAATATGTCCTGATTTAACTGACTGACTGATTCATCATCGCCGAGCGTAAACTATTGAAGTTAGATCCATGAACTTTTGTCAGTAGGTTCGTTTTATTGAGTAGTTTTACTTATCTTTGGGCTATTCATTAAAAATACATAAATACGTAATCCGTCATTTCTGGAAATTTTACCCCTAAGGGGGTGAAATAGGAGGTAAAACTTTGTATGGAAGTCGATCATTTTTGAAGTTATAAACATCAATGTTTATTCTTAGGTTAGCTTATGTACTGATCTAAACTAATATTATAAAGAGAAAAGATTTGATTTTTTGTATGTTAGATTGTTTCTTTGTAACGAATAAACTCAAAAACACCACACTTAAAAAACTTTCAAAAAAAATTCACCTATAGACGGCTACATTATTAGCGACTAACATGAGCAGTATTTTATTAAAAAAAAATTTAGCTTCCTACGAAAATTGCTAAAATGAAACTCAAGGTACGAGTATTAAACATTTTATTATTTGGCGTGCGCTGCGAAAACTATTGATGAAAAATAAAATAACGTACTACATTTTCATAGTATTCATCACTACTCACAAAAACATTTAATATTAATTTAAGATTAAATCACATTAAAGAATTAACATTTAAGATTAAAAACATTTAATATGACCTCACTGTCGAAACGTCGTGACATTTTGGACTTACAGTTATTATTCAAAATTTTTAGGAATAATCTTGATTGCCCTCTCCTGCTTCGTAAATTTAATTTTCGTGTTCCATGTATATATCCTAGAAAATTTGTTACTCCTCTTTCACCACCCCTTCGTAGAACTGCACTGGGATTTAATTCCCCACTCCCCAGACTTTGTAGACTTATAAATACTTATAATAACATATTAGATATACACCACGACTCGTTAAACGTTTTTCGGCAAAAACATTGACATGGCCGTGTAATATTGTTATTATTAATTAATTTTTAAGTTGTGTAGGTGTAACATTTATTGGTAATCCAAATAAATAAATTAAAAAAAAGTCCGCGAGGCTATCTGTCAACTATTATAGTTAAGTCACAATAACAGCTTTTTGTTAAAATTAGTCAATCAAAACACTGGTAGAATCGAAAGAAGATGACTTTCGTATCATGATATTAATCCGTATCCTACTAAATAGTTTCATAGTCAAGGTTGATAATGTACATGTAAATTTCACTTTAAATTATTCGATTCAGAACCATCGTTAAGAAGTTACGACGGGTATAAAAATACTAAAAGTAAAAAAAATGCCGCGGTGTGATAGAACCCCAGAACAGAAAAAACAATCTGTTCTGTGTACTGAACAGCCCTACGTGTAGTCTTTTAATTACCCTACTCACACATTTTATTTTTTGTAAACAAGAAACAATTGAATAAAAAGAAAGTTTTAAATAAATAAAAATTTTATTTAAAACTTTTTAACTCTTTAAAAAATACTGCGGCCGCGTTGTCTCTGGAACGCCACGCCGCCGTGCGACTTATGCATCACCGAGGTGCGCGGCACCCTTTGCGCAGGTCCAGAGCGGCCGTTTTATTTTGCAACCACGATAAAATATTGTTTACGGGGAAGCTCTATACAAGTATACTTCAGTGGCTTATGTTCCCATAAATTAAAACTTTATTTTGGTAAAATAACCAATTTTTACCTGAACAGTTTCAGGGCCGCCGGTGACAATAGTCGCTACAGAAAATATTAGTGTAAAGAATTGTTGTTGTTCTATTTGTCCAAATAAAGTACTAAATTATATATCTTTTTATATCTATTTACCTGTGCGAAGCCGGGGCGGATCGCTAGTCAATAATAAAAATATTAAAAATTCTTTTATATACCGAAAAGCTTCATTGCTTTTGACATTTACAATTATCGGGTGTGCTCATTCGTTAACTACGTTCATGGTTCGATTGTTTACCTTTGACATGTTTGTTAAAGAAAAAATGAAGATCACGTTTTTAATGTAACACAATATGAACTTGATTTTCATATACAAATAATGTTTTACAATTTTTATTTTAATATTTTCTCCTTTGAAGCATTCTGCGAGCCAATTAGTTTGGAAGGCTGAGAATAAGACTCGTTGTTGTAAGGTTTGCACTATATTTTAAATATTAATAACTAAAACTTGAATATATTCTAAACACATTGTTCTATAGTTTAAACAAAATAAACCGAAATAAACAAATTTACCCCTTAGGGGTAAATTAACAAATATACCCCTTAGGGGTATATTTGTTAATTTACCCCCCGAGGTCCAACAAAGGGGCGAGGTTTTTATAGAACAAGATATGCCCAAGCCCTGTGGGGAAAACACTTAAGACATATCATTTTTATCCAACCTAACGTCACAGTCCTCCATACGAAACCTTGACTTGGGTGGGTTCAATCACTATTCTAAGTTGACAAAGTCCTTTTTCAGTTTTTATGTATTAACTGTCTAAACTCGATGATCCGAAATTTTGTTTCGGACTTCATCTTGGATTAGGAATTCTTTTCTAAAGTTTGCTGTATTCTACTAGTTTTTTTTGATAACCCATATTGAGGGGATTGAAAAAAAAATATGTAATCCGCCATTTTGTGGCGGCGGCCATAGTAGATTTATATTAGGATGTATCAAATATCAGATCAATCTGTCAACAGGAAGCGGGTAAAATTTCAATTACTAGATTTGAGCCACACAAAATACAAACAAAGCAAGCTTGATAAAACACTTTTTAAAATTAGAAAATACATAATAGCCCAAGAGCCCACGACGGCCAGACCTGCGTTATTTTATAAAAGCTGAAAGTTTTTCTGTGCATGTCACCTATACAGGTAAGAACGACCAGCGACAAAAGAGTTTGGGTTAAACCATTAAAACTGTCCGGCTATTGAGGTAACATTTTTTTATAGGTCCCCAAGTAACATATATTAAATTTAGCTTTTATACTATAACGAAAGTATATATAGTAGTTATTTATTAAAGTTAAGGGGTGTCTGGCAGGGTGTAGCAACTGTCATAAGTGTCCGGCAATGTATGACGAGATTTCTAAAGTTATCCCGAAGAAAATATAAAAAAATTGAGCTTTATATTTTTACGATTTTTAGGTACTATTTTATGCACCTTTACTACCTGTTATCTGCCCAAGTAACCACAACCCAAACTCTATAGTCGCTGGTCGTTCTTACCTTTAAAGGGAAGACATGCACAGAAACACTTTCAGCTTTTATGAAATAACGAAGGCCGTCGCAGGCTTTTGCTCTATAACAAATGGGACAATTTATTGAGTCTGGGTTCATTAATTGACTTACATTGAACTGCAATGGCGTACAATAAAACGATAAGTTTGTGTTTTTAATCCTTTTTATTGTTTTACTATATAATAAACGTTAGTAAAATATATCTAGTTTTATAATATAATACAAATATTTATGATTGTAGCATTAATGTATGCAATAGACTACGGCATTGTCACAAGATTATTTTTAAAGTGGAACTTCTTTGGCCTTTGGTTGCACGAAAACGCTGCAGAAAAACTTCAAGTTCGAATTTGAGTACAGTTATTTCGTGCAACTGTAATGACTGTTATTCTTGATAAATATTTATGGATTAATTAACAATTGTTTATTGTGTACTTATTTTACAGTGAGTAATTTTTACTCTAGTTAGTTAAGTTTTATTTTAATCAAATGTCTAAATACACAAATAACTCACTTTCACGCTCTATTTCATATTAAAAAAAATGTAAACCGGCAATGCAGAAGGGTTGCTTGCAAGTGTTTCTTTTAACATATGGTTCTTTTAACATAAGTCAGATGACAACTTTTTTATTTAATTTGCTCTCTAAAGTAGTACAGAATAAAAAAGATATTATTGTATTTCAAATCAATAACCAATTTCTTAAAACCAATCAAAAATCTTTATTCTTTAATCCCGGCGGCTAACAGGAAATTGATTCCTTTCGATGATGGAATTGCGCTTGAGATTCAAATTCACGATATAGTTAAAAAAATAGTAAAAATTATTATTCTTATTTCCTTTATACACATGTCACATAATTAGGCGGAGTCATTGTAACAAATAAATGACGGCGTTAATATTATTTGAATTGTTACTTATTTAGTTTCATAGCAAGCAAATTAAAATATAAATCATTTAGATACCACATTATCAAATAGCTATTAACTAATGAGTTTTATATAATATTTAAATACTAGAAATTATGGCATAAAAGTTTCACTAATTGTTTTTCAATTTAATTATTTCTTTTTAATTAAATTAATATAATTAAAGCCCAATATAATATTGTAATTATAAGAATCTAAGTTCAAAAAAGGAACAATTTACTTTTCTGACGCGCACATTTCATGAGCAATTTCTTATACAGTTACTCTAGGTCTGTGATAGAGTTTAATGGACATATGTACATTTTTTCCCTCACTGCATTGTGTCTTTTGTGATATAAAAATAAATCTTAATACTTTGTTCCGGTAGTTGTTTTAAAATATGAGAAGCTATGTTGCATATCGAAATATTATGAGCAATATTACATAGGAATTTTAAATGTAATTTACTTTAATAATGTAAAATAAAGTCAATAAAAGAAGCCAAAGTAAAAATATCAAACAATATTTGATTTTCGACCATTGTCTGACCAGCCGGATCCCTCGAATACTATGAAATTTGGTAAGTGCCTGATCCCTGCGTTTCCTCGACTGTATGACTACGCTATTTGTATGAGTAAAATCAATTTTGATTACTACATACATACAAATGGTAGCGCCTCTTTCCCATTGGGGTAGACAGAGATCTGTTGCTACACATCGTCTTCGGTGTTATCGTGATACGTTCGCCTACGTCAACCCTTACTGGCTTGCCCATTCACACTCGCCTCATAAATCTATTATGTTAATCTTATTTCATCCCTTCTCTTCACGTGTACAAACCATCTAAGCATCCCTTTCTCTACTTTAGTCACTAAATCTTCTACCACACCGCATCGTTCCATTGTCAAGCTATTCCTCACTTGGTCCTCAATGTCACTCCAGCTATACCTCTCAAACTTCTAATTTCTACAGCATTTCTACTGCCAGACCCAACATATACTACCATACATAAGTATGGAAACTATTACTTTAAGCTTTCAGCATTTCTATAAATAGATAGATGTGGCATAGAAACACTTAATGAATCGTTAGTGTATCTGAATGTAATGGAGTGACATCCGGTGGTCCATGTAATCCGACCTGAGTGAGGATGCATTCTTGATGCATGTGAGTTGCATTGTTTTCCTTTTTACTTAACACTAGCTGTGCTCCTCGGTTTCACCCGCCGTTTAATTTAAAAGAAATCGCTTCTAAGGGTTGTAGCGCGATTTTAAATCACTTATAATTTTCCTCAAGAATTGGGCTATCAAATTCAACAAATTTTTGAAATTCGACTGGTAGTTTCAAAAATTAGCACGTTCAAACAAAAAAACAAACTAACTATTCAGGTTTATTATATATGTATAGATTAAATTTAGCGCAAAATTATAAGACATATTGATTTTTTAATAATATTATTCGTTAGTAGGGCAACTTAACGATGATAATATTTTTATCCTAAATTCTTGGCCACTTCAAAGTTACAACGTCCATACGATCACGCCAAAGGAAATGAATTTAGTTTTTGTGTTCATTGTCTGAAAGAGCATTATTTTCCATTATCAAAAAATTATTTATACCGATTATTGTATAGTAAACATTTTGAAAATATTTCCTCTGAAAATTACGAATGCTTGTGTAGTAGATAGCGTCTTGAACGTTAAGAATACACTGGTCTTGCACATCTTAAATAAGTTACAAAATGTTCATAAATGTCACCGGAATCTAAATAATTTATGTGACGTTTGATTCTGAATTAAATTTTAAATATTTATAAAATCTCAGAGAGTTGTATGTATTCATACTTTATTGTATTATATATACTTTGAATAAAAGCATAAGAAAACGCGGACTTAATGCCTATTGGCATTCTCTCCAAGCCAACCCACAGGTGTGGAAATAATTGAAAATTAATTAAAAAATAAAAGCCGAATATAATTATTAACATAAAAATATACACTATTATATTATATAAAACAATACGCATATATACATACACATGAATACATTCACATACGTATATATTAATATACACATATACTTATTTATTTATTATTTAATGTATTCACCTTATTTTAAAAAAAAGGATTACAAAGGGCGGACTTAATGCCTTTTGGCATTATCTCCCTGTCAAACAAAGGCATAGAGAGATATTTTTATAGGTGCTTTACAATGTGTAAATTCATAATTTTAAATATTTACTAATAAAAACATTAAGTTAATGGGACTAAAATATACGAGGGTGGATGGAAAAGTACTCGGCCTAACACAGATCCATTCAATTCTAAAAATCAAATCTACCCACATTATTTAGTTCAGTTCAGACTAGTTCATTGTGTGAAGTTCGAAACGTGTGCGATAATTAGTTGTGATTTTATAAATTTATTAACAAAGTAATCGGTCATAATTTCCGCGAATGGAGCAAATCGAGCAGCGTGCCGTCATTAAGTACCTCCATAAGAAGGGGCTATCATCAAAAGCCATCCATGATGACATGGTCAGTACATTAGGCGATTGTGCTCTGTCATATTCATCTGATTTTAGCGTGGTAGAGAGAGTGTGAAAGATGAACCCCGCTCTGGAAGGCCTTCGACGTCAACTACTGACGAACATATTAAAAAAGTACTTGATTTAATAATGGGAGACCGCAGATTAAAAATTAGAGAGATAGCCGAGATTATAGGCATCTCTTATGAACGAACTCAAAACATCATTGTCAACGAGTTGGGTTTCCACAAGGTGTCTGCGAGGTGGGTTCCGCGACTGCTTTCAGTTGAACAAAAAAGGACGCGATTGACTATTTCACGCGAATGTTTGGAGTTATTTGAAGCCGATGCAGATGATTTTTTGAATCGTTTTGTTACTATGGACGAAACATGGGTTCATTACTGTACACCGGAAACAAAACAACAATCAAAACAGTGGAGAAGACCTGGTTCACCACCCCCTAAAAAGGCTAAGTCGATTTTGTCGGCAAATAAGGTGATGGCTTCAGTATTCTGGGACTCGAAAGGTGTGATTATGATTGATTATCTTGAAAGGGGTCAGACTATAAACTCTGATTACTACTGCACCTTACTACGTCGTTTACGAGAGGAAATAAAAGAAAAACGTCGAGGAATGCTCAGAAGAAAAGTCCTGTTTCATCAAGATAACGCCCGTGTTCACACGTCAGTACAGTCAATGGCTGGAATTCACAACTGTGGCTTTGAACTGTTACCGCATCCGCCGTATTCACCTGATCTGGCACCATCAGACTTCTTTCTGTTCCCTAACCTAAAAAAGCACTTGGGAGGTCAAAGATTTTCGACAAACGACGAGGTCAAAGCAGCTGTAGACGCATATTTTGACTCTAAGGAAGAATCATTTTTTTTTAACGGTCTAAATGCTTGGAAGGGGAGGTGGCAAAAATGTATTGAACTTGATGGTGATTATGTAGAAAAATAAAAATATAACTGATTTAGTATGTGTTTATTTTCTTGGTTAGGCCGAGTACTTTTCAATCCACCCTCGTATCTAATCAATAGTAATTATATTTAATATCATATTACACTTACATATATACATAGATATATACACTTAAATATACATACACGTAAAACTGATATATACATATGTTTACATATATACATATTACAAAATGATCGATGATAGCAATGTTGATATCAACTTATAAAGATGATTTTAAAAAATGTTCTCGAATTAATCTTTTAAACGTCAGCTTATCATAAACCTTCCTAATGTCTTCGGGTAAGGAGTTCCAGAGGAGCGTAGCCTGTATTACAAAAGAGTTACCAAAGAAATCGAAAGAAGTGTTGTGGAATACCAATCTTGACCAAGGTTAGATGAGGAACGAACCCTATCATGGGTTAAAGAAAGGTACCGTCGAGACCTCCTAGAAAGTTCTAACAATTTTTCATTTCTGGCAACATTTTGCGATCAAAACACAGCTAACTTCAATCCATCTAATGACAGATGCATTTGTTCGCTGAATAGAACGAGAATTATTTTCAAGAAGAAACTTTGCTTTCCGTGAATCATAAACAGAATGTAAGGATGTAAAGGAGGAGGTTCTGAATTCGACTGCTTTTTTTATATTAATGTTACACAATATTTTCGCCAATTGTGAACCGATTTTGATTTTGATAATATGGTCCCATATAAATATCATTAAAATCAGTTCAGTATTTTATTATCAAATTGAAAAAGTGTTTATTGCCCCTGGCAATTTCGGCAGTCCTCTTAATCTGCTGGATTTCAGAATTGTCGTGCAGATTTATTTATTAGAAGCAGAGTATTTAGAAGCTAATGGGAGAGCAGCTATTTTTGATAACTAATTACTGCCCGAGACCATTTCTCGTAGTTACGGCGGTGAGGCTGGAGACAAATTAGTTTACGAGCAGTTATCTGTCAAGCTGTCTGAGGCCATTTCTTCTACTATTTGCAGTAGTAAAAATATACCTTTAATCGACCAGTTAAAAGTCCCACAGGTTCCAGAGTGCAGTTTTCAGAACTGCGATGATGAGAATAAAGCGCTCATAAAAATAAATTACACTTTGCGCGATCACGTTATTGTTAGGTGGGGTTCCTTTAAATATCCAGGCCAAATCACCTCACAACCCGCTGAAGGAGTAACAGAGCAACTATATTCCTGGTAAAATTTGGTATTTAACGGAAGGAATTTTTTTAAACGGTAGAGTAATCGCAACTTGTCTGAAATATTGTAACCAATATTCAGCCCAATTCTTTACTAAGCTAGAAAACGATATCACATTATTATTATAATAGACGAAAGGCAAAGCGTTGAAGTCAATTTTACCTAACCTTCTTGAGCTACCAACAAGCATTGCTTGGCATTTCGTAGGATTGACAGAGACTCCAAACCGCGACGACCAATTAGAAACAGACTTAAGATTAGTATTCAAACTAGTAATCGCGCCTTGGAGTTCGTCATCACTAGAATGCACATACATTTGAAGGTCGTCTGCATAGAGGTGGTACGGACAATCTATACTAGATGTGACAGAGTTAATAAAAACTGATAAGATTATGGGAGAAAGTATTCCGCCTTGCGGTACGCCCGAAACAAGATCAGCCCATTGAGAGGTCTTTTGCCCCACGTGAACGGATTGTTGACGCCCGCGAAGATAAGAAGAGAACCACTCCAAGACCGAGGGAGCGAATCTAAGATGGGAAAAAATAGCTAGGAGTATATCGTGGTCGACTATGTTAAAAGCATTAGAAAAGTCCACGAGCACCATCACTGTAACTTTCTTATTTTCCATCCCTTCTCTAATATCATCTGTAGTTTTAAGTAATGCAGTAGTGGTGCTGCGACCGGGGCAAAACCCGGACTGAAAAGGACACAGAAGGTTATGTTTATGTATGAATAAGGGAATTTGCTTATGAACAGAGGCTTCTAGGGCTTTAGACAGAAAAGGCAACATCGAAATGGGAAAATTATTAGGAAGTATAGGATTAGGTACTTTGGAAAGGATCGTACATAGGCCTTTATCCGCAGAGTTGATAGTTGATAGAAGGATACTCACCTGTGTCTAGAGAATAGTTAATTATGTGAATGACATAATTAACTATGAATGTACTCTATTATGTTGGAAATCATGAATCTACTGACATGATCGCAACCCACAGCCTTAGATTTGATTGTCGGAATAGTCTTTTTAATCTCATCCTGATTCACAGGAGAGAAATGAGAGACAGGAATGTGAGGCGGTTGGATTAAAGCTATGTAAGCTAAGGTTTGAGAACGGATTGTAGGGTCTATTGCAGCAGCAGAAGCGAAATGAAGGTTAACATCTTCGCGAGAGAGGGAAGAACCACAATCCAGTATTGGTGAATTACCCACACCAATAGAACTCGGAAATTTCCACACATCGGCTGGCGAAGAATTACTTATATTATTATGAAAATTTAAAAGACAACCAATAAAAAATCTTCTGTACGTGCCTTCTCATAACGCACAGAGGCTGTATCACGCCTACACATTGCCCTTCGTACATCTACAGTCATCCAAGGAGCTGGCGGACGTTTTAGCTTAACTATATGAACTGGAGCATGGGCATCATATAGGGTCAGAATATTGTTGCGAAGTAAGGTTACCTTTTTATCAATAATCGACGCTAATGCCAAAGGAACAAAATTTAAGTTGGATACAACTGTTATAAATTTGTCAATATTCATTTTGCTAAAGTTGCGTAAATACAAAACCGATGGACTACATTTAAGTGCTTTAATCTTATTGGAAGCATAAAGAAGGTCGTGATGGGTGAAACCAGGAGCAGGAAATTGACCATGTTCTACTACATGATCAGAACTATTCGTAATAATGAGGTCAAGTAAAGAGTCTTCAGTGTCTAAATTATGGTGACCTCTAACGGAAGAATACTGAAAATGACAGATTCAATAAGTGTACGAATTTTTTGCGATCGGGAAGAGTGCTTTTGGAGGTCTGTATTAAAATCGCCCATAAAAATGCATTGTGCGTACTCAGAGGCAATATTTTCAAGAGCCACTTCTGATTCGGCGAAATTATCTACAGAAGGAGGACAATACACTACTCCAAGAACCATCCTGATCCTGATCCTTGACGTCAAGTTCTAAAAATAAAATCTCTACTGAGGCAGAGTAGGGAAAAGGGGATGCTAATACAATTTTGTACGTTATAGAATTATGTAAATATTTGGCAACCTAGCATCCCCCTTTACCGATGCGAACGCGGAAAAGCAAAGAACGATGACTTTAAAGATGACCAACTCTCTGTGACAAAATTTTCGTGTATACAGAATAAAGAAAACGTTGCTTCGATCTCTGAGAAGTGACCTGGAATACTTTGGGCGTTAATATGACAAACGTTTAACAATTTATCACTCGACGGTAAAGCACTTAATAACAGTTCATTTAAGGAAGGTGCGCTATCTGATTAACACATTAAACGAATGAAAGGTCTGAATCACAGCAATTAAATGATTCAGCATCGGACATAATAAACATAAAATATACATTAATATATTACGAGTATATACTTAAAAAAAATAATGACACTAAAATAAAACAAAAATAAGCAATAGATTACAGGAAAAAATCGTAAATACCCATCCCTCCAGTTGACCGTTTACATAACAAAACTGAACTTAAGAAATAAACTAAGGTAATAATATGTAAGACAAAGTAACTACGTGAAAAAAAGTCTTAAATTCACATGAAATTCAGTAGCCAAAAACCAAAATAAAACCCGATAATTTTAACAGAAAAAGGTTTTAGTAATACTACTAATTTAGCAAAAAAATTTAAGAAATAACATAAACTAATCCGCTTAGCATTATACGAGTATAAACAAAAAAAAATTAAATAAACTTAAAACTGAAATGATCAATGATGTAAAATCAATTATGTACACTTGCCTATAGAAAGTAGTCTCGCACCCACCTTTTGAAAGTATTTTTAATTGAAACTTTTTTATACTCTCGAGTAAAGAGTTTCATAGTAGTGTAGCCTGAACGGTAAAAGACTTTCCGACGAAATCGGTGGAATCTTGTGGAATACTAATCTTATGGTTGGATGAGGAACAAATAAACCTTCTATGAGTGAAAGAAAGGCACTGCAATTTATCCTTAAGATATGACACAGTGAACGAATCTTTTACAATGATAAATAGAACAAGAACAATTCTAGAGTTACGTCTTTGCTGAATAGTAATCCATTTATGCTAAGGCCGAAAATATGTTTGTTACCGTTCCTGAGAAGGCTCTCTAGCTTGTAGAAACCTTTGTTCAAGTCTGAGTACTCACATCCTCACATCCACATAGTCAATAATTGGTAGTATGAATGTCTGCACAAGTGTCATTGTCTTAGTCTGTTCGAAATAGAGCGGCTTTTATCTCAAGCCAACTATATCCATTAACTTGCTCTTCAAGCAAAATGTGCTTAAGACACAGACTTCGCCTCTATAAGACTTGCATAAGACCCGTAATGGCCTATGCGTCGCTTTCGCTCACGCGACGGGTAATCAATTAAAGAAGTTACAGAGCGTTCAAAATCGATTCTTGTTAACTGCCACCGGAGCCGGTTGGTATCAACGCAACGTAGACCTTCACAGCGACTGTGAAATGCCCTTAATCTCTGAACACTTCAGAGTATTATCACGGCGGTTTTTCTAAAAAGCCGCGGTTCATTCAAATCCGCTGGTGGTTAAAGCAGCAAATTACCGACAAGATAGAAACGCAATCGAACGCAAACGTCACCCGCGAAAAGTGCTAGACGACACGGACGTCTCAGCACTCCCTGACCACGACACGGTCAGTCACGATCCAGGCTACACTGTACACACAGTTAATAGCTTTAATATAACACGCACCACGACGCGCCACCGCTGTAGGGAGCGGCGCCCAGCAGTCGACAATCACACCGCGTACACACGATACACTCGTGTTCCAGGGCGGTTCTCACCGCCCAGAGTTACCGACACACAAGTCGAAAGTCCGAATGGAGGCCCGCAGCCTCCCTCGGACGGTCATTAGACGACTTAAAATCATTTGAGATATTCGAAGTCGCGCAAGCACGCAGCGAACGCGACACAGTCCGAATTTTGAGGTTTTTGTAGGAGTTTATTTAAGTATTTATGTTTGGGTCAAACTAAACCTGGCACGCGGGTCTCTGGCCCGTGAGCACAGTATCCGATGAAGCTGTAAAAGCCAAAAAGGCGAACAGCAATTACATCACCGAAATTATATGTCTTAGTCTTGAAGAGCAGAAAATTCTTAAATCCCAAATACTTTCCGGTAGACTTTAGTGACGTATATCCTCCTATATATTATATTTTTAATTTGTGTGTGCCTGCCCTTTTTTTGGAGTGTATTGTTAGTGTATTGTAGCAAACTATAAATTTCGTGTGTATTTTCTAACTTCTGGTGTAATTGTACACCAGAAATTTATAGATCATATTCCACAACAGTTTCACAGATAAGCCTATATATACTTAGGTATATCTAGATAGACTTACGAGGACTACACTCGGCATCAAAAAAATCGCACATCCGAAAAAAATTATTTAAATACTATTTTAACACAACAGGCCAATGGCCATGTTGTGGTTTGAGGGTATCATTCGAAAGGTGATTTCATTAGCGTTCAGGAATTTTAATTGAATTTTACTTTTATAACGAGACGAAAGAGAAATTAAAGAAAAAGACAGGGTATGTATAAATTTGCAAATTAATAATTTAAAAAAAAACTTAATAAATACAATAAAAGTTCTTAAAACCTAGTGTTACCCCCCCTTGCCTTGATAACGGCTTCCATGCGATCTTTCATGGACCTTACAAGGATCGCAACAGCTTCTTGGGGTATTTGTTCCCACTCTTCAAGTACCGCATCTTGGAGCTCTTGAAGAGTGGCTGGAGCTGGATCTCGACGTCGCACGCGCCGTTTTAGGTCATCCCAGAGATGTTCTATTGGGTTAAGGTCTGGACTTCGTGCTGGCCAATGCATAACAGGGATATCGACCTCCTGTAAATAATCCCGTACAATAGCCGCGGTGTGGCAACGAGCATTATCATGCATTAACATGAATCCATCACCGACATAACCAGCATACGGGACCACATGTTCCTCCAGGATTTCAGTAATGTACCGACCAGCATTTAATGACCCTTGCCCACGGCCACCCCGAGTCCGGGAAACGCACACAAGTTCCGTTTTCCCGTCGACGGAAATGCCGCCCCAAAACATACACGAGCCACCCCCGTATTCGATGGATTCTTCGAAGCAGGGTTGTGTGAACCTCTCCCCCTGTCTTCTGTAGACCCTTCTACGTCTGTCATTGCAGAAGAGACAGACCCTCGTCTCATTAGAGAAGAGTACGGTCCGCCACTGTTCTAGAGTCCACTCGCAATGATTGCGAGCAAACTTTAGGCGCTCTCTGCGATGCTGTGCAGTAAGTTTTGGACCTTTAGCAGGTCTATGGGCTGTTAAACTCTTTCCGTGTAACCTTCTTCTTATCGTAGAAACACTCACAGATGTTCTCCGAGTTGATCGAAGCTGTTGTTGCAACTCAACAGCTTCAGTCTGTCAGTCCTAAAAAAAAAATGAAATAAGGGCCAGTCGTAATTTAGACTTTGCAGTGAACACACGTGAACAAGTTACCCAAGTAAGAACAAGTAAAGATGGACACCAGCTCTGAAGAAGCCGCTCAAGTGATTGCCCTATTGCAGTCGGGGATGCGGCAGTGTGACGTTGCTCGACAGTTGAACCTGTCCCGTTTTTCAGTTCGACGGGTGTTCCAACGTTTTCAGCAGACTGGTGGTTATGTTAGAAAACCGGGATCTGGAAGAAAACAGTGCACATCAGAAAGAGATGACCGTTTCATCGTTACGACATCTTTACGGAACCGTTTTACAAATGCTGTTGAGTTGCAACAACAGCTTCGATCAACTCGGAGAACATCTGTGAGTGTTTCTACGATAAGAAGAAGGTTACACGGAAAGAGTTTAACAGCCCATAGACCTGCTAAAGGTCCAAAACTTACTGCACAGCATCGCAGAGATCGCCTAAAGTTTGCTCGCAATCATTGCGAGTGGACTCTAGAACAGTGGCGGACCGTACTCTTCTCTAATGAGACGAGGGTCTGTCTCTTCTGCAATGACAGACGTAGAAGGGTCTACAGAAGACAGGGGGAGAGGTTCACACAACCCTGCTTCGAAGAATCCATCGAATACGGGGGTGGCTCGTGTATGTTTTGGGGCGGCATTTCCGTCGACGGGAAAACGGAACTTGTGTGCGTTTCCCGGACTCGGGGTGGCCGTGGGCAAGGGTCATTAAATGCTGGTCGGTACATTACTGAAATCCTGGAGGAACATGTGGTCCCGTATGCTGGTTATGTCGGTGATGGATTCATGTTAATGCATGATAATGCTCGTTGCCACACCGCGGCTATTGTACGGGATTATTTACAGGAGGTCGATATCCCTGTTATGCATTGGCCAGCACGAAGTCCAGACCTTAACCCAATAGAACATCTCTGGGATGACCTAAAACGGCGCGTGCGACGTCGAGATCCAGCTCCAGCCACTCTTCAAGAGCTCCAAGATGCGGTACTTGAAGAGTGGGAACAAATACCCCAAGAAGCTGTTGCGATCCTTGTAAGGTCCATGAAAGATCGCATGGAAGCCGTTATCAAGGCAAGGGGGGGTAACACTAGGTTTTAAGAACTTTTATTGTATTTATTAAGTTTTTTTTTAAATTATTAATTTGCAAATTTATACATACCCTGTCTTTTTCTTTAATTTCTCTTTCGTCTCGTTATAAAAGTAAAATTCAATTAAAATTCCTGAACGCTAATGAAATCACCTTTCGAATGATACCCTCAAACCACAACATGGCCATTGGCCTGTTGTGTTAAAATAGTATTTAAATAATTTTTTTCGGATGTGCGATTTTTTTGATGCCGAGTGTAGTCCTCGTAAGTCTATCTAGATATACCTAAGTATATATAGGCTTATCTGTGAAACTGTTGTGGAATATGATCTATAAATTTCTGGTGTACAATTACACCAGAAGTTAGAAAATACACACGAAATTTATAGTTTGCTACAATACACTAACAATACACTCCAAAAAAAGGGCAGGCACACACAAATTAAAAATATAATATATAGGAGGATATACGTCACTAAAGTCTACCGGAAAGTATTTGGGATTTAAGAATTTTCTGCTCTTCAAGACTAAGACATATAATTTCGGTGATGTAATTGCTGTTCGCCTTTTTGGCTTTTACAGCTTCATCGGATACTGTGCTCACGGGCCAGAGACCCGCGTGCCAGGTTTAGTTTGACCCAAACATAAATACTTAAATAAACTCCTACAAAAACCTCAAAATTCGGACTGTGTCGCGTTCGCTGCGTGCTTGCGCGACTTCGAATATCTCAAATGATTTTAAGTCGTCTAATGACCGTCCGAGGGAGGCTGCGGGCCTCCATTCGGACTTTCGACTTGTGTGTCGGTAACTCTGGGCGGTGAGAACCGCCCTGGAACACGAGTGTATCGTGTGTACGCGGTGTGATTGTCGACTGGTGGGCGCCGCTCCCTACAGCGGTGGCGCGTCGTGGTGCGTGTTATATTAAAGCTATTAACTGTGTGTACAGTGTAGCCTGGATCGTGACTGACCGTGTCGTGGTCAGGGAGTGCTGAGACGTCCGTGTCGTCTAGCACTTTTCGCGGGTGACGTTTGCGTTCGATTGCGTTTCTATCTTGTCGGTAATTTGCTGCTTTAACCACCAGCGGATTTGAATGAACCGCGGCTTTTTAGAAAAACCGCCGTGATAATACTCTGAAGTGTTCAGAGATTAAGGGCATTTCACAGTCGCTGTGAAGGTCTACGTTGCGTTGATACCAACCGGCTCCGGTGGCAGTTAACAAGAATCGATTTTGAACGCTCTGTAACTTCTTTAATTGATTACCCGTCGCGTGAGCGAAAGCGACGCATAGGCCATTACGGGTCTTATGCAAGTCTTATAGAGGCGAAGTCTGTGTCTTAAGCACATTTTGCTTGAAGAGCAAGTTAATGGATATAGTTGGCTTGAGATAAAAGCCGCTCTATTTCGAACAGACTAAGACAATGACACTTGTGCAGACATTCATACTACCAATTATTGACTATGTGGATGTGAGGATGTGAGTACTCAGACTTGAACAAAGGTTTCTACAAGCTAGAGAGCCTTCTCAGGAACGGTAACAAACATATTTTCGGCCTTAGCATAAATGGATTACTATTCAGCAAAGACGTAACTCTAGAATTGTTCTTGTTCTATTTATCATTGTAAAAGATTCGTTCACTGTGTCATATCTTAAGGATAAATTGCAGTGCCTTTCTTTCACTCATAGAAGGTTTATTTGTTCCTCATCCAACCATAAGATTAGTATTCCACAAGATTCCACCGATTTCGTCGGAAAGTCTTTTACCGTTCAGGCTACACTACTATGAAACTCTTTACTCGAGAGTATAAAAAAGTTTCAATTAAAAATACTTTCAAAAGGTGGGTGCGAGACTACTTTCTATAGGCAAGTGTACATAATTGATTTTACATCATTGATCATTTCAGTTTTAAGTTTATTTAATTTTTTTTTGTTTATACTCGTATAATGCTAAGCGGATTAGTTTATGTTATTTCTTAAATTTTTTTGCTAAATTAGTAGTATTACTAAAACCTTTTTCTGTTAAAATTATCGGGTTTTATTTTGGTTTTTGGCTACTGAATTTCATGTGAATTTAAGACTTTTTTTCACGTAGTTACTTTGTCTTACATATTATTACCTTAGTTTATTTCTTAAGTTCAGTTTTGTTATGTAAACGGTCAACTGGAGGGATGGGTATTTACGATTTTTTCCTGTAATCTATTGCTTATTTTTGTTTTATTTTAGTGTCATTATTTTTTTTAAGTATATACTCGTAATATATTAATGTATATTTTATGTTTATTATGTCCGATGCTGAATCATTTAATTGCTGTGATTCAGACCTTTCATTCGTTTAATGTGTTAATCAGATAGCGCACCTTCCTTAAATGAACTGTTATTAAGTGCTTTACCGTCGAGTGATAAATTGTTAAACGTTTGTCATATTAACGCCCAAAGTATTCCAGGTCACTTCTCAGAGATCGAAGCAACGTTTTCTTTATTCTGTATACACGAAAATTTTGTCACAGAGAGTTGGTCATCTTTAAAGTCATCGTTCTTTGCTTTTCCGCGTTCGCATCGGTAAAGGGGGATGCTAGGTTGCCAAATATTTACATAATTCTATAACGTACAAAATTGTATTAGCATCCCCTTTTCCCTACTCTGCCTCAGTAGAGATTTTATTTTTAGAACTTGACGTCAAGGATCAGGATCAGGATGGTTCTTGGAGTAGTGTATTGTCCTCCTTCTGTAGATAATTTCGCCGAATCAGAAGTGGCTCTTGAAAATATTGCCTCTGAGTACGCACAATGCATTTTTATGGGCGATTTTAATACAGACCTCCAAAAGCACTCTTCCCGATCGCAAAAAATTCGTACACTTATTGAATCTGTCATTTTCAGTATTCTTCCGTTAGAGGTCACCATAATTTAGACACTGAAGACTCTTTACTTGACCTCATTATTACGAATAGTTCTGATCATGTAGTAGAACATGGTCAATTTCCTGCTCCTGGTTTCACCCATCACGACCTTCTTTATGCTTCCAATAAGATTAAAGCACTTAAATGTAGTCCATCGGTTTTGTATTTACGCAACTTTAGCAAAATGAATATTGACAAATTTATAACAGTTGTATCCAACTTAAATTTTGTTCCTTTGGCATTAGCGTCGATTATTGATAAAAAGGTAACCTTACTTCGCAACAATATTCTGACCCTATATGATGCCCATGCTCCAGTTCATATAGTTAAGCTAAAACGTCCGCCAGCTCCTTGGATGACTGTAGATGTACGAAGGGCAATGTGTAGGCGTGATACAGCCTCTGTGCGTTATGAGAAGGCACGTACAGAAGATTTTTTATTGGTTGTCTTTTAAATTTTCATAATAATATAAGTAATTCTTCGCCAGCCGATGTGTGGAAATTTCCGAGTTCTATTGGTGTGGGTAATTCACCAATACTGGATTGTGGTTCTTCCCTCTCTCGCGAAGATGTTAACCTTCATTTCGCTTCTGCTGCTGCAATAGACCCTACAATCCGTTCTCAAACCTTAGCTTACATAGCTTTAATCCAACCGCCTCACATTCCTGTCTCTCATTTCTCTCCTGTGAATCAGGATGAGATTAAAAAGACTATTCCGACAATCAAATCTAAGGCTGTGGGTTGCGATCATGTCAGTAGATTCATGATTTCCAACATAATAGAGTACATTCATAGTTAATTATGTCATTCACATAATTAACTATTCTCTAGACACAGGTGAGTATCCTTCTATCAACTATCAACTCTGCGGATAAAGGCCTATGTACGATCCTTTCCAAAGTACCTAATCCTATACTTCCTAATAATTTTCCCATTTCGATGTTGCCTTTTCTGTCTAAAGCCCTAGAAGCCTCTGTTCATAAGCAAATTCCCTTATTCATACATAAACATAACCTTCTGTGTCCTTTTCAGTCCGGGTTTTGCCCCGGTCGCAGCACCACTACTGCATTACTTAAAACTACAGATGATATTAGAGAAGGGATGGAAAATAAGAAAGTTACAGTGATGGTGCTCGTGGACTTTTCTAATGCTTTTAACATAGTCGACCACGATATACTCCTAGCTATTTTTTCCCATCTTAGATTCGCTCCCTCGGTCTTGGAGTGGTTCTCTTCTTATCTTCGCGGGCGTCAACAATCCGTTCACGTGGGGCAAAAGACCTCTCAATGGGCTGATCTTGTTTCGGGCGTACCGCAAGGCGGAATACTTTCTCCCATAATCTTATCAGTTTTTATTAACTCTGTCACATCTAGTATAGATTGTCCGTACCACCTCTATGCAGACGACCTTCAAATGTATGTGCATTCTAGTGATGACGAACTCCAAGGCGCGATTACTAGTTTGAATACTAATCTTAAGTCTGTTTCTAATTGGTCGTCGCGGTTTGGAGTCTCTGTCAATCCTACGAAATGCCAAGCAATGCTTGTTGGTAGCTCAAGAAGGTTAGGTAAAATTGACTTCAACGCTTTGCCTTTCGTCTATTATAATAATAATGTGATATCGTTTTCTAGCTTAGTAAAGAATTGGGCTGAATATTGGTTACAATATTTCAGACAAGTTGCGATTACTCTACCGTTTAAAAAAATTCCTTCCGTTAAATACCAAATTTTACCAGGAATATAGTTGCTCTGTTACTCCTTCAGCGGGTTGTGAGGTGATTTGGCCTGGATATTTAAAGGAACCCCACCTAACAATAACGTGATCGCGCAAAGTGTAATTTATTTTTATGAGCGCTTTATTCTCATCATCGCAGTTCTGAAAACTGCACTCTGGAACCTGTGGGACTTTTAACTGGTCGATTAAAGGTATATTTTTACTACTGCAAATAGTAGAAGAAATGGCCTCAGACAGCTTGACAGATAACTGCTCGTAAACTAATTTGTCTCCAGCCTCACCGCCGTAACTACGAGAAATGGTCTCGGGCAGTAATTAGTTATCAAAAATAGCTGCTCTCCCATTAGCTTCTAAATACTCTGCTTCTAATAAATAAATCTGCACGACAATTCTGAAATCCAGCAGATTAAGAGGACTGCCGAAATTGCCAGGGGCAATAAACACTTTTTCAATTTGATAATAAAATACTGAACTGATTTTAATGATATTTATATGGGACCATATTATCAAAATCAAAATCGGTTCACAATTGGCGAAAATATTGTGTAACATTAATATAAAAAAAGCAGTCGAATTCAGAACCTCCTCCTTTACATCCTTACATTCTGTTTATGATTCACGGAAAGCAAAGTTTCTTCTTGAAAATAATTCTCGTTCTATTCAGCGAACAAATGCATCTGTCATTAGATGGATTGAAGTTAGCTGTGTTTTGATCGCAAAATGTTGCCAGAAATGAAAAATTGTTAGAACTTTCTAGGAGGTCTCGACGGTACCTTTCTTTAACCCATGATAGGGTTCGTTCCTCATCTAACCTTGGTCAAGATTGGTATTCCACAACACTTCTTTCGATTTCTTTGGTAACTCTTTTGTAATACAGGCTACGCTCCTCTGGAACTCCTTACCCGAAGACATTAGGAAGGTTTATGATAAGCTGACGTTTAAAAGATTAATTCGAGAACATTTTTTAAAATCATCTTTATAAGTTGATATCAACATTGCTATCATCGATCATTTTATATTTACCATTACACATTATATAATACCTGTGATGTTTGTATCAAATAAATGTAAATATACGAGTATGTAATAAGTAAATTAGCATCAGCCGGAATCTGTCTCAGGTGAAATAATGCCGACTCAGTAAGTCGACCAAAAGATAATGGACAAGGAAATTGTTCCAAAAATTGCTGTTAATCAGCAATGCCTTGCAGAGACTTGACAACTACCTATTCAGAACACTAGCAAACATGTCATGATACGAATGTCATCATCTTTCGATTTACCCGTGTTTTGATATATTAATTTGAACAAAAAGCGGTTATTGTAACTTAATTATAATAGTTAGACATATAG
Source organism: Luehdorfia chinensis (assembly GCA_019845155.1). Lineage (NCBI taxonomy): Eukaryota > Metazoa > Arthropoda > Insecta > Lepidoptera > Papilionidae > Luehdorfia > Luehdorfia chinensis. The sequence continues at coordinate 1,597,251 of JAHVAK010000223.1, forward strand.
CCATGCGGACTTTTATGTGAGTAATGATGATTAGTATGAAAATGTAGTACATTATTTTCTTTATCATTAATAGTTTTTGCAGCGCACGCCCAATAATGACTTTTATCAATAAATTTTAAATACCTTGAGTTACATTATAGCAATTTTCTTGGGAATCTCGGTAATTTTTTAAATTAAATACAACTCATGTTAGTCGGTGATAACATAATGTAATAGGTAAAAGAATTTTTTAAATCGGTTCAGTAGTTTTTGAAATTAAACCATTACAACCAAACATACAAAAAAATCAAATCTTTCCTCTTTATAACATAGTTTAGATTTAGATTAGATATGAGAAAAAAGCGTGATGTATGCCTAAGCTTCATCCAACCCAAAACTAAGTATTGTTTGACAGCTAACGGCAAAATTGCATGATTCATACATAAGATTCCTATCACCAGAATAGTTGACGTTAAGCATTGTATAACTACACTCCTTCGCAAAGTTTGTATTTTTAAAATAGCATTTCAATATTTAATTCGTAAAGACACTTTAAAGTTTTAGTTTCAATAATAGAAGTTCATTTTTACAAGTGTTTTACGGCAGAGAGCAAACATTTGTAGTCTATTTGTCATGAGTCCCCAGAGGCGTTCGAAATGTGCTGCAAACTGCAGAAAAATAAAACATTTCAAATGAGCTTGAATTAACATTTTACGAACGGTACTATTATTTGTAGAATGAATAAAGAAAAAATAACTTTGGCTACTGCGGCATACCGTAATGTAAGAACTATATATAAGAAAAAGTAAAGTAACCTATGAATGTTCCTCAGCTGAGCACAGGCCTCCTCTCATTTCTGAGAGGGTTTTGGAGCTAGGAAGAATCCGCCACGCTGCTCCAATGCGGGTGGGCGGACTGCACACTTCTTCGAAATATTTTTCAATTCTCAGACATGCAGGTTTCCTCACGATGTTTTACTTCACCGCCGGGCACGTGGTATATCAGCACTTAAAATTGCAATTAACAATTTTAGTGGTGCCGGCACCGGGAATGGAACCCAGGTCACTCCGCGTGCTATGAAATTTACAGCGAGCGCCTAGTCCCTGAGCTACCACGGCTCTCCTGAGCTACATTTACAATCCTCCGGTCCCTATAGACAATGGCGATATCTTCAAACAATCTCAGGATAACAAACACAAGCTATCATCTCATTAATTATAGTGATGTAAATGTGATCGCAATTACATTTATTAGTGCGTCATCGTAAATAATTTTAATTTTAGATAATTTTACTGTATTAGCTATTTATTAAATTATTTGCTATGTTACAGTCCAAATATTGGCAATAAATTTTATATACGGAATAAAAAAAGACTCCCTAATTTTAATAAAAACACCATTACCATTAGATGTATTTTAACCGATTTCAAAAAAGAGGTGCTCCTCAATTCGTCCCCATATACGAGTATTTTTTGTGAATGTTCGGGCATAATTTCTTATTTTATGGACCGATTGAATGATTCTCTTTTTATAAGAAAGGGGGTTGCGATGGTTCTGATGATGGGATCCCTATGAAAATCATGAAACACTTTTCGCATAAAAATGTATAGAGCTGCTGAGTGGAAGTCGATTTTTTGACAAAATAATTATGTTTTACTAGTAATCGTCCAATGGTCAAAATTCGACCGTAATACATTTACTTTTTTATTGAATTATATGTTTTTGTAACACATATTATATATGAATTTTTAAAACCATTTTGTCATTTAAACTTTAACTATGCCAAATATGTCACCCCCACGTTGCGCAATATGCTTAAAAGGGAGTACAAAAATAACTCTGCGCGTACCAATATATGAGTATAGATTTTTAAATCGGATTTGGGGAGGACATCGACACGCAAAGTGGGCAGTAACAAAATCATTCAGTAGTTCCCAAGTAAACCTAATAAAACTATTGTATAGCAAAACTGTATAATGGTTTGGCTACTTTTTGGCTATAGTATGCTATATGATAAGAATACGAAGAAACTAAATCAAATTTTTTTCAGAATTGTTTGTTTACAGTAGTTACAAGTCAAGACTTCGATTTTGTAGAATTACGTAATACTAATTTCTATATGGAAAATAAGTTCTAAAATTTTTGTTAAAGCTTATCGTTAACAAAGCAGAGGCAATCTACTGAACTTTTCACTTAGCTTTCGGGGCCTTTGTCTTCTCCGCACTACTTTTACGGAATGGTTTTTTTCATTCCGTCTGCGTAAATTTGTTTGCTGTAAATTTCGCAAAAACAAGTATTTGAGTCAATCTTTAACTTGGGGCATCTCGAGTCATTACGAGAAACCTTCAAGGAGATTAACATGTGACCCTTCCATCGTTGCTTATTTTTGAAAATATTCTGTACGTACGGAAAACACGAATTCATTGATATATACGAGTATGTTATCTATGGAGGGCAAATATATTTGGTAATAACTCTTATTCTGCACTTGCAAGCCTACTAAACAAATGATGTAATAAATTAATATAATAACTCAAAATATACTAAATCTAAAAATATCAAGAATATAACAAGAACGAAACACGGACCGACTAGTATTACATAGTAATTTACCCGCTGCTTTACTGAGGTCGTAGGTACAAATAAATCGTTTATTAAAGGAAAATACACTTGCTTGGTTTCCATTCTCAGCTTCAAAGAGCTACTTCAAAGTTATTTCGGTTACAGGTTTGTTTTACTTAAATATTTCGACCCATTGTAGTTACCAACAGTACCGCAACTTTTAATACTGTGTATTTGAAATAATTTAATAATTTTAATTAATTAATGATTGGCGGTATACCAGTGATATCTGTGTAAAAACGTTAACCTTGAAAAAGTCACAACCATCAAATGGTATGTATAGGTAGAACGACTTTGTTGCAAATGAAAAATTGCTAATACCAACAAATGTTAATAAGAAAATGTAGTTAAGGTATGGTGACGTGTCCTTGATTGGACCAACAAGGACTCGTCGTCACCAAACCCATCTTAAAAAATATAATAAGCCCAGTAATACACTCAGCGTCACAAAAATCGCACCTCTCTGAGTTTGCGCGAAAAATGGCTGTAATGGCTAGAAACGAATTATATTTATATAAATATTGGTATGTTTGAAATGGGTATTTGCATAGCTTTACATTATTAATAAAAAATCATGAAATCATTAAAACATTTATCATTATAGAGCGTCAAAAATAAACACTGTCAAATGCTCGTTAGTAAGGACGCTAGTTACACCACCTAAAAAGGGTATAAAAGGGTCGATCTGGATGAAATATGGGCCCCGTCCGATCCCACCGCATATCGGCCTATAAGCCTCCTCAAGGCTCTAGGCAAGATATACGAACGCCTACTACTCGCCCGCTTAAGAGACTTCATGCAGTCTCGAGGGATCCCCATCCACGAGCAGTTTGGATTCCGAGCCAAACACTCATGTACCCAGCAGGTGCACCGCATAACGGAGCACATTCAATCCCGCTTCATACGCGGGCTTCATACCGGAGCGCTCTTCTTCGACGTGGCGAAAGCGTTCGACAAGGTCTGGCACAACGGGCTCGTATACAAGTTATACGGACTCGGTGTGCCAGATCGCCTCGTACTCATCATACGAGATTTCTTACGCAGTTGAACCTTCCGCTACCGCGTCGTGGGGGTGCGATCCGAATCACATCCCATCCTAGCCGGCGTACCACAAGGCTCAGTCCTAGGTCCCGTGCTCTACACTCTTTTCACGAACGACATACCGCACACCAGCGGCGTCGAACTCGCCCTCTTCGCAGACGATACCTGCCTCTATGTATCTGGACGTAATCCAGACACTATGTCTAAACGCCTCCAATCCGCAGCCCGAACCCTCGGGATCTGGTTTCGGAAATGGAGGATCGAGGTCAACCCCATCAAAAGTGCATCCATGTACTTCTCGCGGCGCTAACACCGCGCCTCCCCACCATAGAGTTATTCGATCGTCCAATCCCCTGGGAAAAGAGTCTAATACTTAGGCGTCCTATTAGACTCGAGACTCAGCTTCGGTCCACATATTAACCGAGTAAGGAACCGAGCGGCGTCCGTCCTTGGCCGATCACATCCGTTACTAAATAAAAATAGCAAAATGTCCCTACGTAATAAAATTACACTTTACAAAGCCTGTATTCGGCCAATTATGACATACGCAAGCCCCGTATTTGCGCATGCCTCCCCGCGTCAAATTCACCGACTTCAGGTAATACAAAATCGATTCATGCGTAAAGCCACGGAAGCACCGTGGTTCGTGCGTAATGCTAACCTTCATATCGATTTAGGGCTTCCTAACATAGCCCAATATCTAAAGTTGGCCTCTCGCCGATACTTCAGACTCTGCTGCCACGCAGCCCAACCCACTGGTTGTAAGTGCCGCCACATACAACCCCCTCGCGATACACCAAAACTCGACCCGCGGAAAAAGGAGACCGAGGCACGTACTTGTGGACCCTGACGACGCGACCACTAGGGCCCAAGCGCTCTACTCATCACTACGCAAACACACAACATCACCATCATACCGCCCCCGCCGTCGGCGAGGGCGTATCAGACAAAGTTATTCGCGATACCTACGCATCTCAGGTCGGTTCTCCCCTAGCAGTAGTATCATAAACAGAAGCGTCGCTGGAGTTTCTTGCGCCATTTCTTCTCCAGCGGAAACGCATTCCGAATTGGTGGTAAACTTATCTAATAATAATCATGATAATAGTAATAATAGTAGTAGTAATATTGCCCTCCCGATTGCAGTAACTGACCGATCCGAGGCCGGCCCCCTTGGGCACCCTCGAGTCGGTTACTCACGCGAACAGGATGACGGTCCAAGCCGAGGTACCCTCTTGAGGGCTCTCGAAGCTGTAAAAGCCTTCGGGCTAACAGTCACTGTTAGCCCGAAGGCTTTTACAGCTTCGCCGGATTGAAAGGTGGCATAGCGCTGAGGGCGCTTAGCCGAAACCTTTATTTATGGATGACTGGCGCAAGAGCCCTCAAGAGGGTTATTATTAGATAAGTTTACCACCAATTCGGAATGCGTTTCCGCTGGAGAAGAAATGGCGCAAGAAACTCCAGCGACGCTTCTGTTTATGATACTACTGCTAGGGGAGAACCGACCTGAGATGCGTAGGTATCGCGAATAACTTTGTCTGATACGCCCTCGCCGACGGCGGGGGCAGTATGATGGTGATGTTGTGTGTTTGCGTAGTGATGAGTAGAGCGCTTGGGCCCTAGTGGTCGCGTCGTCAGGGTCCACAAGTACGTGCCTCGGTCTCCTTTTTCCGCGGGTCGAGTTTTGGTGTATCGCGAGGGGGTTGTATGTGACGGCACTTACAACCAGTGGGTTGGGCTGCGTGGCTGCAGAGTCTGCAACAAAAAAAATGAAAATTGCGGCTAGTATATAATATAAAGTAAATTATTTAAAATTTATTTAAAAAAAAGGTATCAAAAAAAGTCAATTACTTGTATGTTTAATATTAATTATTGTTCAATAGCTACATAAAAAATAGTAAAGAAATATTTTTAATATCTGTATAACATTTTCATCGGTTTTATTTCTTGACTTCAAAGACCTTTTCAATAAATTGTAAGGAAATATTGCGTCAACTTTAATAAAACATGAAGACCGAAATATTTTAAATTCTGAAAGCTACCAAAAAAGTAATGTTAAAATCTGAAAGGGAAATTTAAATGAAAACGTGACAAAATTACTTTGTACTTCATAAGTCAATAAAAATAAATGCTTCTTATTTTTCTAACTCAAAACTTGACTTGTTAACAAAACAGTAGGAAAGATCAGGTGTTTAAGGAGTATATCCTGTTGGGTTGTTAAAAAAAACAAAACTGATTCTTAAAGATATGAATGTAATTTATAACTATATTTTTTATGTGTATTGGAATTTATATCTGCCGTGCCGTGCCCCCAGCCAAGTCCAGCAAACAAACCACAAACATCCTTTTCTAGAATAAACTCGCGACTCTTTTTACCTCCCTGTATCTTCGTTGTGGGTAAAGCTAGAAGTCTGAAATTTTCGTCATTCAGAGATATAAACTTGAAAATTTAGATTTAATTAGCATTTAGTCTGCAACGTAAAAAAAAATCAGCTCAGTTTTCTTTGCTGTTAGTAAACTTAATTTTTTCTACAAAGTCTACGACAAATTATTTTATCAGTTGCAAAAGTAAATTTGTAAATCGTATAGTGTTAGTATTTCTAAACTGTACATATTATTACATACTACACACATATAGGGTAGCCAAAGGAATTTTGTAGGATGTGGAGGAGGGGTGTTCAAAGGTAAAAGGGAGTTGAAAATGTTAGTGTAGTATATAGATGGTCAATAATCAATTTACTCGATCCAAGCAATCTCTTAATCTCTTAACATAGATAGTAACATCATAATAATAAACATGAATAATAATTAAATATCAAATATAAAGCTTTTATGAAACATCCACTTTAAAATGTTTACGTTTTATCCAGCAAATAAAGCGCGGAGCGCAGACTATGCTCCTCAAAGCCAGAAACTACCACGTACGGTTCCGAATTTGAACTAATAGCAACCGTCGTTTTGTACCGTTTGAGAGAAGATCTTTTGATGATAATCTTGGGAACCCAGTGAAACGTTTACCGTACGTGGCACTGTCAAAGGTCACACATGACAAGTAGGATTGCATGTAATGAATGTTGACTTCAGTAGCAGTCCGGAGTCGCTGAATGTAATTGATAAGGAAGCATTTATCGTCCAGAAATGTCAAAGATTGTTACAAAAAAACACTAAGAAAAACCAACAGAGATAGTGGGGAGTGTGATTTGAAAAAAAAATAAAGGAATAATGTAAAATAATAGAATAAGGATAACCTACAAAAAGAGGTGAGATACCATGGAAAACATTAAAACGTAAAAATTATACCAAGCCCCGCATTGCAACCTATATACCGTAAAATTAAGGTGTTTAATAATGATAGTGGTCTTTTTCCTCTCCGTATGGGAAAAAAATGATTATATGTAAGTATGTATGGCAGGCATACTTATACATCATCATCATTTCAACGTATAAGTGCAGAACATAGGCCTCCCCCATATATTGCCACATAAGTTAGTAGCTCTCATTTTAGGAGGATTTTGCCATAGTTGTCACGCTTGGCAGGTGGGTTGACAACCGCAGATTATTAATTAAGATGTTCCAGGCTGCTGACCATCTCCTGCTTTTTATTTTCCCTTTGTTGACTTTTTCGGCACCTACGGGATGAGATATTGTGGTAGTTTCTTAAGCCGCCATCAAACGGCACCATTTTCAAATAATATTCTAATTAAGAGTCGTGGTAGCTCAGTGATCTGACTTCGATCCCCTGTGCCAGCACCTCTGAAATTGTTCTGCAATTTAAAGTGCTGATTTTTACGTGCTCGTGATATATAAGATAACATAGTGAGGAAATCTACATGTCTGAGAAATAAAATATTTCGACAGTATGTAAAATTCGGGAACCTATATGGAAGCATCGAGACGGACTCTTTCCGGCTCCAAAACTCTCTTAAAAATGAATGGAGGCCTGTGTTATAGGCTGTTTTTATTTTATGCAGTATTACGTTACACAATGAACAGGTAGTAATCTGTAATATTTTTTTTCAGACGCAGACAGCGCAATTTTACCCAATAACAAACCTTATCTGATAATGATTTCTTATATTTACGCGAATATTACACATCCAATAAAACAAAATTTTACGGATTTTATCTCGATTATTTTAAAAACTTTTTGTAAAGCGCTCAATACTTCGGGTAATTAAAATTTTTATAATAAACGCGATAAAATCCGTAAAATCTAGTTATATTAAATCATCATAAATGAATCATAAAATTGTGAACACTCTGTATTTCATTAATAACTTAAATGAGAAACTAGGTACACATACTACTGATTACCGAGGCATCATACCACGGAGAAACGTTTCATGCTAAATAAATAAGTTTCGATTCAAGTACGAGTATAAAATTAAGACATTAGAAAAAAACGTGCAGTGAATATATTCTTTATATAATTATGAAAGTAATAAAACTTATATAATCTTAAATTATTTCTGTAAATTTTCTTTTACTGTAAATAAACAGGGAAAACCTGATTTAAAAAAAAACAGTTACCTTACGTTAAAAATGTGTGACTCGTGCTTAATTATGCACTGCAGCATGAAAACTGATTCATATTTAGAAATGTTTAATGGTAAAAAAGTTATTAAATTTATTTGAATAAAACTATTTTCTCTTTTATATGAAATCGGTTTCAAACAAAATAATGTTTTTTATGAAAGATATAACAGTCTTTCTCACTACCTCGGAAATACCTTCAACTTTTAGAATCCCTCTGGAAGAGGTGGGTTTACTTTATTATTTTTTACGATATAGGTGCTACTATTGATTATGTTATAGGAATTAGGTACCAAACTATCACAAAGTATACAATCAACAGAATCGTGAGATTTAGCAATTTATTGAGGCCAGTTCTTAATAATTTACGAAATCAAACAAAATAAGCGTCTTGGCAAAATCTTATCTATGGTCTACTTTTACAGGTTTTCCTTTTCTAATAAATGTTGGCACGTTTAATTCTATGCGTCTAGTGGTTTGTATATATATGAGTGTAGTTAGTTAAAACATTGAACATTATTCTTAACATAAATAACATATATGAAATATAAATAAAAAAAATATGTAAAAAAAAAATACTTTAATCGAAATTTACTAACTTTTTCAGTTATTTTTTATAGTTAATAGAATCAGGCGTTACTTTGCGGAAATCCATTATAATGAAGAAAAGTAAGTTACTTTGCTAAGATCCGCATGCAAAATATAAAAATGGTGTATATTACCTAGTTTTTTGAAGTGCACCACCCGCCCTCCCTCAGTAGCGTGCACAAGCAAACTAACACCGCCACCAGGAACCGCCACCAGGTACCCTCCACCAACCACTACAATACCACCACTAGATAATATACACCACTGAAGTCGAGAACACGACACGTGTTTCGCCCCAAAACGAGGCATTATCAAGCGTAATAGACTCTACGACAGACGGCCGCCGAGTGAGCGGCGCGGTCAAAGAGCTGCCTATTTATACTACAGGTGACGCAAACGGCCCCCACCTACGACATTGCGATTACAATATCGTGATAGCGACCGCTTGCTCACACAATCCACCACCCGAATTACATAAGCAGCCGTTTGCGACCGAATTGATAGCAAACGACTACCTAGAGTATATTTAAACTTTAAGTACTGGATTTAAAGATATTTAAAAGTGGTGAATTCGAGACGTTTGTTTGTTCATTCAGCAGTGCAATGTTATTATTTTTATTTTTAATTATTTCTAATTGTTCCAGCACACACAGCCGAAGCCCCTTGTCGCAAATATGTAGGACTTTAAATGTGTGGTCGCTAGTCAGGTTATGCCCAGTTTCCAAAAGATGTTTTGCGAAGTGTGATCTGTCGGGATTGCAATTTCTGTACGCGGCCAAATGCTCCTTGTATCGGGTATCGAAATTGCGACCAGTCTGACCCACGTAAACGGAGCTGCATTCACTGCAAACAAGTCTATAAACGCCGGATTTTTGGCGTTCATCAATTTTGTCTTTGACGTTACAAGCCCCACTCAGCGAATTGCTTGTCCTGAACGCAACGTAAATATCGTTACGCCTAAGAGTCCTTGCTATTCTCTCAGATACAGGACCCAAGTAGGTCAAACTGCTCACATATCGACGAACACTTCGGGATGTAGCCGCGTACAGATCTTTGCGAACTATATGAATTTGTTTCTTTTTTATAATGGTGTTAATAATATTTTTTGAATAACCGTTAGAGACCGCAATCTGATAGATGATTTGGAGCTCCTTGGCATAATCATCCTTATTCAGAGGTACGGCCAATAGACGATTAACGTAACTATGGAAAGCGGCCAATTTATGTTGCCAAGGGTGACACGATGACGCGGGGATGACAGAATCTGTGTGGGTCGGTTTGCGGTAAATTTGAAAATCATGGGTGCCGTTTTTATGGGATATTGAAATATCTAGAAAGTTAAGAGTACAGTCTTGTTCCAATTCCATCTTAAATTTTATTTTGGGGTGAATTTTGTTTAATTTATTAAAGAAAACGTCCAGTTGTCTTCGGGTACCTGTCCAGCAAATGATAATGTCGTCTACATATCTGTAGTAGTAAAGGATATTTTTATTGACAACTATGTTTAGTTTTTCATAGTTATCCATAAATACATCCGCCATAAGAGGACTTAATGGGGACCCCATTGCTAGACCTTCTCTTTGTAAATAGAATTGGTTGTCAAACCGAAAATAGTTCTGTTTCATACAAAGAGAAGTCAAATTTAGAAGATCTTTTGTTTCCCCGGGATGTAGACGACGTTTATTAAAATGATCTGCGAGTATACGCAAACAGTCTTGTGGGGGGACATTTGTAAAAAGACTCTCAACGTCCAAAGATAATAGAATGGATTTGGGGGGTAAATGAATATCTTTAATTTTAAAAATGAGATCTAAACTGTTTTTAAGACTATAATTTGGACTGAAACCAGATTTCTCCCGAAGGAGGAAATTTAATTTCTTAGCTAGGGAATAGGCTGAGGCACCGATGTATGAGACAACTGGACGCATAGGTACGTTTTCCTTATGAATTTTTGGTAGACCGTATAAAATAGGTGCTCTGGGATTCATTGGAACAAGACCATCCCGGGAAATATTGGGACTGGGAAAAACGTAGGAAGCATTCTGTATGGATTCTTTAATGTTAATTGTAAACTTTTTCGTTGGATCGGAATCCAATCTCACAAAATCATCCCGTTGGATAACATCGTTAACTTTCTGACTGTATTCGCTACGATCCATGATAACAACAGTGTTACATTTGTCGGCTTTCGAAATGACTAAGTTGTTATCAGTCAGTCTTTGTTTTATTGATTTAAGGACAGGGATCTCCGAGCTACTATTAGATCTCACGGATACAGCCTTAATTTCCTGAGCCACCAAACTCTTAACGATGTTATCCTTCTTCCCGATGCTGGAACAATTAGAAATAATTAAAAATAAAAATAATAACATTGCACTGCTGAATGAACAAACAAACGTCTCGAATTCACCACTTTTAAATATCTTTAAATCCAGTACTTAAAGTTTAAATATACTCTAGGTAGTCGTTTGCTATCAATTCGGTCGCAAACGGCTGCTTATGTAATTCGGGTGGTGGATTGTGTGAGCAAGCGGTCGCTATCACGATATTGTAATCGCAATGTCGTAGGTGGGGGCCGTTTGCGTCACCTGTAGTATAAATAGGCAGCTCTTTGACCGCGCCGCTCACTCGGCGGCCGTCTGTCGTAGAGTCTATTACGCTTGATAATGCCTCGTTTTGGGGCGAAACACGTGTCGTGTTCTCGACTTCAGTGGTGTATATTATCTAGTGGTGGTATTGTAGTGGTTGGTGGAGGGTACCTGGTGGCGGTGTTAGTTTGCTTGTGCACGCTACTGAGGGAGGGCGGGTGGTGCACTTCAAAAAACTAGGTAATATACACCATTTTTATATTTTGCATGCGGATCTTAGCAAAGTAACTTACTTTTCTTCAGTTATTTTTTAATTATTAATTGACGCTTATTTTTAGAGTTGCCTGCGTTTTAAGACGGACTGTCTGAACATTGAGCTTTTATATATATACGAGTATATTGTTGTAATATCAATGAATTTATAAATACATGTAGTAGTATTCAGGCCCTAAATAATTAAATTATTGATATTTTACTTTTAGTATTTTTTTTCCTTATATATTTGTATATAAATATTTTGCAAATATTTAAAAAATATGACCTATTCAAGGCATTCAAGTATGAAATCGGTTTTACATTTCCCTAGGAATCGTGTGATTCAAATGAAATCAGATACGAGCGGGGCATGTGAGTAAGATTCCCGAGGGAAATTTTATTTGATGGTTAAAGCTTTTCGATGAATGATTAAAGATGTATTATTGACGAATGTAATCGGGATTGTGATTATTTTAATAGCAGCCTTTTAACTAGTTCGTTTTAAATTAAAGAATTCTATTTTTATACGAAAATTAGGTTAAATTCCTAGTGGCAGGATTCATATACTGGAATCCGTCTAGGTAGGTACCACCGCAGGGCCAGTTATTCTGCCGTAAAGCAGTAGTGTGCAAACATTGCTGTGTTTCGGTTTGAAGGGCACTGAGAGCTAGCATAATCACTGGGCATAATATGAGGCTTAAGAAATGAGTCTTGGGGGACGGGCGCAGTGTGGTGTCACATAGAAATATTCTAGATAACATAGCATTTGTTATAGGCAGACGTTGCACTTACCATCAGGTGAACGTTTTGCTCGACTCATCCGTTTCTCCAATTCGTTCTCCAAAAAAAATAATATGAAAAATATATGAAATGACACTGCAGTGTTACGGGAATGTAACGACGAGTCACTCCTATGTTTACATGAAAACTTCAAATCCCTGTCATCAACAGTTAGTTGTTGGACAGTGGAATTGAGAAGATGGGCTGCTGTCGTCACACTGCGCATTGGCGAGCGTAAGTATTACTAGACGCTTCCGGATCATAAACGCTGCTTATTGTTACATCATGATATATAATCTAAATATTCTCGGTGGACACGAGATTTTCCTTGCAAATAATACGAGTATATGATTATGCACATTTTATGACGATCGCGTGGTCGGCCAACTTGTAAAATTTAGTCGTTTTATACGAAATATTAAGTAAGAATTTTCGAACTGAATTGAAAACCATGAATTTTATTAGCACTTAGAACAATGTTTACTGCCGAAAAAGTACATTATTCAATAAAGAACATTAAAAGAAGGCCATAATTATGATTTTGTTTTTTTTTTATACATTAACAGTTTAACATTTTTTTGAGGCAAAAGTTAAAAAAAAGTAAAAAAACGAACAAGACCATAAGATAAATAATAATATTTGTTAATTTCAGCAAACATGACGTGTATCTTTGTGTTAGGTCAAATGTCTGTCGTGGTCTTTGTCATGAAGTCAAGGGAAATTAGATAAAAAATTAACAAAACCGATTACATATTGTAGCTCACAAAGGTATTTAAAAAGTGTCGGGCAACGCGCAGTCTAGGGTTCCGTAGTTACTCGTCACAGTATGCGGACTTAGAAGGGGGCTTTTCGGGTTGATACTTTGAAGATATTTATAAAACTAAGTTCACGGTTTAACGGCTAATGACGTCTAAAAACGGACCCATAAAGGACGATAGTAACTGAAAAAGCATTTATATTTAAGTTAAATCCAACTTCACAAGGGAAGTTATTACGCTAGCTCACAGTGCCCTTCAAACCGAAACAGTAATGTTTGCACACTACTGCTTCACGGCAGAATAACTGGCCCTGGGGTGGTACCTACCTAGACGGATTCCTGCATATTTATTAAATATCTACTTAATTAAAAACAAAATTGGCAATTCTGTGATAATTAAATTATAGACGTGGCCCTTCATGGGATTTCACAACTTTTTACGGTATATAGGTTGCGATGTGAGGCTTGGCATATTTTTTACATTTTAATGTTTTTGATGGGAGGGATCTTCCTTCTTATTGTAGGTTAGTCTCCTATTTTTTCTTTTCCTGATTAATTCTTACATGCCGGCTATCTCAAATCACGCTCCCGACTATCTCTGTTGGTTTTTCTTAATGGTTTATGTAACAACAGAAGTAACAATCTTTGATCATTCTGGACGATAAATGGTTCCTTATCGATTATATTCAGCAACTGCGGACTACTACCGAAGTCGACATTCATTAGACGCAATCCATCTGGACTTGTTACCCCTCACAGTGCCACGTCCGTTAATCGTTTCACTGGGTTCCCAGGACCATCACCAAAATATTTCTCTCAAACGGCCATTTTCATACCCATCGAAAGTGTACGGATACAAAACAGTGGCTGCCATTATTTAAAATACAGAACCGAACATGGCAGTTTTTGGATTCGAAGACAATCGTGCGCGCTCCGCGCATTATTATGTTTTATTATTAGGCACTATTAGGTAAGTACTCTAGGTGACTGAAATTTCAGACCTCTAACTTTACCCGTACGTAGGTATACAGGGGGTAAAAAGCCGCGAGTTACTTCGAGAAAAGGATGTTACTGCCGTTCCCTTCTTGTTATTTTGCTTGACTTGGCAGATAACTAGGGTCACGTATTAATTTGAATATTGCAGTATAGTTGTTACTCTCGCAAACTTATACGACTTCCAGTACTTTTTATAAGTAGGTCGACTATTACTTGTTAACTTGTGAAGTCTACTAGGCCGTGATAGTTTTACTTTTAACTTCGTTATATATACTACCACATTTAAAAACAATCATTTAGCTGGCAGCAACTATTAACCCTTTTTTTCAAGAATTTATTTTGCCAAATTGCAGCTTTCTAGTACTAAGAGTCGCTGAGCTAAACCGCGGACGGAAGGACAGACAGAGATGACAAAACTATATAGGTTGTTGACAACGGAACCCCAAAAATACCACATAAAGGTGAATCACGTCAGCGGAGTTTATCATTGGGTTCATAAAATATTTTTAGGTTTTTCACAATGATACCGAATCTCCTCAACGAATTAAACATTTTATTAATGATGCAAACGTGCGTTTTACATAATATGTGAAAATTAATTGAGTTATAAACATGTTAAAGCTGTAGCTAATGTAGCTGTCCAAATTACACAATACATTGTTGAATATGGAGAATTTACTACATTGTTTTATAAATTAGAAACAAATTAACAAAGTTATTTGCTGCTTTATTTATCATTATTTGAACTGAAATCAATAAAGCAATGAGAAAGTTTCGCAATTTCTGATTCATGTGGCTAAAGTCGCTCCCTCCGAGCAAAGGAATTCCATTCTCTGCCTCGGTGCGATCCGTATACACATATATGTGTATTGTGTACATATGTATGCACTGACTTTTAAGTTGTTGTGATTATTTTTTTTATATTATTATAACACTGGGACGTTGTCCTTGGTTCATAAAAATATCTCGGAAGGTCCGTGAAATGAATAAACCACGCGAAGGCCCAGCCTAGCACAGCGGATCCACAGTGAAGTAAATGTTTCTGTAATTAAGAGATGTTAGTGCGAGAAAAAGCTATGTTATTAAACCAAACGCGGTAAAACTATCTGTACACTATATAAACAGATGTCCCATTCGGGAATGAAATCCGCGACTCGTAGCGCATAAGCCAATCGATAGCTGCTGCGCCATTAAAGCCGTTGTTAGTGAGCGTTGTAAGTAAAATGTTAAGTTACATACGAGTACATACATACATAGAGTCACGCCGACACCACATCTTTCCACTTGCTACGATCCTGACACACATCTTTAGCTCGTTTACTTTCATTAGTATTTTCATACATGCTCGTAGGTTGCGGGTACTTTTTACGTGGCCTTTCCTTAAAACGATTTCGATCTGATCGTGATACGTTCACCTACGTCGGCCCTTACCGGCTTGCACATTCACACTCGCTTCATAAATCTGTTTCGTTAATTTTCTTTCATCCATTCTGTTTACGTGTCCAAACCATCTAAGCATCCCTTTCACTATCTTTTTCACTAGATCTTTGTCCCATCTTGTCCATCTAAGTCACTCATGTTAACTTATATATGTTTAATGTTAATACGTAACAAAATAGTAACTTTAATGATATTACGAATTTTATTATATAATCATGATATATAATTACGAGTAAATATAATCATGAGTACTTTTACAGAAATTTAACATACAACGTATCATAACCAAAAATAAAATAGAAGTATCTAATGAGATGTATCGTAATTTACTGTACGCTGCAAGTTTGAATCGTCATCTACTAAAAGATATAGTTGGCCTCGCCTATTTAATTTGTCTTAGATATATACATACATACAGTCACGCCTTCATATACATACGAATATATACATCTTTCACTACTTAAGCCGCTCTATTTTCTTTCAGTAAACATCCGATTTTGTTGACTGAAGTAGATCCAAGTGGACTATAGCCGGTGAACAATTTGTAAACTTCGTAGAAAGTTATTTTAATGTTTTATTTGTAATTTTGATTTTGTAAATTAAGTATATCGTTTGTTCGATATATGCTGTTAGTTGTAATAATAAGCCTATAGGCAAAGTCCGCCCTTTGATATCTCTTTAATTAAGGTCTATACAATAAAGTATCAATCAATAAATAAATTAATATCATCCGTTCATGATGATGCTGTCTTACTGGCCTGGACTTTCGAGCAGAATTATATTATTGGATTTTTGACCAGGGTAACTTCCGAAAACTGTCGGAAGTTATAAACTATGCAGGAGATATTAAGGTGCCACAATTGTATACACTACCCGCGTCCGATGTAATGCTCATGTAATAATATAAGATAAGATATTCATTTATTGTCAAAACTGTGTACAATTGATGTTACGAATGAATAAGATTTGGTATCAACAGTTTGTCCATTTCGAACGTACAATAAGAAATAGTAGATTATAAAACATTAACAATTACTTTAGTATTATGTCATGGAGTTCTGGAAAAATATTGTTGGAGGTTAAAGAAGCATTTACTCATCAACCATTCCTTAAGTATTTTTTTCAACTTGTCTCCATTTAATGATTTCACAAATTCAGGCAATTTATTAAATATATTAATTCCAGTGATGTAACAGCTTTTCTGAAATATATAACTGGAAGAGAACACAGTACATACATCATATCTCTATTGGAATCGTAAATTTTTAATTGTTTCTCTTTTTTCTTATGATAATGTTCATGCTATTCCTTGATAAATAAACGTATTTCTAGTATACGAGTATATATAGACGTCAGGGTTAAAAATTTGTTATCCCTGAATACAGCTCTTAGGGAATCCTTAAAATTTATGTTGTATATAATTCTTAGACATTTCTTTTGTAATATAAATGTGGAATTAACGTTTACTAATAAGTTCGGAGATGCTGCGATGCAGTGTCAGAGACACGGGGACAATCACAACACAGCCAGACCCGATGCGCAAATGTTTACTGCGGCTAAGATTCAAACTTCGTCCGAACATTTGTAGAAGTCAGACACTAACTAATGGGACATGCGGTCGTTATTCGTACACGAAATGAAGTAAAGTGTAAAAAGCTATTTCAATGTCAAAAGAAATTGATGTTCAAAAACACGTCCCTAAAATCCCGTCCCTAAAGTAATATGTCATTTCAACTGGGGATGGACCAAGTTTTAAAAGAACACAAGTAGCTTAAGGCGGCTATGTTTATTAAGGTGAGAACCTGACTTTGACTTTGAGACCAAGCTAGTGGCAAAGAGACCGATAGTTTTAGTCCCTACTAGGGATGTCAAAGCCTGTCGAGGATGGATATCGAATGTCGATGTCTATGGTAAAAGTTTCCATTTATCGGAGGGTGGACTCCGTGTTCGTTTGAAATCGTTGCCAAAATGAAACAAAAAACTCAATGAGATTATAATAAAGCAAATTTTTAACTACTAAATTAAAAAAAAAATCTTATTATAGGTTTATTTAAAAGCGGCATCTGTATGTTCCTCTTTTACGAGTATATAGTATGAAGTAACTATTAAAATATTTTTTTTTTATAGAAGAGGGGCAAATTGGCAAGTAGCTCACCAGTTTGGGTAGTATGAGAATTTTTTTAAACTACACATGAATTTGCCATGTTTTTTTTAAATTAACTTTTTTTTCTTAAGGGAATATCTTTTTCGGACGTAGACTTTATTTTTAAATTTGACTTCCTTATTTTTAAATAAAATAGGTAAAGCTTAACGGTCGCCGTGAAGGAATCACCGAAAGAGAATCTGTGTCCTTATTTTATGCCGAAGGTGTCGTAAAAGTCTGCTAAGGAAAATGCGAGAAATATCTCTTGGTTTTAGATTGATGACAGAATAACCACCTTAGTTATGCCAGATCTCAATTATCTAGACTAGTAAGAAGCCGCAGCGTCTACCGAGCGTAGTAGTAAGTATTTGGTACAGTGATCGACAATCCGGCCGCCTACCACGGCGATTACGGCAAATCTTCCCAATCACCGGAACAAACTTGGGTCTGAAGTCGAGATTTTGTTAGACAAAATCTCGGACTGGGGCCAACTAAATTTAGTCGAGTTCAACCCTAACAAGACACAAGTTTGCGCGTTTACCGCAAAAAAGAAACCCTTCGTCGTATCACCTCATTTCGAGAGCACTCCCCTTGTGGCCTCAGCCAGTATCGGAATCCTTGGCGTCGACATATCGAGTAACGTTCAATTTCGCGGTCACTTGGAAGGGAAGGCCAAATTGGCCTCCAAGAAGCTTGGCGTGCTCAGTAGAGTGCGACAGTACTTCATGCCGGCCCACCGCTTGCAACTTTATAAGGCGCAGGTTCGGCCGCACATGGAGTACTGTTCTCATCTCTGGGCGGGGGCACCCCAGTGTCAGCTCCTTCCATTTGACCGCATTCAGCGAAGAGCGGCTCGAATTGTCGACGACCATGTCCTATCTGATCGGCGTGATCCCCTGGCTTTGCGAAGAGATGTTGCATCTCTTCGCAAAGCCGTGTTCCGAGGAATTGTTCGGATTAATTCCAGCCGCTGAATTTCACCATCGCACCTTACGGCATAACCTCCAATTCCATCGTCACCACCTTGATGGTTGGCATTCCACCACAGTGCGTTTTTCGCGGAATTTTCTGCCACGCACTTGCAATTTATGGAATGTTCTGCCGTCAGCGGTTTTTCCGGACCGATACGACTTAGGGACCTTCAAGAAAAGAGCCTATTCCTTTCTCAAAGGCCGGCAACGCATCTGCTATTCCTCTGGTATTGTAGGTGTTCATGGGCGGCGGTGATCACTTACCATCACGTGAGCCACCTGCTCGTTTGCCTCCTATTCTATAAAAAAAAAAAAATATCTGAGAGACGTCTATGTTATGTGTACTTTAAAAGACATTCTAGTCAGTGAAAACAAAGTATAATACATACTATGTATCGTATCAGGAATTCTTGCCAGTAGATTAAGAATAGAATAAGCTTTATAATAGGCTATTGATCCAAGCGCAAGTGATGGGGTTCGTCAATTGAGTTTATAGTATCTGGCTGTTATAGACAAAGACTTGAACGTAAATTTCTAGTATGTTGCCTTAAACGTATTTAAACATATATTATTCGTAGTGGAACTATTGTAAGTAATTGGTTAATTATTGCACGCCATTTTAATTCTTAATAACTTTCATGGTATAATTCGATGTTTAATACATAATGGTGGTAGGATTCCTATGCAGGAATCCGTCTAGGTAGGTACCACCCCAGGGCTAGTTATTCTGCCGTGAAGCAGTAGTGTGCAAACATTACTGTGTTTCGGATTGAAGGGCACTGTGAGCTAGCGTAATCACTGGGCATGTGAGACTTAAGAACTTATGTCTCAGGGTGATGGGCACAGTGTGGTGTCACACAGAAATTTTCTGGGTGTCACAGCATTTGTTATAGGCAGACGTTGCACTTACCATCAGGTGAACGTTTTGATCGTTTCATCACTTTATCCAATAAAAAAAAACATTTTGAAGCCACAATAAATCACATTGGAAATTAACAGATAATATCAAAATTAAGAGATCATCATAATTATTTTGTCTGGTCGAATAATAGTCAGTCATGATTACAGAATTTTTTTGTAAAAAATATTTTTCTTATCATCACCATAACGCCTTACACAGTCCACTCCAGAACGCATGGTTAGAAGGATTTGCTCCACGCTTTGACGATATTGCCCTTCCTTTGACGACCGCGTGGCCTAGTGGTCAGAGGACCTGACTTCTACGCCGCGGGTCCTGGGTTCGATTCCCAGCCGGAGCCAACATTTGTGCTAAAACACAAATTGCTGGTTTTCGGGTCTGGTTGTGTTGTGATTGTCCCCGTGTTTCTGACACTGCATCCTAGCCTACCTCCGATCTTATCGCATCAGCGTTACATCGGGCGCGGGTAGGTTGGGACGAGTAAGTGCCTCTGTACACTTGTGGCACTATAATATCTCCTGCCTTGATGGCTCTCGACAGTATTCGGAAGTTGTCGCCGTGGTCGAAATCGGCTAGGAGAACATCCTCATCATCCATTGCCCTTCACCGGTCTGCATAATTAAGGTAAATGTAAATGGTTATATCGCCATCTGTCGAATTATTTGAGACTTATCAATCTTTGTAATAACCCTAATGTGATTCGTAAACACTTTCTGGACATTTGTAGTAATGATGACATACAGCTGACTAACCTAACTGAACATATCTGCTATACTCATAGAAAGTTAGTTTTCATTTGTAGTCTTTAACTACGTAGCTAAGATGATACAAAGTTTGAAATCTAGCCCAGAGTATAGATCAGTTACACTTGATAAGCTATTGATAACTCTGTCATATACATTGAAAGTTATAACATAGTAAATAAGTCGATCACCACCTCAATATTTCCTCATAAATAATTGAATAACAGCCGTAAGCCTATTCCTAAAAGAATTTTTTCCGCCTTGTTGATCGAAAAATTGTTTGTGCAGAATTTAATTATTTAGAGCTTCAAAAATTTTACCGTCAGAGGCGGGGAGAGTATGAGCTGGGAGACATAGCATTTGTTATGGGTAGACGTTGCACTTTACATCAGGTGAACGTTTTGCTCGTTTCGTCGCTGTCCAATAAAAAAAAGAAAAGAAAACAAAGAAAGCTTTGAATATAAAAGATATGCGAATATTGCTAAAATCGTGGCGGGGGCTACGGAGTAACCATATGAAATGTAGAAGTATCCGATGAAGCTGTAAAAGCCGAGAAGGCTAACAGCAATTACATCACCGAAACTATATAAGAAATGTAGTAAAGGCGGGTAGTTCTTCAACTGACAATGTGGGCCGATTAAATTTTAATTCGCCTAAAAAACCAAAAGTTATTAAAAAAAATATGTTGGTGATGATTTTGATTTAGGAATTATCAGAAAAAAATGCATCTGTTTTACGAATTTTAAAAAAAAGTACCAAGTGTCCATAAGTTACTATCAAGTTTGAGACACGATTTCATATTTAATTGTGGAGGAGAATTTCTAAAAAACCTTTTACGTACAATGGTTTCCGTTTCCAAAAATTCAAATCAAAGAGACATCTGCTTATAGAGCAGCCTTATATTACAGTGTGGCGGAAAAAATACCTAACGCAAATCAGAAATTACAGAACGCAAAACCGTAACATATACGTCCTTGATGAAACTTACATTAACGCCAGTCACCATGTCAGCAAATGTTGGCAATCATCGTCTGAACCTGTAATTCATGCTGATATTGGGAAAGGACGGCGTTTGGTAATTCTTCACGCTGGGTGTCATAATGGCTTGGTTGATAGTGCAATGACGATATTCAAATCAGATGCTAAGACCGACGACTATCATGGAGATATGAACGGGCCTACTTTTTATAAGTGGGTGGATAAAAAGTTAAACGATAAGTTGCTACCGAATTCTGTAGTTGTAATGGAAAACGCGTCTTATCAGAGTGTTCAGATTGAGGAGAAGCCAACCATAGCAAGCCTCAAAACTGAAATGCAGAACTGGTTGCGGCGCCCCAATGTTGAATTTTCGGAAACCATGACAAAAGCTCAACTGCAACTTCTTATCAATAATACACAAAAAGAACCCTTGTATCCACCCAGAATTGACGAACTCCTAAAAGCCCATGGACACACTGTTCTGCGTTCACCACCATACCATCCAGATTTGAATCCCATATAGTTGGTCTGGGCTGATATTAAAACGAACATAGCCCAAAACCATATTAACTATTATCTAGATAAAAAGACAAACTTTATGAAAAAATTGTTTTCAGAGTTCACGCTGGAAAAATGGTAGAGATGTAATGATCATGTCCAAAATATTGAAAACAACTACTAGGATCGCGATAGTAGGTTCGATAATATTATTAAAAAATTTGCAGAACGACTCTGATTCAAATTCCGATGGCGAAACGGAAGTTAAAGTTGAAGCAGAATCTATGTCAGAATAATTGTAGGTAATTTAGTAAATATATTGAAGTTATACTTCTTTAGGCACATTATGAAAAAATATGAGAGTGATATTTTATGCTGCGCGCGCACAGGGTAACACGTAAAACAACATGTTGAATTTGGTCGCTAAGCCGCCCATCTGTCACACCATGAAGTTGGTTGGTAATTATTGTCTGTCAATTCAAAATGGATTAATGGATTTTGAGATGTTGAGTTTGTTAACTTATTTGAGATTCCGCTTGCTACTAAACTTGATTTAACTTAGGTTTTCAGCTCATAATCTGGTCTGTTAAACCGAAGCAGAGTTTACTTTGTTTATAGTTTATTTTAATTTTGTTATTATATTCTCAATCTTGTTTCGTTCTTTTTATTGCATCACTTTTAAATTGTCCTTTTTGCAGTTGGGTTATAGATTTTTTTAATTATTTTTGTTTCGTTGCGCTAAAGAAGTATATCTTCTTAAGTGCATACATTAGTACGCGCTATTGATTAAATTATTTTTAATTTCTAAAATTTAACAATCTTCTTAAAGTTCTGATTAAGTTTTTTTATTCATTACCTGTTTCAATAAATATAAATATTTTTCGGTTATATTGAATTAACTAACCATAATATATTATTGATAGAAAGTTAATTAATCAAATAAAATATTTAGGTATATTTATTAAATTAATTCCATATCTATTTTAAAAGTTTTACTACTTAGGCTGTAGGCCTGGAATTATTAAATAGAAATTTTAAAACGTTCGGGCTTTAGAAGCCAATCGTACCTTAATGCTGTAAACTGATATCGAAAGATCTGTCCGACCATGTCACCATCTCGCCGCGCCTTCCCATGACGCGGTACAGCGGTTTCGGTCAAACTATATTTATAACCCAACGTTTCGAGCGCTTCATACGAGTAGCTCCCATGGCCATGGGAAGACTTAGTTGACAGATATCCTTAAGTAATGTACCGGATAATTATTTTTTTTGGTCCGATCTACGCAGAAAGAGCTTACTGTGTCTTGAAGTCTTGTTTGGCTTTTGATTTAATTTTATTAATTATAAGATCCCAAGCCGGTGGTAGTACCCACCCATCTTCTTCATTGAAATTAGGATTGACATGCTGAAGTTCGGCGATCAGGTGTTACCTGTCACATATTCCCCGAGCTCTCTGGAACAAAGATTTACTCACGGTAGCTAACTGTGATGGATGGTGGTGAGATTCACCGTTTAAATAATTGTTAGTATAGGTCTTTTACGGGTTTACGTCCACTTACGCCACGGGTTTTACGGTCGTGGCGGGGGGGGCTTAGTAACTGTGGCTTGGTCACCCACGGTGAAGCTAAGAGGAACCCGGTCGGCCTGTTGCCTCAGGCTGACCCGAGGAGGTCGCTCCGAGTGGGCTACGCAAGCCCACTCTGGATGCGAACTGGAGGACTGGTGGGGGGAGCAGTACGCTGCCCTCCGCAGCCGAGGTGGAGTCGCGGGGGAAGAGGAGTGTAAGTGTATCGTTGCCTCTCTCCCTGTCCTCCGCGACTCTGGCGGGGCCGTACCGCGGATGCGGTGTTGGTGGACTGCTGGGGGGAGGAGTGAGTAGGCACTGCTCACCCTGCCCTTCGCAGCCGAGGTGGAGTCGCGGGGGAAGAGGAGTGTAGGTGTTGCGTTGCCTCTCTCCCTATCCCCCGCGACTTTGGCGGGGCCGCACCGTAGTTGCGGCGGTGGTGGGGCCGCGGGGGAAAAGGAGTGTTGGTGTGTCGTTGCCTCTCTCCCTATCCTCCGCGGCCGAAATGTGGTTGGCGGCGGAGCCACAGACAAGATCCGCTGCCGGGGCCAGGACGACTGGTGCTTTCGAGTGAAAGTCTCCTGGCCCCGTAGCCTCCGCGTGGCGGACTCGGGGGGGTCCGTTGCGCGCACAAAGGGGGCTGTGCTGGAAGGCGCGTCATGTGTTCCGGCGCGCCTTGCTGAGAAGGAGAGTGGGGAGAAGTTGTCCTCTCCCGAGAAGGGGCCGCCGATGTTAGGCGGCCAGCGCCGCTGGGGTCGCGGATGTGTGCGTGAGCGTTCCCGTGGCCCTGCCAACATGCGGCGAAGGCGGAACATCATGGGGTTTTAGTCGGTGCAAGTCCGACATAACCCGTCCTTCCCCCCGTGAAGGCGGGTATGCGTTAGGCATTTCCCCATGGAAAAAAGAAAAAAAAAAGGTCTTTTACCCGTAGTTTTACAGTGTGACGTGAGGTGTTATTAGGATACCGAATTACTAAAACAACTAGAAAACCTAAAGGATTAAGGAGGTTTAGAAATGCAGTTACTTTATCTTATGGTAAAATTGTGAAACAATCTTCTACATACCGCTTGTAGATTCTCGGATTTACAGGAGAATTACGGAGGGCGTTCTCCTCAAAGTCTTCTATGAAAATGTCGACGACAGTGGGAGACATTGGAGAGCTAATCGCTACGCCATCTACTTGCTTGTTTGTTGATTGATTGTTAAAGGAACGTATTGTTGTAAATTACAGATTGTTTATTTTTTTCATTGTGAAACTTACATTATTCATAATTACTTAAGGCTCCTTTTACTATACATTGTATCAAAGACTATCTCTACACACATAGGTCGATAGAACACGTGAAAGAGCTGCCCGTTAACTCTGACCGCAAGAGTAATCGTTGCAGCGTTCTCTCGAAAAATGCAGCGCTTAACTTTGTAATAGCTTTTAAAGAGACTTGCGCTTTAATTTAGTACTAAAATGTAAATTTAGCTCTAAAATAAAGTGAGAAATATTTTCCGATGTAATTTTTTTGCGCTGAAATAATTCGCATAAGGTTTATGTAGACCTCTTAGATCTCGTTACTTGAAGTATTAGACTTGTATTATATAATATACATACGTGTTAGCTTCTAGCGTAATAATGTACATAAATGCCGGTTTATTTAACAAGTGCTTTAAATATGTAGTTTAAATTAGTGCTTTAAATATGTAGTCCCCCGGGAAACGAGACGTGATGGGTGGCGAACTACGTCGCCGCCATTTCGGTAAGATGCAAAAAAAATCTTACTTCCCATTGCGTTCCCACGAGCACTACAGCGAGACAGCATTGCATCTTGTGGTGCTGTTCGACACGCATAAAAGGTGCCCGTACAATACATTAGTCGCCTCTTACGACACCTTGATAGGAAAGAGGTAGGTGCTATTTTACTCTGCTGGACACCTACTTGTATCGGCTGAAGTGCTTCACAATTTAAATTATACTCGTAAGCTATTCCGTCAGATTTGTTCGCATATATGTACTTTATAATTTATGTAAATCCAGAATTTTAAAAATTATAAGAGTCTAAAGATCGATAGCTCGATTATTCGTTTAGAAATGCAATTTTTTATTCAGTGAGTGATGATTTATAACCAAAATTTAATTATCTTTCGATTTCTTTCATGATTCTATAATGTCAATTTCAACTTTAGTAGTTTTTAAAACTTTAAAATTTTCTAGATTCTGGCAATAACGATCTGGTAGAAATTATAAAAGTTAAAGTTACAGAAAACACTGATCTTGTAGCGTATGACGGACCATGGGAACTAAACTAGCCATATTTTGGCAAATGTTGCAACAACGTAGAAGAAAATTTTGTTTCTCGGAAATCTTAAACGACCGTTAAATTTTGACTCATAATGTTGCGGTTGCCAAAACTTGTCTTCAAAGTATGTTAATTAGTAAACTTAATGGCTGAAATGATAATAAATAAATAGTTCAAAATAATTATATTATTTTTACTGTTAGTAGGATTCCTGTACAGGAATCCGTCTAGTTAGATATTACCCCAGGCCAGTTATTTTGCCGTAAAGCAGTAGTGCGCAAACATTACTGTGTTGCGGTCTGAATGGCACTGAGAGCTAGTGTAATCACTGAGCATACTCATATGCTCGCTCACATTTCGCTCGTCGCCCTGAAATATCAGTTCTTAGGTCTGCAACTGATTTTTCAGGGCGACGAGCGAAATGTGGTGCTACACTGAAATGTTCTGGGTGACACAGCATTTGTTATAGGCAGACATTGCACACTTCCTCGTCTTGTCAATTTTTCATATAAAAAATATGTAGCTACAATAGTCAGTATGAACTAAAAACTTTCTTCTACAAATTCCACTTTTATAGCCGTTACCAACCTCTTTAATACTACACCCTTTACAAAACAGAGCTGCGAGTATATTTTCCATTTCGATATTAAAACTCTTTTTAAATATTTCTAAAAGAAGTTTTGTATGGAATTGCTTTTATATTGTGGTCGTTCATTTGTAAATCTTTAGACTTAACGGGGCATACTGTATTTTAATTATTGTTCGTATAAACAAGTTATGATATTGCATTTTAATTAGAAAAAAAGTACGCGATTGCGGTGAAACATGTCTGCAAATTATTCTGCTTTATAGTACAGAAAAGACTAGAAGATATTTATTTACTCATGCTTTTAAGGGTCCTCTATGTTATACTAATCTGAGAAGACCGACGCCTGTAAAGAATTTCACTTCCTCGCTGAACGCAAAAGAAAAAAGGGTCCAAAACGCTTTGTGCGGGTCCGAGGACGAAACTCTTTGTACGCAACCGAGTTAAACATAATTAGCGTGAATTTATTTATTTATTAGGTACATAAACAGATTACTATTAATTAAATTGTAATAGTTTCTGCGTGCTTCCAGCTTACGCACTTGGAATTTAGTCAATCTGTGATTATAATCTCATGTTTTAACATTTTATTTTACCCGTTCTATTCTATTCGTGTGAATCGAATAGAAGGAAGACCATATCGGACATCCGTATTCAATAAAACTTCTAACTAGGGCGTAGTACTGCAATAAAGTGACTGTTTCTTCTTGGATGTTCAGAAGATCAAAAAAGGAAGATAGGCGCTGGTAAATGACAGAAATGTTCTTTCTACGAATCCTTTTACTTCGTCCGTTAAGTGTCGTCCGTTCAAATTTAAAAAAGACGTTTTCGTTGCTGAGTATGCCCTTATATAGGCATAGATTTGTGCCAACGGTTATTTCCGGCAATCGCGTTCCGTTTTTAGATATGAACGGTTGCGTTCATAACATGCTCCCACCCGGGCTGGAATGTCTCAACAAGTGGTAGGGAGCGGGCAGATGTTGTTATATGCTCGTGTGATGGTGCCATTCTTCGTGCGTAGTTCGGCGACCCTGCCAACCGAATCGCCACCATAGAAGATCGCGAGTGACTCGACCCATGAGCCACAGAAGAGGAGGTTGACAGCGGTCTCTAACTAGCACAAGAGATCCAACTATATGCCTCAACAATATGCCGCCGAAATGGGGACTATACGCAGGAATAGTTTTGAAGCGGATACTTTCATCAAATAATTGAGACTGTACATACTTTTTTTTTTGGCTGAGAAACCGAACAAGGTCATTGCCAGCCCCGACAAATGTAGTAGCATTATCAGAATATATGGTCGCAGGTTTGCCCCGACGAGATATGAATCAGTTCAGAGCCGCCATAAAGGCCTCCTTGGTGAGGTCCGTGACAAGCTCGAGATGCACCGCCTTTACTGCAAAACATATAAATACACAAATGTAAGATTTCGTCAGTCGCCCCCCTACGATCGAGTATCAGCACTGGCCCGGCGTAATCAATACCTGTGTTAAGAAATGGATATTCTAGTTGTGTTCTACCTTGTGGTAAATCACCCGTGATAGGTTGCACACAGGTGGCTTTGAACCGATGGCAGCGAATACAAGAGTGAACAATTTTTCTAGCTAGATTTCTTCCATTTATAGGCCAATATTTCTGTCTTATATTGCATAACAGAAGTTGGGGACCTGCGTGCATGAGTATTTTATGTTGTAGGCTGAATAAGATTTTAGTAAGATGATGCTTAGAACAGAGAAGTATAGGATGTTTGATGTCATATGCATAAAATGAGTTTTTTAAGCGGCCACCTACCCTTATAAGATTGTCAGAGTCTAAAAACGGTGATAATGAATTCAATTTACTATTTATGGGTAAGACTTGACTATTTTTAAAGCGAAATACTCTTTGGTAAACATTTCCCGTTGCGCATGATGTAAGATTGTTATGCGAGATGATTCTAATTCACTAAAACTAAGTATTGTGTATGTTTTGTATTTATGTTTACAATAGTAAATGAATTTTTTAACGCAAGCTAATATTCTGATTATTTTGTTAAATTTACTGTGCTTATGTATAAGATAAAGGATTCTACTCGTATTTTGATCACTGTTTTCTATTGAGATTGTTGTAAGTGTATATAAGGAACTGTCAGTCTTTTTGTGTATTTCTGGAAACTGTATGTATTTTTCATGTAAAAAGTCTGGCCCAGACCACAACAAGGAAGCAGCACTGATGGAGTCAGTCTATACCCCGCGAGAGACCAGGTCTGCAGGGTTGAATTTGGACGGTACATAGCTCCATTTGTGTCCGTTTGTACTTTCCTGTATCTCGCTAACTCTATTACGGATAAACGGTATTAGTTGAATAGAAGGGTTAGATAACCACCCTAACACTATGGTGGAGTCCGACCAGAAATAATGATGATGAAACTTAATCGAAAGTGCGTTTATCACTTTCTTCCAAAGTCTTGTGGCTAGTAAAGCTGCGGAAAGTTCTAGACGTGGTATAGTGTATTTAGGTTTAATCGGTGCTACTTTGTTTGAGGCTAAAAGTCTAACGTTTACTGACCCATTTACCTCGACTGTTCTAACATAGATACAACCGCAATATGCCTTTTCGGATGCATCGGAAAATATATGTACTTCGATTGAAAATGGATCACTGAATGTCACCCACCTCGGTATTTTCAGCGAATTTAAACAGTGAAGGGAATTCGCAATGTCTAAAAATTTTTTTTTTATGTCTGTAGGTACTTCAGCATCCCAGTCGCATTTACAAATCCATAATGTTTGAAATATAAGCTTAGCTAATACAATGCATGGGCCGACGAGGCCCAAGGGATCAAATACTTGACTTACGATAGAAATAATATTACGCTTTGTTACTTTTTATTTAAGTCGAGGTTGATGATGAAGTGTAAATTATCACCAAACGAATACCAGTAAAGACCTAATGTCTTTGAAGGTGAACCTTTGTTCAACTTCGTCAAGTCAAGTTGTTCTTTTGAGTCGCCCTTAAAGTCCGTGACAGCGTGTAAGACATTAAGATTATTAGACTGCCATATGCGTAAATTAATTTTTGCAGAACTTAAAGTATCCCTAATTCCATTGCAAAGGGAAATTACCGATTCTACTGATTCACCGCCTCCTAGATAATCGTCTACGTAAAAATCGTGTCTAATAGCGTTTTGTATTGCCATGTCATTGGTTTGGTCAGCAAGAGACACCAAACACTTAGTCGCTAAATAAGGAGCCGATGCAGTACCGTATGTGACTGTATTCAGTGTGTATGTCTGTAATGGTTGAGAACGATTAAAGCGAAAAATGATCTGCTGAAGTGATCTCTGTGAAGGTTCTATGTGAATGGCCCTGTACATTTTTTCGATGTCAGCTGAAACCACGATTTTGTGTTGACTAAAACGTAATGAGATTGAAAAAATGTCATCTTGTATAGTGGGACCTACCATTTGGATTGGAGAAGAAGTGATGGCAGAAGCATCAAAGACCACTCGTAGTTTTGTTGTTGTATTAGATTCACGCATTACACCATGATGCGGTAGATAAACATTTGGTGAGTTACATGTATGTTGATTAATACGTTTGTTAAGTGTCATGTGACCTAAATCTATATATTCTTGAATAAATTGCATGTATAAATGTTTAAGGTTTGGGTCCTTGTCTAAACGCCGCTTTAATGAAAGGAAGCGAATTTTAGCCTGGTTATACGAATCCCCAAGAACTGTAGGCGATTCCTTTAGTGGTATGGTAACGATAAACCGGCCCTGATCGTCGCGCCGTGTGGTCATCTCGAAAATTTTCTCACAAGTTTTTTCTTCTAGAAACATGTTATTATGACATGCCACCGCATCGAGCTCCCAGAAACGGGTCAGAAATGTCTCAGCATTACTACTAACGAAATAGCAAACATTTGTTGATACTTTTGATGTACATGTCTTGCTGTTACGAAGACAGCCTGCTAAGAGCCATCCCAATTTCGAATCTCGGAGCTTAGGCTGGTGCTTACCTAAGTCTATTACGTTTGAACCTAGGATGTTCCAAAAGACCTCAGCTCCCACTAAGATGTCAATTTCCGAAGGTACATTATAGGAAGGATCTGCTAACTGAATATTTTTAGGAATTGGTACTAATGTTGTATCTATGTAAGCAGACGGCAAATGTTTAGTTATTTCAGGAAGTATATAGCAACTTATTGTTTCCTTAAAACCCCCAAAGTATGATTCTATTACTAAATCACAAGACTCTGATGTTAAAGAAAACTGATTATTAATACCGTTTACCGTGGAGTCAGCGAGCCTCTTTACTAGACCAAGCCTCTCGCTGAGCCGCTCACTCACGATGTTCGATGTACTGCCGTTATCGAGCAGCAGCCTTGCTGTGTGCAGCTTACCATGCGCATCTTGGACTCGCACCAGAGCTGTGGACAGCAATACAGTTGGCCGATTATGGTGTACGGAAGATATTCCCGCGGTCAATGCCACTGTCCCCTCTTTAGCGGTCACAATGTGTAATAAGGTGTTGTGTTTATTATGACAATATTTACAATGTGTTAATTTACATTGCTTATATGAATGCCCTGGATGGAGGCAGTTTTTACATAAATACAGCTCCTTGACCTTTTTTATCCTCGACTCAACATCTAATTTTCTGAATGTTTCACAGCTAAAAATATAATGAGCCTGCGAACAAAATGGGCATTTATATGGTGTCTGATGGTCTGTAACTATTGTGTGTGTTTTAATATTCTGCACATCTGATAAAGTTGCAGTATTTGTTTTATGTTTATATTTATTGTTATCTTGTAGTGTCTCTGGTAAATCCGCCCTATTACTAATAAATTTAATAAATTGTTGAAGATCAGGTATTCCGCCAAGGTTATTCCTATATTCCTCCCATTGACGACTAGAAGTAGGATCTAGTTTTTTAGACATAATAAAAATAATTAATGTGTCCTAATGGTCTGTGGGCTGTCCTAATGTTGCAAGGGCACGTAAGTTTTTGTTTGTGATATCTATCATATTGTGCAACAAATAACTAGCTTCTTTTTGCATTGATTCTAAGTTAAATAGGGCCTGAATGTGGTGATTTACTAAAAGACGCACATTGTCATATCTCTCAGTCAAAAGTTGCCAACCCAGTTTGTAATTATTAGCAGTAAAATCCAAAGATTGGATTGATAACGCAGCAGTACCTTTTAACGCTGCGCGAAGATAGTGAAATTTATTTATATCGCTTACCGAATTATTACTGTGAATGAGGGAAAGATACGTATCTCTGAACTCCAGCCAGTGCTGATAGTCGCCGTCAAACCGGGGCAGATCGATCTTAGGAAGTCTGACGAAATCATGCCTGTACCCGCCAGTAATAAACTCGCTGGGCGTTGCATCGTCATCACTCGCCAAGGATGATTGTCTTCGATGATCACGGGGTTGTGGATTCAGTAATAATGAAGCTTCGGACACGAGCTTGAAGTATGTGCTATCAAACACTTCGCGATCTGAATAGGCAGTTTCTGGCGGCTCCGTTAACGTCTCAATCTCCGTCTGTAATACGTCGAAGTCACTATAGAGTAATTCAATTTTATGAAAACGACACTCCAACTCTTTTATTTGCAGTCCACTCAACGAATCACATCCTTTTAACAAATTGAGAAACTGAGCAAACTGTGTTACTTTTGATTTAATAGGTCCCCGCTTTTTGACAAGATCCTTTACCTTATTTTCACTCATTTTGTTACAAACAACACTAATTTATACGGATTTTAAACAAACTTATTGTTACGTAATGCAGTTATGACGCAACAATTGCCAATAACTAGTAGCTATAATGCGTTTAGCGTAAATGAATGACGATGGATATACGACACGGAACCGGTTTTGTTCGACCGATAACCCGTACAGCTGATTTTTCTTCTTGGATGTTCAGAAGATCAAAAAGGAAGATAGGCGCTGGTAAATGACAGAAATGTTCTTTCTACAAATCCTTTTACTTCGTCCGTTAAGTGTCGTCCGTTCAAATTTAAAAAAGACGTTTTCGTTGCTGAGTATGCCCTTATATAGGCATAGATTTGTGCCAACGGTTATTTCCGGCAATCGCGTTCCGTTTTTAGATATGAACGGTTGCGTTCATAACAGTGACTCGTTGGTCAAGAAATTCTTTGTCGACCTTGCTACAAATCCTGTTAATCGGTTTGCTTTATTAATCATGTAGTCATAATGAGGTCTAAAAGTTAAGTCATCATCGAAATATACCCAAATCTTTTGCAATAGTTCTTCGTTTTAATATTTGGTTGGACAAAGCGTAATCGAAGGAGAATTTAATTTTCTTTTTTGAGAATAACATAACAAGACATTTTGAAACATTCAATGACATCAGATTCTCATCACACCATTCCTGTGGTTAAAAAAGGTCTTTCTGAAGAGTTTTACAATCTTGATAGAACAAATCTTTATGAACAATATATAACAATAATAGACTTTAATATTATGAGCCACGGTGATCGGTTCTTAATGATCAGGCTATGTGGCCGGCCTATTGCCATTTAATCTTGCTAATCCTTCGCCTTCGTCATAGAGAGTTATGTCGGTTACTCTTGTTCTGCGGCGGATATCATCGAAACGGATTTCATCTCGCTGAGAAACTCCGAGCATACAGCTTTACTCTGAGCTTCCTCATTCGGCCTGCAGAGAAGTACCACGTCTCGGTTCCGCGTGTCATCACTGGCATGACGCACTATGTCACGTAGTTTCCCGAACGCTGCCCTGCCGAGATGGATCTGTCGATTGACATCTTGGTCGAAGTTGAACCTACTTATCAATCTGTCCTAGGTGTATTTGTCGGCAACTTCGAGCGTAATGTTCCTAACAGCAACCGGTATAGGTGTGACATGGACGTTAGACATAATTTTTGTCTTGTTTATGTTTATCTTAACACCTACCCCATGGGAGACACTATTGAGATCATTGAGCATAGTGGCAAGTTCCTCCAGCGATTCTGCCATAATGACTATGTCGTCAGCAAATCGAAGGTGAGTGATATGTTAGCCATTGATGTTAATATCGTATCCTCTCCAGAGACATTTTCCAATGCAGTGGTGAACAGAAATTTAAATAATAATTTTCATATTACTTCTTCAAAAATAACGCACTTTCCATAGAAACTTTCAACCTTTATTTTACTCCCTTTGAACTCTCATTTATAAACAGAAGTGTAAATTCCATATTTGAAACTTCAAAGTTGTCGAACTTAGGGCATGAACTTTCAAAAATCTTTTCTTAGTGCTCACTTTCATTATATAGGTAACTCCTGTGCAAAGTGTCGTGCTTCTAAAGCCTAGTACTGTACATGATGATTTCCTATATTTGCGCGAATATTACACATTTAATAAAACTACTTTTATTATTTATCGCGTTAAAATCCGTAAAAGTAGTTTTATTAAACTTAGTACTGTACCCCTTGGGATACAATGAAAGTTATTGAAAATTCAATATGGTAGTACTACTAAGGTAAATTTCTGACTGTGCAACCAAAGCGCGTTTTAAAATACGACAGCGTCATCTAGTTTTAAAGTCAGAGCGAAATAACATCGTTATAATCTAAGGTAGGCTTCGTCCTAGACATCCAAAAGAGTAGTTTCAAGGTGCCGCAGCATCATTTAATTACAAAATCAGGAGTGAAAAATAAATTATGTTGTTATAATTTTTATTGTTCCACATACGTACAATGGGTGAAAACGGGACCCTAGTAATGTGGTCCTACAGCTTCCGATGTCCGTCCGTTTCCCTGTTTTTCCGTCCGTCCATCCTGCCGTCGATCACAGGCAAATATCTCGGTTAAGAGGTAGTCAGTAAAATTCACACGGATTGTGTGTTATGGCGACATATATCAGAAAAAATAATAATTAAAAATTCAAATTTGTGCGGAACATATTGTGAGCGAGTAAAAGTGCCACGAGTTGCTAAAAGGATGTTATACGGCCGTGCGTGTTGTTTGTTCGCTCGACATGGTTGGGGGCACTATCGTGACCCTAGAAAATCGCACTTTTGCGTTAACAGATAACTAAAAAAAAGTTAATTAATAAGAAAGAAACTAACGCCTTATGGAAGAAATACCGTAGTATGTGATTGCTACTCTGCTAACTCTCTTCCCAAGTCTGGGTTCTATCACTTTAATTGTGAAGTATATTCTCGGCAGCAATTTTCTATTTGTATCTAACACTTTTTTGATTTTTTAAAAAAAAAAAAATTGTTTAGGTTTCAAAAAGGCAAGGTAAAGTCGGCCAAGAGCCTCTATAGAAACACTAATGCTTACTTAACAATTTGAAGATGTCGCGGTAGCGTAAATCTTCAAGAAGACATTATCATCACCTTTAAATACATACTTTATAGTCATGAATAGCTTTATCAAATTGATCCCTGTGATAATTAATAAATAAATTATTATTATTAAAATATAAAATTAATGACCAGGATTTTTTACTACTGGCAAAATATAACAGGCGGCAGTATACGATTGAAGCATCCCACCCGCTGGAAAATCTCCACACCTAAAATTTCACGAATTTTTGTACTTTATACAGCTATATACTATGGACTCAACTGCACAGATATTTTTTTAGTAAATTCGGGATGACAATTACTTATTTAAGAAGTTAATATTAATTAAAATTTTATATGATTGGTGTGGCGTCATCAATGTACGGTATAAGTAACAGGTCTGAACAATTAATAAAGATTAATACCTTTCAAATATGAAATATGGATAACAGAGTGATATGGGTAATGTGATATAAAATATCACAACCATTTTTAAATAATTTGAATAGTACAGCAGATTTTGAAAAAATTCGCTCCTTCCCACTTGGCTAGACTATTCGATCAATATTCGGTGTAGTGAGCGTATTTCCTATTAACTTTCGTACCCAATAACGGCTACTTCATTTAGTTGTAAATTGGTCTACTTCAGTCAAGATTAATCTCTAGTCATTGCAGTAAAGTAGGTCCCGAGTTTTACTTAATTACATTCCTTCAAGTTCATAAATATACGTTGTAAGTGTAACGCAAGGATTTTTTGCTACACAGAGCACAATTATAGAATTATGTTAATAAATAAAGCGTACACACGAATTTAAAGATTTCCGAATGAAAACGTGTTATTTCTATATTCATATAGCGTTTGAGGTGCGTGGCGTTTGGAATCGCCAATCCGCCTACCCTATATTTTTGAAGCTTTTCCTATTTTTTATTATCATTCTTAATTAGTCGAAGTTTCTATAATAAGGTTTTATAGAATTTATTTCATTTTTTCACCGTTGAACCATGGTGAACACATTATAGTAACTTAATAAATATTCTTATACAGCTACGAGTATGAGAAAGATAAGACGGATAAATGTCTACTCGTCTTAATTTCTCATATCCGCCAAATAAGTTTTAGCATTTTCAGTCCAATACTCAAAAGAGTTCAAAAGAAAAGCGAAATGCTTATTTAGAAATATGGAGATGATCTTAGTACAGCCAGACCCAAATCCCTATTTCAGAATTTACTAAATAGTTGCTCCCATAATAATATATAATCGATGACACTCTAAAGATATAAGTATATATGCTGTGCTTGCGACGTTAATGTACGAGATAGGAATTCAGGTAACTTTTCCTTCGGAGATTTTATAATAAAACTAAAACTAGGATTTATTCTAATATCTTGTAATATTGAAAAATGTGTTAACAGCCGTTTAGACACAAAAAAATTAACTACTATTTTATGATATTGATTCTTCACCTGTTGGTTAGTACCCACAACAGTTACAGTGTCACCTAGAACTTTGAATTGTAAGGTCTTTTATGGCACTGTACTACACTGGTCATTTTGTCTTTAGTCTCGTATGTCTTGTAATTACACTAGCTGCAGAACACACTCAGACAGGATCACAGCAATGATTACACACTAAAGATTGGCGGCAGAATAACCACCGCTGTGATCTATATAGATAGACTCCTTTCTAGAAATTCTTAACACTTTTGCGAAAAGTATAAAAAAGAGTTATGTTCGAAAATAATTAAGAGTCGTTTTGTTTATGCATATAAATATTCAAAATTAGTAGATTATTATTTCTTCTAATCAATTTAATCGCATCGCTAAATGATTCGGTCTTCAATGATAACTAAACATAATTATATAACACACAACAAAAAATAATTTCGTAACATCTATAATACTGAATATATATTACAATTTCCTAGTAATAGCAAATGGAATGTACAAAGCGTTAAGTAAGCTAAATTAATTAGCTAGTAATTACTTTTACCTCACAAGATGGCATTGCTTAAAGCAATGTTTTGCTAGGGCACGCAGCTGTATGACATTATAATTATATTTCGGTTGTACACGATAACCTTTTTCGTTTGTAATGAGTATCTTACTGTGAACAATGTAGTCGCATTATTCATTTAATGTATAATATTAAATTGTATTTCAAACCGGAGTGATGTTCGTTGGCCGTTTATTTTGAGCTGCAAAAGTTCACGCGTTTGCTCACAGTGTTTTGTAAAAACCATACTGTCCATTCAACTGTTAGCGAGTATCGATGAAACAAAATACAAAATATTTGTGACAAGTTATGGTCAAAAATTGAGAATTGTGAGTCATGCTATTACAATACTTTTTCTATTTCTGGGTATATTATAACACGATAGGTCAAAAACAAACATAAAAAGTTCAAAGTAAAGTAGGTTATTCGCCTTAAAATATAATTACGAGTATAATACGGACAAAACGAGTAACGTCGTCACCCGTCACTTTTTTTTTTTTTTTTTTTTTAGGACTGATGGTCACTGATAGCCCGAAGGCTTTTACAGCTTCGCCGGATTGAAAGGTGGCATAGCGCTGAGGGCGCTTAGCCGAAACCTTTATTTATGGATGACTGGCGCAAGGGCCCCCGAGAGGGGACCTCGGCTTGGACCGTCATCCTGTTCGCGAGAGTAACAGACTCGAGGGTGCCCAAGGGGGCCGGTCTCGGCTCGGTCAGTTACTGCAATCGGGAGGGCAATATTACTACTACTATAATTATTAATACCATGATTATTATTAGATAAGTTTACCACCAATTCGGAATGCGTTTCCGCTGGAGAAGAAATGGCGCAAGAAACTCCAGCGACGCTTCTGTTTATGACACTACTGCTAGGGGAAAACCGGCCTGAGATGCGGCGGTATCGCGAATAACTTTGTCTGATACGCCCACGCCGACGGCGGGGGCGGTATGATGGTGATAATGGGTGTTTGTGTAGTGTTGAGTAGAGCGCTTGGGCAATAGTGGTCGCGTCGTCAGGGTCCTCGAGGACGTGCCTCGGTCTCCTTTTTCCGCGGGTCGAGTTTTGGTGTATCGCGAGGGGGTTGTAAGTGGCGGCACTGACAACCAGTGGGTTGGGGTGCGTGGCGGCAGAGTCGAAGTATCGGCGAGAGGCCAACTTTAGATATTGGGCTATGGTAGGAAGCCCTAAATCGATATGAAGGTTAGCATTACGCACGAACCACGGTGCTCCCGTGGCTTTACGCATGAATCGATTTTGTATTACCTGAAGTCGGTGAATTTGACGCGGGGAGGCATGCGCAAATACGGGGCTTGCGTATGTCATAATTGGCCGAATACAGGCTTTGTAAAGTGTAATTTTATTACGTAGGGACATTTTGCTATTTTTATTTAGTAACGGATGTAATCGACCGAGTACGAACGCCGCTCGGTTCCTTACTCGGTTAATATGTGGACCGAAGCTGAGTCTCGAGTCTAATAGGACGCCTAAGTATTTGACTGTCTTTTCCCAGGGGATTGGACGATCGAATAACTCTATTGTGGGGAGATGCTGCGTTATGCGCCGCGAGAAGTACATGGCTGCACTTTTGATTGGGTTGACCTCGATCCTCCATTTCCGAAACCAGTTCCCGAGGGTTCGGGCTGCGGATTGGAGGCGTTTAGAGATAGTGTCTGGATTACGTCCAGACACATATAGGCAGGTATCATCTGCGAAGAGGGCGAGTTCGACGCCGCTGGTGTGCGGTATGTCGTTCGTGAAAAGGGTGTAGAGCACGGGACCTAGGACTGAGCCTTGTGGTACGCCGGCTAGGATGGGATGTGATTCGGATCGCACCCCCTCGACGCGGTAGCGGAAGGTTCGACTGCGTAAGAAATCTCGTATGATGAGTACGAGGCGATCTGGCACACCGAGTCCATATAACTTGTATATGAGCCCGTTGTGCCAGACCTTGTCGAACGCTTTCGCCACGTCGAAGAAGAGCGCTCCGGTATGAAGCCCGCGTATGAAGCGGGATTGAATGTGCTCCGTTATGCGGTGCACCTGCTGGGTACATGAGTGTTTGGCACGGAATCCAAACTGCTCGTGGATGGGGATCCCTCGAGACTGCATGAAGTCTCTTAAGCGGGCGAGAAGTAGGCGTTCGTATATCTTGCCTAAGGCCTTGAGGAGGCTTATAGGCCGATATGCGGTGGGATCGGACGGGTGTTTAGAGGGCTTTAGAATCCCTACGACCTCTGCTTCTTTCCAGGTGTTCGGAAAGATTGCGTTGGCCAGAGCTGCGTTGTAGATTAATACCAATAGCTGAATGATGGTAGTAGGCAGGAGCTTAACTACTTTGTTAGTGATACCATCGGGACCGGGAGATTTCCTCGGACGGAGGTTTTTAATAATAGACTCTACTTCGGTGCTGTTAACCGGCGGTATGGAATCGCGGAGCGGTTGAGAAGCCCTCCGATCGACCTCGCTGTCGACTAACGCGACGTGGGCGGAGTCGACCGGTAAGGTGCTTGGGGAGCATTGAGATTTTAGGCTGTCAGCTAGACATTCTGCCTTTTCTTCGTCTAGGAAGGCAGGCGGTTGGTTGGGTCGTACTAAAGGGGGCATTGAACGGGATGTGCCTCCTTTTAGTGATTTTGGAAGTCGCCAGAAGGCGAGGTGAGACGGTTCGATGTTAATGAGACTGTTATCCCACCGATCGTTTCTGAGCTCCTGCATACGTATTCGGACCTCACGTTGCAGGGTGCGTAGTGTTGTTCTATTGCTGACGGTAGGATATAAGTCGTGAGCGCGAGTGGCTGCGTTCTTGCGCCTCATTAGGTCTCTAATGTCGTTAGGCAGGATCCAGCGGTGGTCGTCCGCCACTGGGACCTGTCTCGAGGAATCCTCGACGACAGTTTGGATGTGCCTAGTGAGTGCATGAGCCGCAAGGTTCGTGTCACTGACTGAATTGATGGTGGATGGAATCGCATCAAGGTGCGGAGAAGTTTGCTTAAGTTTTTCGGCTAGCCTTTGCCAGTCGACTACTGTTTTTTTGGGTGGTGAGGCTTGGACGGAAGGTCCTAGCCGAAGTAGAACGGGGCGGTGATCAGATGTTAGTTCGTGGATCACCTCTATATCGCGGATGGCGAGATTTATGTTGCTAAGGATGGCTATGTCAAGCACATCCGGCGTGTGTCCCAGTGTATGCGGGAAGTGGGTCGGTATTGTAGGCGCCAGGACGTCGAAGTCGAGGAGGTCGACTAGCGAGTCTAGGGCCAGCCCACGCGGGTTGGTTGTCCTTGAGTTCCACCGGGTGTGCTTGCTATTAAAGTCACCGGCAAGGATAGTTGAGCTCCCGAGGGAGAGAAGTGCTTCGAAGTCGCTGCGTGTGATTTTGGCGTCATTTCTACATGGTAAGTAGACAGACGCGATAGTAATGGGGGAGTGGCCGGTCATGGCTAGCTGACAGACCGATGCTTCAAGATGGCTGAGTGGCGGTGTGACGACTGGTACGCAGTGCAAGGACTTCCCCAGTGCAAGGACTTCCACCCGTCACGTCTCGTTTCCCGCGAGGGCGAAAAGTGGGTACGTCTGTGGCCTCTGCCTTCCCATTTAAGGGATAATAAGATAAAGGCGTGACTGTGTGCATGTATAAATATATAATATAGTATATGTATGTAAAAATTAAATCTACACGAAAAACCGCTTCAACCACTGTCTCTATTTTTATAAATGAAATAAGCTTAAAAATATAAAGAAAGAAAGAGAACAGATGTGATCTACACTGTCATAAAATCTTTTAATAAATTTTCAATATACTCGTAAATACGCTATTTCTCGATTTCTCGACATTTTTCATATCGAATGTGACCAAATTCTCGGCAATTGTCGCTTTAAAAAGTCTCTACCAGAAATCCTATTGGTAAATGAAATTGAAATGTAAAAAATTATGAAATATTTGACATGCGTTAGCTCATAGTGTTTTATAAAAACCCACTTTTATTCCACTGGACACTCTCTTTCAATTAAAAATAATATACCTACCGCGTGGCCTAATGGTCAGAGTATCTGACTACGTTGCCGCGGGTTGGAATCCCAGCCAGAGCAAGCTATTTATCTTTTTAGATATCTTTCCTCAAACACTATATTGCAAGAAAATAATTAAGTAAAGTAAGTAATAAATAAAACAAAAGTTAAAAAAATTATACCTAATTTCACTTACGCATTTGTTTTATTGGTTAAAAAAATATTTTTTTCAAATCGACGATACTGTTATGGTATTAGTTAGTAAGTAAAGTTCAGATAAAAAATTGTGGTATTTTTTGTAACATCTGTGTAGTACTTGCGGTATTTTATTTGTAGGGCAATTATTAAGAGGTTTTATTATAAAAATAAATAATGTTAATAAATAATTGTAATAAAGTTGTAATGTCGGTATTTGAAAGATAAATACAGCTATTATAATTAACAGTTAATCTGAATATTTAATTGTTAATCGGAATGAGCGAAAGCCAAACTAGAATAGCTTTCTTCATCACATGCGATTAAGCATCAATCTTTCATCAATCTTTGTAATGGAAATTTTGAGAAGTACGTGGTATTTTAATTAAAAGTGCAATGCAATATTCAGATGCAATCTGGTGGGTGGCTTCAACAGCCAATGAATAATTTTTCGAAAACAAGCAGTTGTCTCATGTCTACGTTGTTAAGTATTTATTTAAAAACAAGTCATACACATGATGTTACTTGAAATTGCGAATTATTTATAATTCAAATAATTAAGTTACACATTTAATTCAACTCAACTTTACGGATTACATCACATTTCAACTATTTTTTTAAATTTTTATGTTCTTACGTTACATTTGTAGTTATTACGTTCGGGTGGGTGCTGCAAAGCGCTCGAAAATAGTTAAATAAACGCGGTAAAATCCGTAAAGTTTAGTTTTATTAAACGTGTAATATTCGCGTAAATACAAGAAATCATGATATCGGTACGTTTTAACTGTAACTATAAACTGTTTTTAACTTTGGACGCGTGACTTTGGGCGGTGACGGGCGCAGTGTGGTGTCACACAGAAATATTCTGGGTGACACAGCATTTGTTGTGGGCGGACGTTGCACCTACCATCAGGTGAACGTTTTGTTCGTTTCGTCACTTTATACATTAAAAAATAAAAATAAAATCCACTGCTGGACATAGGCCTCCCCTATACATTCGCTCATCTGGAGGGATTTGGCCATAGTTGCCACGCTTGGCAGGCGGGTAGGCAACGGCAGTTTATTTGTTAGGATGTCATCTCATTGTTTTAATTTTTCCCTGTGTCAACTTCTATGACACCCACAGGATGAGATGGGGCGGTAGATTTTTTTTCATTCCACACGACGGCTAGGAAGTTGTTACTATGATCAAAATAAGTGGGGGATAGTTCATTATTTACCAATAAAGTTCGTCAGTATTCCATTGCACATCAAATACCTCCACAATAGGATAGGGTTCTTAGTCATAATTCCGTATACAAGTATTTTAAAAAAGGTTTTGATTTTTTTATTGCATTGAATTTAGACCATATGTTAGCAGCATACTAAAATCCATCACCTAGTTCGTAAGTGCAATAAGAGATATTTCAATAAGGGTTACAATGCACTATGCATTGACCACCTGATAGTAAATAATCAATTTTGTTCATGGTTCATCTTTAACGATGAATCAATATGAGAACCCAATCACAGGGGACTAAAATGGACCTCTTTTTACAACAAAACACAGCAGAGTTATGTTGGTACTCCTTGTTGGTGTTCTGAGAACATGTTACTTCTTCGGTACATTAATCTAACTAAAGACTTATTTCAGTGTCTTACAGTGTCAGTATCTATCTGCAGTGTATATCTTCCACATAGAGACAAGCTATCTAGAAAATTAACAATAACAGAATTAATTATCTTCCACACCATTTTACTGCGCATGCCTATCTACTCGTAAAA
Organism: Luehdorfia chinensis; assembly: GCA_019845155.1. Lineage (NCBI taxonomy): Eukaryota > Metazoa > Arthropoda > Insecta > Lepidoptera > Papilionidae > Luehdorfia > Luehdorfia chinensis. Next base: position 1,639,790 of record JAHVAK010000223.1, read on the forward strand.
TATGCCCACGTACACTTGTTCGTGTTGCAATGATGGTGATGATGTTAAAACTATGAGAGAAATTTATTATCACCGGTTAAATAAATGACATCTAATATATTTTCGATGTGTTAAAACCGGCACTTTTAAGAGAAAAATAATGTCCTAGGGTCACTTTCTTCTTACTATTTATTTAATTTTAATGGAGGTTGTACAGTTTCTGGATATTTTTTTTATAGTCACTAAGAAAAAAAATACAGTGTGCGATTAAAAAATCCAATCAAACTCCATGTTGAGTACAAAGTTTTATTTTTGAACAGGCAAAGTTATTACTTCTGAAGCCGCTGAAATACTGTGGAAAGTTTTTCAATGGGCTTAGTTATCTTTTCGAAATTTTTCTCAATATTTGTCCAGACATAAAATCTGTGCATAAAAGCTAAGCTCGGCAAACTTTTTATAAGATAAATGATGCTTGTTATTTATAATCTAAATATTAACTCCTACTAAACATCTAAGTTCGGACCGTTGCGTTCGCTAGCGTGCTTGCGCTACAGTGAATATCTCCATAAATTTATTATATGAAGTCATCTAATGACCGTCCGAGGGAGACTGCGGGCCTCCGTTCGGACTGTCGACTTGTGTGTCGGAAACTCTGGGCGGTGAGAACCGCCCTGGAACACGGGTGTATCTGGTGTACGCGGTGTTATGAACGATAGCTGCGCGCCGCTCTCTACGGCGGTCGCGCGACGTTGTGCGTGTGATGTTGAAACTATTAACTGTGTGTACAGTGTTGTTCGGATCGTGGCTGACCGTATCGTGGTCAGGGAGTGCTGAGACGTCCGTGTCGTCTAGCACATTTCGCGGTCGACGTTTGCGTTCGGTCGCGTTTTTATTACATCGATAATTAGCTGCTTTAACCACCAGCGGGTTTGGATGAACCGCGGCTTTTTCGAAAAACCGCCGTGATACTTCTCTGAAGTGTTCAGAGAGTACGGGCATTTCACAGTCGCTGTGAAGGTCGACATTGCGTTGGTACCAGCCGGCTCCGGTGGCACTTCGCAAGAATCTGTTTTGCACCGCCTGCAATTTCTTTATATGATTGCCCGTCGCGTGTGCGAACGCGACGCATGCATAGGACATTACGGGTCTAATGCATGTCTTGTAGAGGCGAAGTTTGTGTCTTAAGCACATTTTGCTTGAAGAGCAAGTTAACGGGTAAAGACGGCTTGCGATAAAAGCCGCCCTGTTACGCACGTTCTTAATGTGAGCAGCGAACGACATCGCTGCGTCTAACGTGACCCCGAGGTATTTGACGCTCTTTTCCCAGGGAATAGGGCGTCCGAATAGGGTGATCGAGCCTAGCTGATTGTTGCCGATTGTGTGGTAACGTCTAGCTGGCTTGGGCGTGCCCCTCGAGAAGTATATTGCTACACTTTTCTCGGGGTTAACCTCTATTCTCCATTTCCGGAACCATTCGCCTAGGCGATCGGCTGCGGCTTGGAGCTGAATCGTTATGCGGCCCTTGTGCTTATCGGAATAATACAGGGCCGTGTCATCTGCGAAAAGCGCAAGATTGACTTTAGGGTCTTTAGGTATATCGCTAGTGTATAGCGAGAAAAGGAGTGGAGAGAGGCAGGAGCCCTGAGGGACACCCGCACGGAGAGGGCGGCTTGAGGAGCGCGTTCCCTCTACCCGGAAGCGAAATAGGCGATTGGACAAGAAGGCTCGTATGATGTTCACGAGTCTGTCCGGCACTTTTGTGTGATACAACTTGTAATACAAGCCGTCGTGCCAGACTTTGTCGAATGCCTTTGCGACATCGAAAAATAAGGCCCCTGTGCCTACTGGCTTAGGGCGGTCGTGAAAGTTTTCTAATATGTGCTCCGTTAGGCGGTGCACTTGATGGGTACACGAGTGTTCGGGGCGAAAGCCGAAACTGCTCGTCTGGAAGGATGTTATTATTAAGGACGTAGTCTTTTAATCGACTAAGGATTATTCGCTCATAAATCTTGGCCATCGAGTTGAGGAGACTTATTGGGCGATAATTGGACGGGATGTTCTTCGGCTTGTGAGGCTTCGGAATACCTATAACGTCCGCTTCCTTCCAGTCGTCCGGGAAGGAGCAGCTGGAGAGGAGCGCGTTGAAAATACTGACTAACAGACACAATAGCGGCGTAGTTAGACATTTGATCACCCTGTTGTTTATGCCATCGAGGCCGGGCGCGGATCGGTTTTTAAGATTTTTAACAATCTTCGTGACTTCGTCGAGAGTCACTGGAGTCAGTGGTTCGCCCACTGGTGGTATGGCAGCCCTGCGTTCGAGTTCCGCGGCCACCTGCTGCAGGTGGTCGGGATCCGCAGGCGCGAGAGACGGAGTGCATTGGCTCTCTAGACTGTCTGCAAGGCATTCGGCTTTTTCGCTGTCGTCGAAGGCGAGCGAGTTGTCGTTCGATCTAATAAGTGGCGGCATGGGTGAGACCGGCTCTGCTTTGAGAGACCGTGCCAACTGCCAGTAGGCAGTGTGCGACGGCTCGATTTCTCCAAGCATAGTGTCCCAGCTATCTTTAGTGTACTCAGATAAGCGCTCTTTAACATCCCTTTGTAGGAGACGCAGTCTGAGTCTATTCGCGTCTGTTCTATATCTGTCGTGCGCTTTGGCCGCACGGTTCTTTTCTCTAATCAGGCGTCGGAGGTCCGCCGGTAGATTGCAGCGTCGATCGCTCGACACCGTAACCGTCCGGGAGGATTCTCCGACGACTGTTTTGAGATGACCTGAGAATGATTTTATCGCTCGACAGGCTACCTCTGGCGAGTCGATAATATCTGGTATTTCATCCAAGTGCTGGGAGCTCGTAGCCTCGAGTTTGACCCCGAGGGTACGCCAGTCCACAATGGATTTAAGGCAAGCGCCAGGCCCCTGCACTACGGCAGTATATAATTGTTATTAGATATTTAAGGTCTGCCATAGCAATTAATTAGTAATAGTGTTGTGATAGTTAATTTATATAGTAATTCCACTATCTTCCTTCCCGTAGCCCTGTGGCCTAGTGGTCCGAGTATCTGACTTCAACATTTGTGCAAAAACACAAATACGTGGTTTTTGGTTCCAGTAACGTAATGCACGTGAATTTCTCTTTAAAGTGCACTCACAAGTAGGAGAAATACTAATCGATCATATCTCAAGAGAAAAATTTTACAAATGCGCAGAAAGTCAATTTCTTTATCAATATATTACGTTATTATCGATATGTTTTGTGATGCGTCCAAATAAATCTATGCGAGCTTGTTATAATCAATACTTATTTGCATTTGGAAAGTAAGTTTGAATTTAAAAGCTTAGTGCACACAAAAAGTATACGACTACAGAGAGAATTCGTATGAGTCACGAGAGCTTTCTCGCACTGAGCTTTTTTCAAATTCATTGAGATCGGAGCTATGAAAAACGCTATGAAGTGGTACAAACGATATTTTCGTTTCATTATAGGTAGGGAATTATTTTCGTTATACTTAGATATTGTATTGCTAAACTGAATATCATTAATGTCAATATAACAAGAAAGTGACGAGACGAGCAAAGCGCTATGCGGCACCACACTGCGCGCGTCTACCTGAAACGTAATTTCTTAAGTCTCATATGACCAGTAGTTAGATGACCGCGTGGCCTAGTGGTCAGAGTGCCTGACTTCTACGCCGCGGGTCCTGGACTCGATTCTCAGCCGGAGCCAACATTTGTGCTAAAACACAAATTGTTGGTTTTCGGGTCTGGTTGTGTTGTGGTCTGGTTGGTCCCGTGTTTCTGACACTGCATCCTAGCCTACCTCCGATCTTATCGCATCAGCGTTACATCGGGCGCGGGTAGGTTGGGACGAGTGAGTGCCTCTGTGTTTGCGCGTATACTTGTGGCACTATAATATCTCCTGCGCAGTTGATGGCTCTCGACAGTATTCGGAAGATGTCGCCGTGGTCGAAATCGGCTAGGAGAACATCAGTTAGACTATCTCTCAGTGTTCTTCAGACCGAACAAGTAATGTCTGCAACATTACTACTTCACGGCAGAATAACTGGTCCTGCAGTGGTACCTAGAGGGATTCCTGCATAGGAATCGTACCACCAGTCTTATAAAAACAATTAATTGAGATTTAATTGGTATTAACTACATTTATTCATCACCATCATCATTTCCTTTCCCTCGTTCTAGATTCTTCGCTGAAGAGCGATGTAGGCGTCCATACGTCACATAGAACTTGTACCGTTACCGTAGTTGTGTGAGTATATATACATATGAATAAGTCGAGCGTTCCCTAATATATGAGAACACTAACTACTTAAAGTGCAAGTTTCCTTTCATATGATTAATAATTATGTTGCTTTTAAACTTTTCTGTCATACGCAACTGCAGTTAGGAAATTTAAGTGCAGTTTCATTAAAATTTTATGAAGGGATTTCTGTGAAGTATTCGACAACTTGTATTATACTAGATTTAAAAGACTATCATCGTTTTCCTCGAAGTCAACGTGTTTTATATAGAATTTGATTATATGAGTTCATTCTTTTAATTACTCCATATTCAATTAATGATCTCATTCCACAAACAAGTATAATCTGGTGTTACTCGTAATAATTATGACTAAGAACAATGTCCTTTAAAATCTGTTATAGTGGAAATATTAGTACCACGCTCGGTTTTTACTGAATCAGGTAAGTCTGTCTGATATTCGCTTAAAATCTGTGTGACTATATTTTTTTAGAAATACATCATAATGAAGGAAAAGAAAGGTAATTTGCTAAAATCGGCATTAAAAATAAAATAGTGTGTATTACCTAGTTTTTGAAGAGCACCGCCCGCTCTCCCTCAGTAGCGTGCACAAGCAAACCAGGAACCGCGACCAGATACCCTCCACCACTACAATACTATCACTAGGAAATATACACCATTGAAGTCACCCAAAACGTGGCTTTAACAAGCGTTATAGACTCTACGACAGACAGACGCCAAGTGTCTGTCTAGGTGGTCCCTTAAGACTTATGAACTGATGTCTCAGGGTGACGTGCGCAGTGTGGTGTTACACAGAAATGTTCTGGGTGCCACAGAATTTGTTATGGGCAGACGTTGCACATTAGGTGAACGTTATACGCGTCTCGTGACTTTATCTCATAAAAAAGCGTTTGACAATGACATTTCACAAATTAGCATTCATCGAGGAAGGAAACTTTATAAAGTTAAAGACGTTTTTAAAATGAACAATACATTTTTGCAACCATATTTTACACCAGGTATTTTTCGTCTTTTTGAAGTCCCGGGAGGTATTTTTAATGCTGTAGCTTTGAAATAAAGGAAATGGATCTACTATTGTTAAATTTAAAAGACGTAATAAAAAAAAAGAATTGAAATTCCTTGATTGTAAAAATTTTTAAAGTATTTAATTACAAATTTTATTGTATTGTATTTAAATCTCTCTTATTAAATAAGATTCAAGTTAGCCTAGTGATCAAAATCTTTTCGTAGTTAAGTAAATTTTTATTTTATAGCTAAGATACAAAAAAGACAAATTTAAGAAAACTCAAAAACTTTTGGAATAAGGAGTTACGAATATGACTTGCATTGCACATATTTGCAAGTCTGGCCTACATGCTTGGTTTGGAAGAAATGGCCATTGTCATTTTTCTGAGCGAATGTGCAAAATTTAATTTGAAAAAAACATATCAGGCCGTTTTAAAAGCTGAACAAATTAAAAAGTGCATTACTTTTTACACTATGTCTTGTGGTTATACATTTTAGGTGCTGTTATTAAATTTTTTTTTTTACATGGTTGGGATCTTTTTATTTTTATTTTATTTTTTATATTTATTATGTAAAGTGATGAAACGAGCAAAACGTTCACCTGATGGTAAGTGTAACGTCTGCCCATTGCAAATGCTGTGTGACACAGAACATTTCTGTGTGACACCCCACCGCGCCCGTCACCTTGAGACATCAGTTCTTAAGTCTCATATGCCCAGTGATTGCACTAGCTCACAGTGCCCTTCAAACCGAAACATAATTATGTTTGCACACTGCTGCTTGAAGACAGAATAACTGGCCCTGAGGTGGTACCTACCTAGACGGATTCCTGTACAGGAATCCTACGAAAATGATGATGATAATTACTAATAACTTATATTTATTTATTCATTTTATCTTTATTGTTTACACCTTAACCTAAGGGCTACAATGGGCGGACTTAATGCCTTGTGGCATTTTCTACCAGTCAACCCTGGTTGATGATGAAAAATGGCAGGTGCTATCTATATAAAAGTAAGATGCTATTTAAAAGCAACTTATGATAATATATAAATATAATCAATATAAATAATAAAAAAGGTTTCACTATCTGGGAGATTCTCATGACTGTTCTCTCCGTTCCTCGGGTAATCTCAAATTGTCTCGTCGTATCTCATCTCACTCTTTCGCCTTAACGGCTATAAGACTCTGGAACGATATACCTCTTGACATTAAAAAAGCTCCTAACAAGTTTGCGTTCATAATTAAAGTACGGGAATATTTTAAAAATTCGCTGCAAGTTTGAATTCTATTTTTCTCTCTTATTCGTGTGAATGTGTGTTTATTTATAATGTATGTATGTATGTGTATATTTACTTGTATATGTATATCTGTGTATATGTATGTATTGGTATAATTATGTATATATATTTTATAGTTCATGTATTTATATTTATAGATAATAAATTATTTTTTACTGTCTTATTGTTCGCTGCACCGCCTATCATATGATGTTTTTCTCAGCTTTGCCTTATGGTTGAGTGATAGAGAATGCCTTTAGGCATTAAGTCCGCCATATGTACCACATGTGCATAAAAGCTTAAATAAATAAAAAATATATAAATTTTTACATACCAAACTAATTACGTTATTTGTTATTTATTCAATTTATATATGTATATAAATTGAATAAATAACATACAAAAATAGATAAAAGTGAAAGAAACAAATATGTCAAATGTGATCCTTCTATAAATAATATTCTCGAAGTAATCATTTAAAAATGTTACTAGTTATTAGGAGTTTTCTTCCAGTATCTTAATATAATATAAAAGTCACAGCCGAAGAGACAAATTAGTACTAATTCTAAATCACGTCAATGCGATGTTGAAAATTAGATTGAAGGCACATATAAATTCATTCAAAATAAAAAGTGATGAAGTTAACAATAATAAAAATTAAGTTTAATCTGGTTTCATAGAGATTTTTTTTATTGAATAAAGTGACGAAACGAGCAAAACGATCACGTGATGGTAAGTGCAACGTCTGCCCATAACAAATGCTGTGTCACCCAGAAAATTTATGTGTGACACCATACTGTGCCCATCACCCTGTGACATCAGTTCTTCAGTCTCACATGCCCAGTGATTACGCTAGCTCACAGTGCCCTTCAAACCGAAACACAGTAATGCTTGCACACTACTGCTTCACGGTAGAATAACTGGCCCCGGGGTGGTACCTACCTAAACGGATTCCTGCATAAGAATCCTACTACCAGTGAATTACGGTTACTATAAAAGTTTCAAGTCAGCTTTTTTGTAATCGTTGAGTGCAAAAATATTTACGAATTTTTACATGAATGGATGAGGAGCTCTACCCTTTTTATCACCCTTATTTATATATAAAAAAAGTTTGATTCTTGTACTGAAATCCGTAATCCTAGATTGCTGTGTAGTTACGTCGTAAGAGTCTGTCACTCTTTACTCTGTAGTCATTCGATAGATTTCATATGCGATCGAAGTAATGGTACGGTTTTTAATGGTGGTAGGATTCCCATGCAAGAATCCTTCTAGTTAGGTACCATAGCAGTGTCAGCTTCGGCCCTGAAGCCGTAGTTTACAAACATTACTTACTGTGTTTCGGCTTACAGGGCACGGAGAGCAACTGTAATTACTGGGCATGTGAGACTTAAGAACTGATGCCCCAGGGTAACGAGCGCAGTGTGGTGCCACACAGAAATGTTCTTGAGGACACAGCACTTGTTGTGGGCAGACGTTGCACCTACCATCAGGTGAACAATTTTGCTCGTCTCGTCACTTAAACCAATAAAAAAAGATAATTTTTAAATTATCTATATGCATTGGTTCTAAAATTTATCTGAATGATTGTTATGCGGCCCGCAGCTTACGGACGCAGATGATGACTGCGATCTAAAGTTAGTCAGTAAAGTTGTAAAAGTTGATTTTAATATTTCTCTCATTTGAATAGCCAGCGTATTCATTCCAGTATAGAACAGGATTTTTTGAATCTTATGAAAATAGTTTGCCATATCGAAAATAAGCAACGAAATCATGCACAATTAAATATTTTACTTAATTTAATAAATTATCACATAAAAATAACAACAAAAAATTATGAATACGCCTGGAGCGGTGTTACCGCACGACCGATAGCAAGTGCAGGGCCACGGTGCCTCGCGACCCTGGTCACATCGATCGATACTGCGAATGAACGTAATCGCATATGAACCGTTCGTCATAGTCGCGGTCGCTAGGATTCGAATACGACTGGGAAATGAATAACTGAATAAACCTAAAATTTACATATTTAATCGCGTTAAATTTTAGTTACATTCAATGAAAAAAAAAAGAACAGTATTCGAGTAAATCGTTAAAGAAACTAACAATTTCCTATATGGATATTTTCTCGCATTTATAAATTTAATTTCTCGTAAATATGGTCAAATGTACGCAAAAAAACGTTGAGTGTAATGTGTATTGTTCGCGTAAATATAAGAAATCATTATACTAAAAAAATATTATTGATAACATATAGATATACCGTGTAGTGGCGGCTTAAGAGAATCTGCCACTCCATCTCATCTCGTGGGTGTCGTAAAAGTCAACAGCGGGAAATATAAAACCAGCACATTCTGGGATAAAATGTATTTCGACGCATATATGCAAATTAATCAACATTTGGGTATTTTAATCAACTGACCCAATGAAACATATATAACAGACGAAATGCACTCGACTGTGATAAATCCTTAATTACTTTCGGGCCACTCACCGGTTTCGCTCTAATAACGTTCAATAAAGTTCCAGATTTTAGTTGGAAGTACATGAGTATGCCGTGTGGTAGCGGCATAAGAGAATCTACCACCCGATCTCATCCCGTGGGTGTCGTAAAAGTCAACAGAGGGAAAATAAAAACCAGGAGATAGGCAGCAGCATCTTCCTGGAACATCTGAATTAATAAACTGCGGTTGCTTACCCGCCTCCCGAAATATCTACAAACTTTTGTGGCAATCTATGGGGGTGGCCTATGTTCAGCAGTAAATTCTATAATAATATATTATAAGAGATGTAGTAAATTATGTATATCTATCTATCTGGCCTTCACGTCAAAGTCATTCGGACTTCAAATTTACAAAGTGACGAGATGAGCAAGATGTTCATCTAATGGTTAAGGAAACGTCTTCTCATAATAGTTGCTGTGCCACCCAGAATGTTTCTGTGCGGCACCACACTGCGCCAGTCCCCCTGAAACATCAGTTCTCAAGTCTCATTAATTGCCCTTCAGACCGCAACACAGAAATATTTGTACGCTATTGTTGATTCACGAGTGAATAACAGTACCTGCGGTGGTTCCCACCTAGACGGATTGCTGCATAGGAATCCTACCATACGTACAGTAAAGTCGTACATTATTTTTAGTGGAAATTGGAGTATATCAAGAAAGTAGAATAAAATCTAAAAAAAAAAAAAACGTCTGTCAGTGCTATTTGAATTTTTTGTTAGTATATTCGAAAATTATATAATGCCTGATGTTTTTCATTTAGAAAACGACGACCGCCTGGCTTAATGGTCAGAGTACTTGACATCTACGCCGTGGCTCCTGGTTTCGAATCTCAGCCGGAGCCAACATTTGTGCTCAAATACCAATTGTTGGTATTCGAAGTTGGTATCTCGTGTTGTTACTATCGGGGCTCTTGGCCTCCTGATCACGGTAGTCTGCGCCATTCGCGGAGATGAACGTGTTACTGTATATGGCTACTAATGGTGGCAATAGATGGTGGCAATATATGGTGGCCGTTGTTTCGACCGGAAGTTTGTGAGTGTGTTTTATCTGCAGGAGATACGAGTCCTTTCGCGCCGTCCTGTACGCGGTACTAGCCAACCGGGGGAGACCTCTTGCGGGAAGGTCAGCTAACGACCAGCGAGCAGGCGTCAGGCTTAATTATGATCGTGTCCTGCTTCTCTATATTATCCTCTATATTATTTATCATTTTCATATTGTAGGACAAAGAGATGTGAGTGGCAAACCCGACTAGGGATTCCTTAGCACCGTTTTCATAAAAAAAAAACTGTTTTGAACACTACTGACGTTATTTAATAGTATTTAATTGATGTGATTGAAGTATTTAGACAACTTAGTATTAAATTTCATTTAATGTTCAATGCGATCACAGAACTACAAGGACATCAAAACAACCGAAAGTGTAATTAGCTTAATAATTTCTTGCCAAATGGTGAATACGCTGACCCGTGATTATGTAGGAAGTTTTGCCACTGTCGAATGCCGTCTAAATGTATTATTCCGAAGGATCAATGTATGATATTCACGACTACCGATCGGTCAAAAAATACAGCCCGTCCTAATAAGAATACGCACCGATTGGGTTGACAAAATCAGTTTTTTTTTTTCGTGTTAAGTCAGATTTTTTTTAATGAAATTAGTTTTATTTTACGTTTCAGAGTGCCCTGTGCAATCTTTGAATAGTGCAGCCACTTCTACACTGTACAAGATTTTACGGTATTTTATTTTTAAAATGCTTAATTCTATATCTTCTCCAACACAATCACATGTACAGTTCGTTATTGACATTTACATGTTGCGGGCTAATATTAATAAATATTAGGCTGTATTACCGGAAATTCTAGTTATTCCTACCTAGTTTGAGTGGACTTAGAAGTATTGACTACAGAAGACTCAAATTGTTTTATCTCAATATTTTTACTAACATTTAATCTGTTATAAGTAATAAAGTATTTAATAAAATGTTTTTCTTTGGCTTTCGAAGTATAATACAATTAAAGTCAGAGCCAAGTACGCGAGTGACCTGAGTTCGATCACCGGTGCCGGCACCTCTTCTGCAATTTTAAGTACCACGTGCTCAACGATGTAGGAAAATATCGTGAGAAAACCTGCATGTCTGAGGATTAAAAAATATTTCGAGAACGTCTGTGGTCCGCCAACCCTTTTTTTACTCTTTACTTTTTTAGTAAATTAAAGTCGTTACTAATTTAAATAATACCCCGAGATATTTTATTTCGACCACAGTAATTTGTTTAAATGATCGTGTATAGTGTATCTGTATACCATGTCAACCACTCGTAGCTATAGGGCAGCTACGCTAACCACAATAGCGACATTAAAACTACGCGGTGCGATTTCATGAAATGGCAAACACAATGTTAATAGTACCCAAACGAGCAAAATTTTGTGTGGAATGCTTATTGCAATGTTTTTTTTAATTATTTGTGTAATGTTTTTTTTATTATTTATTTTAAGCTGATAGGTTTCCGGCAGAGTAGAATAGCACCTACCTCTTGTCTACTGAGGTGTCGTAAAAGCCGATAAGATATTGTACGGAGAGCCTTTATGCGTACACCATAATATGGAATGCTGTCACTTTTTTGACTCGTACCAAAATGGCATCGACATGGTTTGCCACCCGTCACTTCTCGTTTCCCGCGAGGGCGAAAAGTGGCCTACCTGAGTGGCCTCTGCCTACCCCTTATATGGGAAAAAGGTGTGTTTGCATGTATGTATGTATTATTCAGTTTTATTGAAGGAAGTGACGAGACGAGCAAGTATAAAACAACCTACATATTACGAGTAATATATAAATAAATATGTTACTTGACGGGCTTTTGACTTAGACAATGTTCTGTCAGTTACTAAGAGACGATGTCGAGAGACCCAACTCGTAGGACTTTGGTAATTAAGGCAATGTTTAAGGCTCTTATTTAGGATCTTTCTTGCATTGACACATTAATGGCTCTACATATTGAGTGTATCTCTTTCAGATCATTTAATCAATTAAATGGCGAATCAGTCTTTAGTGATGACAATATGCACGTTTGCTGTTGAGTCGATTAATCCATGGGGGGCTCGAAAGTAAAGCTTACATTGATGCGATATTTAGTAGATTCGTTAAAGTTTCGATTAAACCATTAAGTTATTTTGTCTGATGTTCTCCTAGCCGATTTCGACCACGGCGACAACTCCCGAATACTGTCGCGAGCCATCAACTGCGCTGGAGATATTATAGTGCCACAAGTGTACGCGTAAACACAGAAGCACTCACTCGACCCAACCTACCTGGGCCCGATGTAACGCTGATGCGATAAAATCGGAGGTAGGCTAGGATGCAGTGTCAGAAACACGGGGACCATCACAACACAACCAAACCCGAAAACCAACAATTTGTATTTTAGCACAAATGTTGGCTCCGGCTGGGATTCGAACCAGGACCCGCGGCGTAGAAGTCAGGTACTCTGACCACTAGGCCACGCGGTCGTCTATGTCTATCATGGAGATGATGATTACTTACTACACACAAAGTATACGCACTCACACACGCATACAAAAAAGCTCTGTTTCCGCTCGCATGTACCCGCAATAACACTAAAACTAGAGTGCCTAGCTAAAATAATTAACAAAAAACCATTTTTATGTGCCACGTTTTTAAAACGCTCTAAAAGTATAAAGTTAGTTAATAATCAACTAGCTGTTGCCCTCGACTTCGACCGCGTTGATATAGGTTTTTAGATATCCCGTTTGAACTATTTGATATTCCGGGATAAAAAGCATCCCATGTCCATCTCCAGGAAGCAAGCTATATCTATAATTTTGACAAGGTCGGTTCAGAGGTTGAACCGTGAAAAGGTAACAAACAGACAGAGGGACAGAGATAATTACTTTCGCATTTATAATATTAGTATGGATTGCAAAATTTGTACCCGTAGGACAGACAGACAAGAAAGCTTATATAGCGTAATAATGAATTGTCACCATTGGAACTAAATTTGACCTGAACAGGACATATATGAAAGCGAGTTAATAAAAACGTGGTAAAATATCAATGGATGGTATTAATTTACTTTTGATGAGTTTAAATAACAGGAATTTTCACATTTAGTACCACTAGACAAATATCACTATATTGATAAAAATATTATTATTTGTGCTTCACTATACCGTTTCCGCATTTTATATTCATAGTAAAGTTGTTCTTGGTTTTTTTAATAAAAGTTAAAATTCTCAAATTTTCTTAAATATTACAACTTTTAAATATTATATCACGATTTTCCTTTGTATTTCATAATTTTTATTGTATTTTATAATTATGAATTCCTGCATATGTATAACCAGACCGGACACCGTGGTGTTATGGTTAGCCGCCATTAGTACAATGTAATATTGTTGAACCTGAATATAAATTTGTTCTCATCGTTTATATCGGCTTATAACATAAATATGACTCGTTAATTCGCGAACAAATGTTTGTGAACATCTTATGAATTATAGATTACAAATTTCAAACAGACGTCGTTACTTTCTGGTAAAAAGTTGGTGAATGATGAAAAAGTATGCTTGCAAGGCTTATTTAATGCAAGGAACACGGAACATGACCGCACGGTTAACGGTCTAAGGTAAGAGTTTTAAGTTCTTGAAGGTTTACTTACGTATTTCATTCATCTTGTATTTTAAATTAAACTTGTACGGCATCGACATCAAACACCGTGGGTATGTGACCCTACACACCCATTTCGTATATTTGATTACTTTATAAAGTAAGTATCCCAGCGCTAGTGTTACATAAGTCACAAAACATACCCAGACCTCATGTAAATTAATAAAATTTAAATGACTTCTTAATATAAATTAAACCTCAAATCAAGTATAAAAATTCTATGATTTACAAACAATTTAAATTACAGATTTTTAATAAAACTAATTTTAAGGATTTTAATTTAGTTTTTAATTTTGAAACTATTCGAGTGCTTTGCGGCATCCATGGCCACGGGGAGACTGAGGTGACAGATGCCCCGATGTCATAGTTCATCCAGGGTACGTTCAGCTTTTAATTATTATTTTTGGTCCGATCTACAGAAAATTATTTTACAGTGTCTTGAAGTCTTGCAGTGGTACGCGTGGTTTTGATTTGATTTTATTAATTATAGGATCTCAAGTCGATGGTAGTAGCCAACCATATTATCTATTGAAATTAGGCTGTTTTTAAATTTCGGTAGCCTCTTGAATCATCCTTGGTAGAAGTCTTAGCCTTTTGCAAGGATTTGTGGTCTATCAAATCTGATGTGATCCAGAACATGGTCACATACTGCAGACTTCCTGGAGCTTCGATGCTTCACGTCAGCCATGTGTTTTAATTAAATGTTTAATATTCGCGTAAATAAAAGAAATCATTATCAAATTATAGATTATTAGCAGTATAAGTCATATCGTTTGTAAATAGCGAAAGCAATCATTTTGTTTTTATCCAAAATTAAAAAATATACGAAATTTTAAAGTAAAATCAGCCACTGCGTAAATTATTGCATCCATTTGCTTTAGTGACATAAACAAATTCACAGTACATAGCTCTGCTTTTATCAAAGAAATAAAATATGTACCACGAAGAGCTGAAATACAATTTCGATCATTCGGTGAACGTAAATAGCTATTTGACTGTATTATGTATCTGCCAAAAAGAGTTATGGCTCTATTCGGAGTAGCGTTCGCTCGTATTACATTTCTGTCCTATGTGACTTATGATCGTGCTATTCATTGGTTTGTATCCATAAAAATATTTTGGTGTAATATCGAAAAATGTTTTATCGTTTATCGGATACTGTTTTTATTTTGCTGATCTACTTATCAGGAAAAAAAATTATATTGCATATTTAAATGTTAATATTTCCTGTGTTATTGTGTATGTAACAGCGATCTAAGAGTATGTATCGTCCCTGTAGAAAACTTGTAATGAATGAAGAATATGCATAAGCATTCTTATATTACAATATCACATAAGTTTGTATTTGGGATTGTTAATCTGTGATAATTAAGATTATACTAAACTATCGGCTTTCCTTATAGCATTCATATATATGTGGGAATCATGCAATACAATTTGATGCTCAGACAAACTATAATCCTAATAAATTTAAATATCGTTGCTTAGACTAAGGCAAGGTAAAACTTTATCTCCTTAATAATACAACTACTTGTACTAGACTACTACTACTAGACAACCTTATTTAATGATGACCGATTGGCCCAATGGCCAGAGTACTTGACTTCTACGGCGCAAATCCTAGAAATCCTGAAATTTGAATCCCAGCCGTAGCTAACCCTTGTGCAAAAACACAAATTGTTAGTTTTCAGTTCTGGCATGTTGTGTTTGGTCCGTGTCTCTTACACTGCATACCAGCATACCTCCGATCTTATCGCATAAGTGTTACATCGGAGTATCGGACGCGAGTTGCTTTGGACGAATGAGTGCCTTAATGTTAGCACATACGTCTTCTGCGTAGTTTATAGATTCTGACGTCAGCCAGTAGAGCATCACATCCCAAGTAGCAGCAACTCTGGAAAGGAATCCAAGGAAATTAGATTGGCTACTTTAATCTCCGTCACCAATCTTCGTAGTGGTCGTCAATGGGAGTATCGATGGAATCTCTCTGTTGGATCTGTTATCTAGTTAATAGAATAAGGCGAAACTTTGCAGGATACTTTGCAGAAATCCATTATAATAAAGGAGAGAAAATTAATTTGTTAAGACCCGCATGCAAAATTTAAAATGGTGTGTTTTACCAAGTTTTTGAAGAACATCATCCGCACTCACTTATTACTAGTTTGAAACTGTATTCTGGGGTGGAGAAGAATTTTGGCTCTAGGTTCAAAACTATAGTTTGTGACATAATGTAAAATTAATACGTTGTTTTCATTAAATTTGTCATTCCGAAGTTTAGCAAAGAATTGGTGATGCAGTCAGGCAATTACTTGAATAGTAATAGCAATATAAGGAAAAGATCCGCTTTTGGAATACTATACTATGCTATAATTGTATGAATTGGATTACTGGTAAAGTTGATATTTTGTTTGTTATAATTTTGTAGATAGAAGAGAGGGCTAACGAGCAAGCGACTCCTGATGGTGAGTCATCACCACTGCCTACGAACATCACTCCAAATTGTTTACTGGGCTTCGCAGTTAATTACCAGTATGCAATACCAAATCTGGTTTTCATCTCACACGATCTCACTCACTAAATTAAGGGATTATTGGTAATTATGATAATGCCAATAAAAAACCAAAGGACCAGTCTTTCCAACAGTGAAAACTCCTATCCATCCGTTCATCCAATCCGTCATCATAGAAGAGAACAAAGCGAAATGCTACGTTAATTTACAAGAAGTGAAAAATATAAATAAAGCTTTAGTGTTACAGCTTTGATCAGACGTATTTTATTGCTTTTCGAGTCTAAAAACTTGGCACTGGCGTTTTTGGCACAAACTAGCTTTTATAGTTAATCAATGAAAGGCCCAAAAATATCACGGCAAATAAGAGATAAGAAAAAATATTATAATACTAGCGTGATTAACATGCAGCAGCGTCTAAACTCCGAGATATCTGTAGTGATATAAAAAAGTTGATGACTTCGATGAAGAAATTATGATTCTGCCCAAATTATTATACCCATTAAATGTTAAGAATTTCGTTCTCACCGGCAGCCTTCAAAGAACAAAAATATGAAACTAAAGTAACTTTCTTTTAAAAATGTTCAAAGATTTAATCTCACATCAAATACTTTTCAATTAAGCTTAAAGAGTTGACGTCAACGTCAGTGAATCGTATTAGTTTGAAATATTTTAAATTCTGATAAAGACAGATACCGCAGCATAGTCAAAAAGTAAAATTTAAAAAGGAATTTGAAATTAAATCATTGCGCACGGTAAGACTGATTGTTATTGAAATTATAGTAGTTATCTTTTCTTTTCTCCTAAATTTATAATTAATTTTGTATTGAAGTAAGTGTCAAGAATTCAGTCGTTCACCTGATGGTAAGTGTCAGCTGCCCATACTCACACTCCCTTTTCACCGCACTGCGCTCTTCACCATAGGACATCGGTTCTCTAAACCATGTAATAACACCTTCTTCTTTCTTCAGCTGACTTCTGTGCCTTTTAAACCGAAAAACAGGGGGGTTGTATACAGATATTTGACGACAGAATAACTGGCACTGCGGTGGTACTACTCTACCTAGGTTTTTTTCATAGAATTCCTTCTGCTAATACAAAAATGGATAAATTCAAAAAAAAAATTGAATTATCTTTTTAACGTTGATTGTTGCGCATGTTGTTGCGATGTTGCAAGAAATTTAAAGAAACAACCGATCGATCAAGATTAATTTTTTACTGAGTAAGAAACCTTTATCTGATAGACGGAAATCAGTTTTTCATCGATTCTGGAAAAAGTATGCATGATTCGGCACAGTAGAAAAGCATCTACCTCTTCCCTACCGAGGTGTCCTAAAAGGTGACTAAGGTATTGTGCAAAAAGCAAAATGCGGGCTTCGGGAGTGGCCTCTGTCTAAACCTTCTATGGGAAAAAGGCGTCACTGTATGTACATATATGTATGTATGTATGTATGTGTCTATGTTTTACACGGACCAGATACTAAGTAACTGGCAAACACATATTACATCGTAGTCCTAAGAGCGACCGCGTAGCCTAGTGGTCAGAGTACCTGACTTCTACGCCACGGGTCCTGGCCTTGAAACCCACCGGAGCCAAAATTTGTGCTCTAACACTGTTGGTTTTCGGGTTTGGTTGTGTTGCGATTGTCCCCGTGTTTCTGACACTGCATCCTAGCCTACCTCCGATTTTATCGCGTCAGCGTTACATCGGGCGCGGCTGGTGTTTGTCCGTACACTTGTGGCACTATAATATCTCCTGCGCATTTCATAGCTCCTCGACAATATTCGGTAGTTGTCGCTGTGGTTGAAATCGACCAGGAGAACATTATCATCAGTCTTGAGGGAAAGGTGAAATACCATCATGTTTGCTTTTGTTTTTAAGTAAGTTTATTGATTCGATAAAGGTAACAAACAAAATCCATAGCGTTTACATATCGAGTGACGTTCATTTTCGTGATCACCTGGATATATGAAGGCATTAAAAATATTCATAAATATCCTATTAACGTAATAATTTTCTCATGTAAGTTAATTTAATTTTTTTTTATTTGATAAAGTGTCGAGACGAGTAAAACGTTCACCTGATGGTAAGTGCAACGTTTGCCCATAACAGATGCTGTGTCACTCAGAATATTTCTGTGTAGCACCGCACTGCGCCTGTCACCCTGTGACATAAGTTCTTAAGTCTCATATGCCCAGTGATTACGCTAGCTCTCAGTGCCCTTCAGACCGAAACACAGTAATGTTTGCACACTACTGCTTCATGGCAGAATAACTGGCCCTGGGGTGGTACCTACCTAGATTGAGAAATAAATATTCTTAAACCCGAACCCGATTATGATGTTTTTTTAAAATACTTTATCGTTCGATGATCGTCACGCCTACATAAAAGCACTCCCCTGTCTTCGTGTTTATTTTCCGATGTAGGCAGTGATCGAGAATGCTCGAAGGAGGTTAACATGAATAGTATAATTTTTTGTGTGTAAAACTGTCACACAAAATGATAGAATATACAAAATCGTAGATGTTGCAAAGATTTATAGTCGAGAATCGTTTAGGTTATTCTTACAAAAACACATAATAAAGTGATATTATTTAATAATGGGTCTTCCCAATACTGACGTTACCGACCATATGTACCGGTGTAACTTTGTTATGATAGAATCTATAAACCTCTTTTATCGTAAAACGTTTGTATATTGTTTGTAATGTTTGTATATTTTTTACTTTAAAACTCCGGTGCTGTATGTAAGAATTGTTTATAAAAATATCTTATTTTGATATTATGTTTATTGAAAATAAAGCGTTGCCCATACTATTTTTTCTATACCGTGGGCCCATTTATAGACACATTGCACAAGAAATACTAACTATAGGTCATACAAATATTTGTTCCGTGCCAATATTTTAAATACTGCGCCAACCTAACAGTTGACCTTTGCTATTGTTTACATATGAACCATAATTATTTTATAATATTCACAATGAGTAATTAGATAATTAATAATTTAATGAATGCGGAAGTATTTTTTGTTTATGGAAGTAAGCGACGAGACAAGTAAGACGTTCACCTAACGGTAAGTGGCACGTCTGCCTATAACAGTTGCAGAGTCACCCAACTACGAGTATCTATGTGGCACCGCACTGCACTCGTTACCATGAGACATCCTTACGCCCTGTAATTCTCACTATGTTTCAGTTTAAAGGGCAATGAAGCTAGTGAGCTTCGTTGCCCTTCTAACCGAAAATCAGTTGTATCTGCAAACTACTGATTGACACAATACAACTTAAACTGCGATGGTTCCCACCTAGTTGTATAGAAATCCTACCACCGTATACTCGACGAGTATCGAAATGAAAATATCGATAAACAGAAACGTAAAAATGTTTCCACAGTTTTTAACTACAAAACGGCAACAATTACTAAATACTAACAATAATTATAAGAATGCTTTCGAAACAATGAAGACTATTTAAAATATGACTGATTATTGTGGCAAGAATATTTCCATCAGGCTAATTTGACAACAAAGTGCTTCAATCTTTAAACAAATCATTTTAGACATTTTTAGACAATAAAGAAGTGATAGTTAATTTGCTAAGATCCGCACGAAAAATATAAAAGAATCGCCGCCACATACAATATGGTATTCTTCAAAAAGTGTGTATTACACACCATTTTATATTTTACATCTATCTTATCAAATTAACTTTTGTACCTTTATTATATTAGATTTCCGCAAAGTATGATTATTTTTATTATATTTTAGATAAGCTAAAAAAACACCACTTGGGGCATAAATTTAAATATAGGTAAATTAATAAAATACGTCTTAAAGACTTTATTTATTAATTATATTTTATACTTTATTTATTAATTAATAATCTTCAGAAAGTTGATTGAAGTTTCAAGTCAATATTTAATTTACTCTTGACGGCAATATATACATTTAAATTAATATACTGCGTTATTTTATTCCAGTTTCGTTTGAAGTGACTAACGGCCCACGCTGTTACTCGAGTGCTCTTAGCAAGTACTTCTGCTAATTGACGAGAAAATATTTACCCAAAATGGCAGACAAATATTGTCCGTAAGCGAAGAAATATTAAAAAATTTATAGACGTTAATAATATCGTAGTTTGCTACAAACATATCGCAGAATTGTAACTATATAATTCAACGTCTCCCAAACTGTCATTTTTAGACATCGTGATAATGTACGAACCACCACGACGATATTGATGTATAACTTCTCGATGATCTACGAATTAATACCAAAAATTTTATTTTACTTAGTTTTGATCATAATTTCAGCCCATAACAAGTAATCCATACTGATATTATAAATGCGAAAGTAACTCTCTCAGTCCCTCTATCTGTTTGTTACCTTTTCAGTGTTACCTTTTAACTGTACCAAACGGCTCTTAACTTATAGTGAAACTGAAGCAATGTTGCACACACATGTACACACACCCACCAAAACACCACACGAACACACATACACAATCACACACGCGCGCACTCACAATCATAAATTCATTGGAGTTCAAAATGGAAGTTAAGTTTTTAAGTTTAATTTTTATTTTTTTTTATTTAATGAAGCTATAATATCCAAAACATAATGTAACTTTCAACATCTTTGTTCTGCTTCTGCAATTTACTCAGACATACATGAATGAATAAAAGTAAATGATGTGATTGACCGCAAGGCAGTGCATAAATAAAAGTTAAAAGTATTATAACTGTTAAAATGTGTTATCGAAGTTATGTACGTTGAAGAGTAGTTAGCCTAGAAGTTCATGGTTTTGCAAATATATTACAAACTTAATTTCCTTTGCATATTGACTATACAGTACTTGCTCACATTGCGCAACTAAATTTCAACTTATCCATTTATTAATGAGGTTTAAGAATTTTACTTTTATTAATAATAATATGTTATAGCATGCATATATTATAGCAGATTTTGCTATTCACGAGTACGTATTATACAGGAAAGTTTTTTTTTAACAATAGCTGAAGTTAAAAAATGATTTAACTGTAACTCCGAACCCTAACAGGATGTAAACGAATTCATGAGCATTCTTTGAAAGTAGGAAAATTTATTAAAAAAATTATTGACTTTTGGTATTATAACAGAATAGAATATTTTTACCAAGAGAGACCAAGTTTAAGATATTAATTTCTTTAAATTTATCTATTAGAGGCTATAGAGACAAGATTATAATATAGCTAGCAAAATACCATAAGACATAATGCTATGGAAATAACTATAACATACCAATCTAGCAGTTTCAACATTAGTTAAGATTCTAATTCTTATATAGCATAAGCTGAAAAGCTAAGTTTACTTGTTACTTTAGATATATGGGAGCCCTACTGTAGTTTCTCGTCAAGAGTTGTTCCAAGAAAAACAACGGTATCCACAAGGCCTAACTCTTCCAAATTTACAATCACGATTATATCCAACAGCTTACCATTTAACATTTTTTATGAATTTAATGCATTTAGTTTTATTGCTATTTAAAAGCAAATTGTTAACACTAAACCAATGTACTACATTTGAAATAGCATTATTCACTTCATCATATAATAAAAGTTGACGTTTTATATTGAAAGTCAAAGATGTATCATCAGCAAATAAAACTACATCATGGTTGTCTCCTGTTAGGTAAGGTAAGTCATCAATATAAATAAGAAACAGAAATAGGCCGAGAATCGAACCCTGCGAGACACCCTGCTGCTGACCCGGAAAAAATCGTACCATTGATAACTACTTCCTTCAATCTGGTGTTAAACATGAAGTTAGAAATTTAAGTGCCGAACTTCTTAAACCAGAGTTCCCCAAACTTTTTTGTGTCGTAGACCCCTTGCCATGTTTTTCCGTAGACCCCCTACTTACCTGATGTTGATTTCCTGTAAATTTCTAACTGTAGTGAAGTTTAGTGTTAAAAACTTAAAGTAAAAACACATGTTAATTTATACATTTATTAATTGAATTTAAATTAAAACTACTCAAAATAAAATTTTGTATCTTCATATGTACTTTTATAAATAATGTATATGTTTTGATATTATAAGATAGTATGATGTAAGTAAATAGGTACTATCAGTGTATGTGTTGAGATCTACTATCGTGGACCCCCATTTTCATTTCATGGACCCCCAAATTTTTTTTCGCTGACGTAGACCCCTTGCAGGTTGTCATAGACCCCTAGGGGTCGATGTAGACCACTTTGGGAATCACTGTCTTAAACCGTTATGGTGTACTTTCCTGATGGACGCAATCGAAAGCCTTGGAAAGATCTTGGAAGAAAATGAAGGTTTTTAACTAAATTAGATCTAAATTACCCTAAGCGATATTTATTCCCCGGGAGAAACACAATTTCTTTTATTACTTGTTTTTTTTTTTTCAAAAGTACGGTAATGATACTAACTGTTCAGAGTGATAGAACTTATTTTCCTAATTATGGATTGGTGTAAAGGCTTATAATGTGTATAAATATTATCTATACAATTCGCACTAGTTCCAGTAATACGCGTTAGGTATAAACAGGTTAACTAGATTGGATGATTTTAACAAAGATCAAAATTTAATACTGATGAAAGAAGCATCTAGGAGATTCATCTCCACATAAAACTTTTTCCATATTTTTATCAAAACTGTTTTCAGAGATTTCGGTGGACTTGCTTAGTAATCAATTTGGAAAGAATATTTTTTTTGTTTACGGTCTCAAACATGCAGGCTTTTAACATTCACAAATTGGAAAAATTATAACAAGGAAAACAAAAAATATCTAAAATAAATAAAAAAGTACATAACACATAAAGTTAAAACTTTCATATTGCTTACGTTAAAGTATGATGTTGACGCAACAGAGGTTTGCGCTCAGCATAGGCTGCGGCTTTGGAAAAATAAAAACAAGGAAAACAAAAAAATAACTAAAAATAATAAAAAAGTACATAACACATAAAGTTAACACTTTCATATTGCTTACGCTATTATGACGTTGACGCAACGAGGGTTTGCGCTCAGCATAGGCTGCGGCTTTTGGACTCTTTAGAGTTTGTTAATCAGAGTGTCCGTCGCTTGAGCGACGCTTCCGTAGGCTATGACGGCACGGAGGCAAATTTTGGGTTTTAAGCACTTTGCTGGAAGAGGATACTAGTGGATGAAAGGGACCTGTGAGAAAAACTGCTCTGTTTGACCCTTCAAGAGCCTGTCCTCTAAGCTACTTTGGTTTTTATGTATGAACGTAGTTCAAATTTTATTAGTATTTAAAAAGAATAGTAGAATAGCACCTACCTGTTTCCTACCAAGGTGTCGTAAGGGGCGACTGAGGTATTTATTGTACGGAAAGCCTTTATTCGTGCAGAACAATACCATAATATGCAATTCTGTCACTACACTGCTCGTGGGAACGCTTTCTGGAGTAAGAATTTTTTCAATGGTGGCACCGTGGTTCGCCACCCGTCACGTCGCGTTTCCCGCGAGGGCGCAAAGTGGGCTACGTCTGCCTCTACCTACCCCGTATGAGGGAAAAAGGTGTGACTGTATATATGTATCAATTAATACTAGCTGTGTTAATCAGTACCATGTTTAGTGTGGTTTCACTACTTAAGTAGCAGCAGCTTCATATAATAAGACTTTCTGATTGATTTTGGCACAAGTAATATGAGTTGTAAATTGCACTTGGTACTAAAGCTTCTCTACTCAAAAAGTAGTAAAACTTTAAGTATTCGCTTTCAATTTCTCACTGCAGAAAACGTAAGTCAACTTCAACTCTACAACTCGAGTGAGTATTTCAGCCTGCATACTTTCATCATTCTGACATGTTCTTATGACTTGTTTCCCATAAACAAAACAAAAACAAAAAGTAAAACTTATGCTTTTCTGCGAAATTAACATTTTCAAGATTATTACTTATTGAATGTAAGCGCTATTTCTATTTTTGTATTCTGATTTTAAACTATAATTTTACAACAAAGTTTTATGTTCGTTAATAAATTTATAGATATAATATTAGATTTTCTTATTATTACTCTTATGAAGTAGGTTATTTGTAATGTCTGAAATGAACATATTCAAATGTCATCCTGCTGCTTTTCAAGTATAGAATAGAATAAATTTTTATTCAACATAGATTATTTACGTAATCTCATTGAAAGACATTTTTTTTCTTTTTTTAAAACTACACTGGTTCGCAATAAAAAGGCTCTGTCTTGGAAAGAACCAGTAAGATAATTTTTCTTCTTTTAATATTTAAAAAATAATGTACAATCGTAGTATTATAAAGATGTAGAAAATAGCTTGGCAGCGATCACCTGGCACCGATATAATGTGAAATGTACTACATATATCCTTTGACATTCTTCATGTTTCAAACATGAAGAATACTATATATATATACTATATACTATAATACTACATAGACTAAAACGTACTGTTTTGTAGTGTAGTCCACGCGACACATTTATATTGTACGT
Source organism: Luehdorfia chinensis (assembly GCA_019845155.1). NCBI lineage: Eukaryota > Metazoa > Arthropoda > Insecta > Lepidoptera > Papilionidae > Luehdorfia > Luehdorfia chinensis. The sequence goes on from JAHVAK010000223.1 coordinate 1,664,508, forward strand.
TCTGTTATTACTTTCAATTAAACTACGTACACTTACAAGTTAAAAACAAAATAACTGTTAAAAATGTCGCATGGGCTACACTACAGGTTATATTCTCTTTGACATAGACCATTTAAATAAACTGTAACGTTGATGACATAAAATTGACCAAAAAACTTCATTAATTTATTTTTCATTCTGTTCAAATATTTTTATTCCATTTACTTGTCGTCGCGACCTGTTATTATTTAAAGGATATTTCAATAGATATAAAATGGTCATTGGAAATATAGTTTAGTATAAAATAAAACAAAAAGCCAATACCGTATATTGATTTTTTTAAATTAAAATTAGTTTTTTATGTTTTCAACAGTATACTGTAAAATTTTCAGGTCATTATTATATTGTATGAAATGGAATATTTCTCGGTACTTCTTGATATAAAATATTTATTTGTAGTTTATTAAATGGTATAGTATTCATGGATGCGGAATTATACAAATGAACTTAAATATTTTGTCGCGGACCATTAAATAATTTACAAACAATAAACAGATAAAATTGAAGATAGATAGGAATCAGTCATCATTTGGAAATTTAAATGAATTCCTAAAAGAGTTATTTCTTTAAAGCTTGGGAATACCTTGCTCCATGTCATTACTTTTATGCAAATAAGGTTCGTTTAATCCGAGGCCTTAAAAAAAATTTGCATGTTCTGTCTAGCGGTAATAATACGGGCGTCAGATTTGCATAAATCTCGTTTCTCATGATAATAAGCTTGAATTATATGACAACGTCATTTCGAAGGGTATCAGAGCCGTAGTTAAACACACATCAGTCAACCAAATTGTACAAATGCATATTTAATTTACGATTAATCCATCTTATCTATCTTCTTATTTATCCTACATGAAAAAAAATCACCCTATCTAAGTGAATTAAGATAGTTAAACCAGCATAGAGCATATTTTTTGCCTGTTCTGCTAGACCTTTTACTTTAATAAAGAGGGGAAAATAGTTTTCGCGTTTATTTTTATTTAAAAAGGCAACGTCGTTAAAATTGAGGGACGTTTTGAAATTTCTGTTACTAATAGATTTGAAAAAAAGGAGCAGTGTGAATCGGTCAAGCGTCCCTTATGTTTTTTTTTTATCGATGATGATGATTTTTTTCTATTGATTAAGGCATACTTCAGGTCCCTATATAAACAGTTTACTAGTAACATAGATATTAATAAAATATTCATCATCATCATTTCAGCTTATCACTGGTCCACTGCTGAACACAGGCCTCCTACATAGAATGCCATAAAAGTATGTAGCTCTAATTTTTGGGGGATTGCGCCATACAGGCGGCTTGAGAGAATCTACCACCCCATCTCATCCCGTGGGTGTCGTAAAAGTCGACAGAGGTAAAATGAAAACCAGGAGATGGCATTTCAGCACCTTTCAGGAAAATCTAAAAAAAAAAACTTCGGTTGCCAAGCAAATGAGAACTACGAACTCTTGTGGCAACCGATAAGGAAGGCCTATGAAAGAAAGAAAGAAAAGAAAGAAACACATTTATTCACGGTCTAATTACAATAGATACAAAAACAAAAATGATGTTAAGCAGTGGACTAGTTATCGGCTGAACATAACAGCATTTGGAAAACAATATGTTTTCCTATCTAGTTCAATCATAAAAAAAAAAATATCAATTTGCTCAGTCAACTTTATGAAAATATGCAATATAAGTAAACAGCTCTCAGAGCTTAGGCTAATCCAGCAACCGAAGCTCGACAGAAACCCACTTAGTAAGAGATTTACGGAAACAGATAACACTTATTTATCTCTTATACGAAATTTATTGTAAATAAGTAAGTAACGACAGTAGTGAAAAGAGTAAGTATTTTAAATTTTTAGTATATGCAACAAATTGATTAGTTGAGTGGCTTGCGGACATCGGGCAGAGGATCAAATTTTACTAGCCAGCTTGGCGGACTCTTTTCCCTCGAGGCTGCTGACTCCCCCGTGCGGTGGCGGCTTAAGGGAATCTGCCATCACATCTCATCCAGAGGGTGTCGTGAAAGTCGACAGAGGGAAAATGAAAACCAGAAGATAGGCAGCAGCATCTTCCTGGAACATCTGAATAAATAAACTGCGGCTGCCAAACCGCCTGCCAAGCGTGGCAACTATATCAAAATCCCCTATAGTGGTAATGTATGAGAGTAAGCCTATGTTCAGCAGTGGTTCAGTTTATTCAATTTAGGGTCTTTTATTTTATTAAGTTCTTATGAATCTAGATCATCCGATAGGTGTCCGGTAGAGTAGAATAGCACCTACTTCTTTACTACCGGGTGTCGTAAGAGGCTACTAAGGTATTGTACGGACAGCCTTCATTCGTGCAGACCACCATAATATGCAATGCTATCACTGTAATGCTCGTACGAACGAAATGGGAAGTAAGATTTCTTTTTTCACGTCCCATTCATTGGTTAATGGGATCAAATGAAACCGATCACGAAACTAACCAGAGTTACACAGATGCCCCCCCTGGTTGTCGTCCACTCGGCGTCCTAAATAAGCTTTTTTCACGGCACGATTCTCTCCCATTCTCTCCAAGTCTCCAAGTGTCGAAGTCTGGCCGCTGTTGTCTCTCCAATAATATTGGTTCAAGAAATCAGATCTTCAATTTCAAGGTTTTTCCTTATTCTCCAGCTCCCATTAGCTGCTCCATAGTAGTTTTTAGATACGTAAACATACACCACGCATATGCGTTTTATTAAACAACGAACAAAGTGTTTTTGTGAAAGCGAAGCAAACACTAAGAGAGGATTTCGTAAATCTCTCACAAAGTGAGTTCATGTTGCGCCCCGGATGATGGATTAGTATAAACAAGAAGCTGTGTTTTATTGCCTCTTTTCAAAGTGTTACCCGAAGTTTTTCTCACTTTAAATTCTTATAATAACGCTTATATTAATACATAAAAAAATATTTTTTGAGTTGAAGGATATTAACTAAGCCTTCATGCATGGTAAATATTCGTTGGTCTTCTTAGTCGTCACACTCAGACTCCTAGTCTTCCAAATTACTAAGGTTGCATTTTTCTCAATTGTAAGACACATAAAACAACCTTATTATTATTATACCAGCGACCCGCCCCGGTGTGGAACGGCTGTAATTTTTTAATGAAGAAAATGAGAAGTACGCTTAAGAAAAAAAATGTGCCTACGCCGATATTGCGAAGCCTCACTGGTGGCATTTTTTCCAAAGAAATAAACCACGAACTGAAATCAATTGAATGTTTGTAACACACTAAAATGAAGAATTTCACCATCGAACATCACCACGGATAACACACTGAATTCAATTATTTTTCGCAAAATATCAATATTCAAAGCGAAATGGCTCAGGAGAGCCGTGGAAGCTAATGAGAGCCGTGCTGGCCCAGGGGTCGCTCGCATTCAATTTAACAGTACACGAGTGGCTTAGGTTCGATCTCCGTGCTCAGCGGTGAAGGAAAACATCGTAAGGAAACCTGCATGTCTGCGGAATAAAAATATTTCGAAGACATGTGAAGTCTGCCAACCCACACTGGAGCAGCGTGGCGGACGCCAAAATCCCTCTTAGAAATGAGAGGAGGCCTGTGCTCAGCAGTGGGACATTTATAGGCTGAAATTTTGGCTCTTTTTAATGCGGAATTTGTTGTTCTTATAAAAATAATGTGATAACAGAACTGTAAAATTGAACGTCACAAATTTTTTTGTTGTTCTGATAACATATGACAGCAGAACTGTCAAACTGAACGTCATTTTTTTATTGAGATTTTAATACAAAATACCATCCAAATTTTCGACTTTTCTGATAGATTTTCCAAAAAAAGTTTGTTTCATACAAACCTTTTCCTGACATTTACAGACACATCAAAAAGGTCAAGCCAAAAAGGTCAAATCAAACCGTTCTCAAGAGCACCTTTCACACATGCGGCACCAAATTTTTATTTTATCATTTACATTTTTTCATCCTCCATAGATTGCTACAAAAGTTTGTAGCTTTCATTTTGGGGGTGTTTTGCCATAGTTGCACACAAATTACACACGCTTGGCAGGCGGGTTGCTCAGTTCCAGGAAGATGCTGCTGCCCATCTCCTGGTTTTTATTTTCCCTCTGTTGACTTTTACGACACCCACGGGATGAGATAGGGTGGTAGATTATCTTGTTGCCACCAGACGGTGAGATTTTTATTTATATAGATATAATTCTACTACCGCGTGGCCAGGAATGGGTGTTCAAATCCCAGCCGGCGTAAACATTTGTGCAAAACACAAATCGTTGGTATTCGGATCTAGCTGTGCCGTACACGTGAAATTTATGTTAGTAAAGCGCACTTTAGTACATATAATCACGCCTTTTTACCATATAAGGGGTAGGCAGAGACCACACAAGTAGCCCACATTGGCCCCACGGGAAACTAGACGTTAACTGTTCTTGGTTTTGGTTGTATTCTCCAATCTGTCGATGTCAGTAAACCCCGCAAGTTTGGGTAATAGCGTTTGTATACACTTCGCTCGGTCCGTCTTGCGGGGGTTACGTCTTGGAGGTATTATGGAAATATTCACCTGTATCTCGAATCAAATCCATCTGTGGTCTGAGCATGAAGCTTCATCGGAAACGTGCCAGCTCTGGATGGATTTGGCCGCACCTTCGGAAGCGAGTGTACGGTCAATAATTGTGCGACTTTGTCTGGTTACAATATTCCACCACCATTGCGGATTTTAAGGAACACTCATTCATTCAAACTCAAATATAAAGAATTTCTACTAAGATATCAAAAACATAACGCAATACCTTTTGCTGAACGCAACTTACCTACCTACATGTGCTCTTAATATAATGATGTATTGTATACAGTGTATATATATTTTCCATATTTTTCAATCCATCCATTGAATGTGTCGGAAACAAAATTCATTATATTTCATCAGATATGTTTTATTGATATTTATCGTTTTTTTTTAGGTTCTTACTATATTCGATGTCTTGTCCTATTTTGTCATATCTTTTTATCATTCTGTTCACTTTGTTGTATTTGTTGCACAAGGACACGTACGTGCGTTGTCTCTTTACTTACGCAGTGGCTCCACTGAAAACCAGCGCTGCGGTCTTTCCGCAGCATTCTTTGCTGAGTGGAGTCCATTTCGACCCGTTAAAAGAATACTACCACTCCATCTCATCCAACGGATCTCGTAAAAGGCGAGTAAGGAATTAAACTGCACTGTGCACCCAACAGCGTATGGTGGCGACGGGCTCACCAGCTATCACCCAAGTGCATTATATTGTTTAGGTGAAACGTGGATTGTGGCAGTCATCTGTTTTTGCAGTGAGTGCCCAGTCTCTGACTACCCCTTATGGGATACGGTCGTGATCTTATGTATGTATGTATGTAATACAGCGTCACTTTTGTTTCCAGTGTTTTACAGATCTTGTTTCTTTTTTTTTAATTTTCTGTATATTTTGTTTTATGTTTGCATTCTCTGTGGGGATTCTGCACTGGATACGTCGAATAAAGTCTATGTCTATATTCAACTAAGGTCTTACCTCTGTCGTTGCTTGTTTCCATAGCCCATAATGTGTGTTGTGCGTTGGAGTCGGTACCGATGACGACCTCCAATCCGGTCTTTTCACAATGGTAAACCAGCCTGGTTAGGTCATGTCGAGGTGGTGTCTGCTTCTGGCATGTATGCCCCCCAGGCGACGACCACATTCAGTCCCGCTGTGTTCTGTATCCTTAAAGCAAACAGCTCTCTGGAACCGAAATCTGTTAAAGATTGTGCACTTATGTTATTTGTAATGTGGATACACGCTGTTGGGTTGTCGTGAACGTTAGAGCAGTATAGCTTACCTTCTAAGTTAGAGAGGCCCCGTATGCGGCCGGCCCTGACCCACGGCTCTTGTATCAGGGCTATGGCCGTTTGCTTTACCTCCACCCTCTTGCGCATTTGAGTCGTCGTAGTTTCACTGTGGTGGAGGTGGCCTGGACCACCCTAGGGCCAGTTATTCTGCCGTGAAACAGTAGTGTGCAAACATTACTGTGTTTCGGCTTGAACGGCATTGAAAGCTAGCGTAATCACTGGGCATATGGGACTTAAGAACTAATGTATCAGGGTGACGAGCGTAGTGTGGTGTCACACAGAAATCTTCTGGGTGACGCAGCATTTGTTATGGGCAGACGTTGCCATCAGTTAAACATTTTGCTCATTTCGTCACTTTATCAAATAAAATAAAAAAAAAACTGGGTACGAAGGGCACGGCATCGCATGATGTGTCCCCTTCCCCCTCATCTATATGTAGCCTAGCCAAAAGGCCCTGTGTCTCGTCCTATCCTACTGGGTCGGAGTTAAAGAGCATGCTATAGTCCGACTCTTCCTCAGAGAGGCGATCCTCCGACTCAGGAACGGCAGGAGTCATCGCCCCGTCTGCGGGTGCCGTGCTCTCCTATGCCGTTTAGGAGTTCTGAGGCTTACCCTCCTCGGCGCATAAGTCCGAGCCACCCTCGGGGTCCTGATCCGGAGGAACTTCGGCAAACTTGCCGTATCGACCCTGAAACTTGACATAGACCGGCTTGATCAGGGTGGGGATTTGGACAAGGTTCGAGTCCGAGACATTCTCACGTAACCACTGGAGTGCTCTTTGGTCTTCACACCAAAGTTTAATTACACCCGCAGTGTATGTGGGTTTTCCTCTGAACACGGGCTCTTGATGTACCGGGCTCCTTAGTGTTCCAGGCCTCACTGATTATTCTTATTTGAATACCAGTGAGGAACTTGTCTGCATTCTCTTTAGACAAATAGCCCGTGCGTGCGCATGTAACAGCGACGCAGAGCTCCGACTTGGCAGCTCCCAGTACTCAGTACCCCTTAATTTAGCATATGTGCTTCATTTTACGATAGGGTACAAACTGCATTCGTCAACAAACACGTACGTTCCATTAATTAAGCTAATCGAATAACTGTGGACTGCAGTTAAGCGATTAGTGGAATTGTACTGTGAATAATTGGACTACATTTGCGTACGTATCGGAACGCTATGGGAATACCGCAGCGTCAAACCGATGCATAAATTAGTCACTTTGCATTATTTAAAATTTTAAATTTACGCTTAATGCGTGACTGGGGCAGTTTGGAATAGATTTACTGTTTTCTACTTTCTACTAATCGTAGCTTTACATACTGAAAATAAAAACTCAACGTGTAGAAAACATTATTTTTAAACTTAAAAATAAGTATATTTCAAATATGGCCGATTTTCACCCACGACAACAACTTCTGAATAATGTCGTATTTATTCTGAGGAATTGTTAACTGCGCAGGATATATTATACTCGTAGTACCACAAGTGTACGTGCATCTTAATCTTCTTTGCGTAATACACAATTTGTTTCTTGAGCACTTCACTTTGATATGGTACTCGACGGCGTGTGCGATAGTCACCGCGCACGAAAAAGGAATGAATAACTAGAATTAATGTTAGAAGAGGATAGATAGGGAAGGAACAGACCGGAAATTAGTTCAGTTTGGTCAATCATTTTAAGTCTTAAAAATCGTGCGATGTTGCCTAGTAAGTAAAACTTTCTACCAGGTAATTATATAATATCTCAAGAATGAAGCGACGAAATATATAATCTCGTCTTTTCTTTTAATGGATAATAAATATACTTGATATATTTATGGAGAAGAATAAAATAGTCAAAAATAACAATATTAGCTAGCACATAAAACTTTTAGGCGAGGAAAGCTGGAAACTACGTAGTACCTAAACGTTAACTACAGTCGAGACTTATTGATATAATGAAATAGTTTCCGACAGACAACCTGTTTTTCATTTGTTTTTCATAAAAAAGGTTTCACAATCGACTATGACTGCACATTTAAAATAACTGTTACTTGTTAATTGAAAGTCATTAAATGAATATATAGGAAGTTGCTCCTAGAGGTTTGTTATTTATTAACTTTAAAAAATTATTATATTTCTGAAGTAAAAAAGAAAGTTCGGAAATCACAAAAACTGAAATTTTACTGTTTTGAAAATTGAACTTAATTTACCTACTAAATAAAGATATGACTATTATAATAAAATAATGTAGCGTGTGGTGGCAGCTTGCGTGCAAAAGCGTGGCAACCATGGCAAAACCCCCAAAATGAGAGCTACAAACTGTTGTGGTAATCTATGGGCAGGCCTATATTCAGCGGTGTACTAGTGATAGGTTGAAATGATGATGATGTAATGTACCAATTGTTAATAGTGTGTAACAAGAGAGTACTTTTATTAAAGTTTCACGTTTTTTGATCCTATAATTTCTCTCTCTATATTACACGATCAATTCATGCCCTTCTACGCAAACCCCTAAATTGAAAATTATAGCCATGTTTCAACTGTGATCATTTAATAACTCCTTTGTCAAACGTTAATCGAACAAAGCATATTAAATGGCCCAAAAACCGAACATGATTTGATAGAGTCGAAATTATGAACGATTCAGTGAATTAATCTATTAAAAATATTAACTACAAGTTATATTCGTATTATATATACATATATATATATATATATATATATATATATATATATATTATTTGATGAATCAATCTTTTGTAAACTTGTTTGGATAAAAAGAAGTAATTTTGAGAAACTTAGTGGTATCTTCAAATTATTAAATAATTTATATTTTTGTTTTAGTGTTTTATAAGTAGAAGTTTTCATCCGCTTCAGATATACGAGTAGGAATGTTTTTTTATTGGATAAAGTGACGTAATGAGCAAAACGTTCATCTGATGGTAAGTGCGATCGACGTCTGCCCATAACAAATGCTATGTCACAGAAGATTTCTGAAGATGTCAGAACATTTCTGTGTGACACCACACGGCGCCGATCATCCTGAGATCAGTTCTTAAGTCTCATATGCCCAGTGGTAATCACTACGTTCTCCTACTAGCTCACATACTGAAACACAGTAATGTTTGCACACTAACTGCTTCACGGCAGAATAACTGCCCATGCGGTGGTACCTATCTAGACGGATTCCTGGATAGGAATCCTACCACCAATAACGGATGTGATCTCTGCCTATCCCTTATATGTGTTTGTATGTATGTGTGTACATAAAATAATTGTATGTATGTGTGTATCTACAGACTGCATTAATATGCACAGCAAGTGGACTATTGTGGTGAGAATACCTAACTTTGTTTAGACTAAACTTAACTATGTTTTGAGAGTGAAGTGCACGGTCCTTGTCTAAGGCTTGATTTTGTGAATACCGCCGCGACCAACAAAGCGACCGTTCAACAATATCAACAGAACTATGGCGGGCAGACAGATATAGACTATAACATTAATGGATTTATTTATGAAATAAAGATTATGATTAAAGCCTTCGTTACCTTATTGCATTAAAAAAAAGAAAAATATTGTGATTGATTCCCGTCACTGGGTAGAGAGCCGTGTGGTCGTAGCTTAAGGGAATCTACCACCCCATCTCATCCAGTGGGTGTTGCAAAAGAGGGACAGAGGGATAAAAAAACCAGGAGATGGGCAGCAGCATTTTCCTGTTACATCTGAATAAATAAACTGCGGTTGCCAACCCGCCTGCCAAGCGTGGCAACTATTACATGTGTTGGGGAGGCCTATGTTCAGCAGTGGAGTAGTTGTGGTCTGCAATGATAATGATAATGACCAGTCAGTGAAATTTAGATGGATTTCCCTCTATCAGTCGGCCTTCCTTATGTCAGCCAGGAGACACCACGTGAGGTTTATAGTTAGAGTAAAAAGAGCAGGTATTACCTCTAATAAAATACCAAGTTAATTATAGGTAATTTTATAATTATAAAATGTTTCAAGAATTATTTTTATTTGTATCAAATACCTGTTTGAAATCATTTCCAGTGATTTAGTTTTTGAAAGTCATACACATTGTTCCAATTTTCTTAAGGTCACAGATAAAAGCTGCAAAGAAACAAAAGACTCGCAGACGAATTCATGTCAATGGCTTGGAAAAGTATTGGTTTCTTTTATCACTATACACCTAGTACCTAAACAGTGTCTGCGCTCCTTATTCTTCTGTTTCCTATCATTAAAAACATCAAAAGCGTTATCTTGTATAAACATATTTTCTATAATTTTAGGATTATCGTAAGAATGTATAAGGAGACTTGAAAATTGCAAAAGAAAAAATTAGTAGTAAGAAACGTGACAAACAAAACGTTCACCTGATGGTACGTGCAAAGTCTGCCCATAACAACTGTGTCACCCAGAACATTTCTGTGAGGCACCATTACATTAGTTCTTTAGTCTCATAAACTAGCTCTCTATGCCATTCAGACCAAAACACAGTATTGTTTGCACACTACTGTCACAGCAGAATAACTGGCCCTGGGGTGGTACCTACCTATACGGATTCCTGCATAATAGGTAGTAATGTCCCATTTTCAGTGTAAAGGTTTAATGAAAGTTTATGATAACCACACTTTTATATTTTTAATAATACTCAATTACTTGATATTTATAAATGAGTTTTAAATTGAAGATGTTACAAAGTGGAGAATAAAACTAGTTTGGACGTGACGGATGGCGAACCACGTCACGGCCATTTATGCAAGAGTAAAATTTCTTGCTCCTCATTGCGTTCCCACGAGTAGCTAGGGAATATGCTGTTCACTCAAATGGAGCCTTGCAAGCTTGGGCAAGTCTAGCCTTATTCTGGGGTTGTCCGGTTCCAACGTCAAAATCATTTATTAAATAGGCTTTAGCAGTAGGTAATAGTAAAAAAGTTAAAAAGTAAAGTTTTAGCCTATAAATGTCCCACACAGGCCCCCTCTCATTTCTGAGAGGGTTTTGGAGCTAGGAAGAATCCGCCAAGCTAATCCAATGCGGGTTGGCGGACTGCACATGTCTCCGAAATATTTTTTTATTTCTCAGACATGCAGGTTTCCTCACGATGTTTTCCTTTACCGCCGAGCACTTGGTAAATCAGCACTTAAAATTGCAATTAACAATTTTAGTGGTGCCAACACCGTGAATCGAACCCAGGTCACTCGCGTAACATAGCATATCATTGCGTATTCCTTACATTATTATTTTGCTAAATACTTCATTAACTTCGAGTCGACGGTTTCCCGGTATCATGTGTCCCCATGTGCAGCAGTGGTCTGTTTGAAAATTGAAAATGATGATGTAATTTCCGAAGACCTGGCGGCACACGTTCGTGGTGCATACAGAAACTTAGGTACTGTGTTCAGTGTCCCACCACGCCACTGCAATTGTAGACGTAAAATTAGTCAGTTTTGTCTATGAAAATAAAAAAAAATATTAGCGTGTTTATGATTTAAATGTCCCATTTTCATTTATATAACTAAATAATATCATATTTGTAATATCTTAATATCTAATAACATTTTTGTGTTGCTAATATAAATATACAGCGATTCTACAGAATATGTATAAGCATTTTTTGTATGTCTAACTAACAAAGCCCCATTTTTATAAAAAAAAAATCGGTAGACATAATTCATACCTAACGCTTTTTGTTTGTTGTGAAAGCATTGTAAAGATTTGTTGAAAAATGATGTGTCATATTCACATGAATGGGTATCTGTAGAAGGCAGGATAAAATAAACAAGTTTGAGAGCAATATTAATGTTATCTGTAATTAAATAAATATAAAATCACTTTACTTGTTTTCACCAATAGGAAACGGTTCTCTTCAATAAGTTTAGATATAAAAAAATTTAAAAGAAAGTCGCCATATTAAATTATTTTCTGAGAACATTCTAGCTGCGATGTTCCACTGGAATATTGACCATGAACATATCTATCGGTTAGCTGCAGAAGTTGAACTTGTATTACGCGGAATATGTTGCCTAAGTATTCACACAGGCCAACGATTTTAATTGATAAGATTTGGCGTAAATTGGTTTGCAGTTTCTAAGACAGGGCTACACGAGGACTTTTGAAATCTGTTTAATTATAGGAAATCAGTTCATTTGTTCTTTTATCTTCATCAGCAACTTTATAGTTCTACTGCTGGACATCGGCCTCTCCCAAGGATGGAGGACTGGTGACCGCATTATCAGACACCTCGCACCTTAGACCAGGGGTCGGCAACCTTTTTTGGACGCGGGTCAAAATCAGCCAAAATGTTAGTATTAAAGAGACTTTTCGTTGGGTCAGAGATATTGTCTTATTAAATAGTTTTAGTAAATAATAAGACTATATCAAACTAAAATGTTGTTCTTAGTATCTATTTTGTTATTTGGTTTAGTCGCAAAATGTTTATTTCATGTTCATGTTTCATAATTTATATTTACTCGTGTGTATTATACTTTTTTTTTCTAAACAAAGTTTAGAAAAACGCCACTTCTCACTAGCCGTTTTCCTCTATTGACTCTCATGACAACCACTGGAGATGAAGAACTGAGATGAAGTGTCATATTTTATTAGACTGCCACCACTCACATTATTCTACAGGTGGTAGGATTTCTATGCAGGAATTCGTCTAGGTAGGTACCACCGTAGGTCGAGTAATTTTGCTGTGAAGCAGTAGTGTGCAAACATTACTGTGTTTTTGTCTAAATGGCACTGTTCATTAGTAATTACTGGGCATTTGGGAGTTATACGAATTGATATCTCAAGGTGGCAGGCGCAGTGTGGTGCCACACAGAAACGTTCTGGGTGACACATTATGTAAAGGTGTTGCAGTTATCATCAGGTGAACGTTTGGCTCGTCTCTACACTTAATCATATAAAAAAACTGTCTTGTTTAACTTTATCAGATGTTATTAATTTTGGTCATCAACTGTCAAAGTTATTACGCTGAAACACAACAGGTACAGACGTATTGACGTATGAACAATTTATTGTGCTATTTATTTATTCTAAGCGCTATTACCTCTGTTTATCTGAGCATTGTGATACGACGGTAGCTTGACTGATTGTAGAGCTTAAGCAACGTTCGGCGCGGTCAGCTCTTTGATGTGTGGTTACTTTGGTAACATTGGTTCTCGAGCACATGTTCAGGCGTTTAATCCGTTACTTACGACATTACTTAATAACTCATGGTAAGCTTGAAGGTGTCATGCTATGTTTGAAGCTTAATTGGCACGATTGTTCCATAAACAATTGTAGATAAATTTGACCCCTTCAAAATAAATAAGAAGAGAAATATCGCTTCATTGTCATTAAAAATTAACTTGATGGCATGTAGTTTGTTAGAGTATTTAACTATTTTTATCACTTTTCCTACTATTTTCTAACATTTAAGATATCCGAGTATTATATGTAAAGTATTGTTTTTTAGAAGAACATAACACTTCAAAACTAGAAATATATTATTTATCTTCACTCACGCCCTTTTCCCATATAAGGTGTAGGAAGGGGGCAATCATGTAGCCCACTTTTAGCCCTCAAACGAGACGTGACGGGTGGCGAACCACGTCGCCGTCGTACCAAAATGACGTCATAACAACTTCAATTCAAATGACTAAATATTTAACGTAGATAATTATAGTCGGTATTGTTAAGGTATGATTGCACAGAGTTAAAATGAAATTTATGATTTACGCATTGATGTTATTCTATTGTCCTTTTAATGTCTACAACGGTACACACTTTACAACTTTTTTAATGCCATAATGTTTTAATTGACCAGAAAGAAGAGAACAACAAGTTATAAGTAATAACACTCTGTGGTATTATTAAGCTTAAACACACTAGGTTTAGATCAATTTTACATTACACTCAACAGGTATCATTTATACTCGTAATAAGGTCAACTCTCTGTAATCTCTGGAATATTTTGAAGTACTAAGATCATCCAAAATAATAATGAGCATAAATATTATAATAAATAAAATAAAATCTGTAAAAGAAAAAGAAAGAAGCCATGATTTACAATGTTAAGCGGGCGAGTAGACCAGGCCGTCATTATATAAAGGTAGTCCGTATTCAGTAAAAGTAGCACTTATTCAATCGATCACAAATTACGTTCACTGATTTTTATTATAATAATAATTACGTTGAATATTTATATACCAATTTTTTTATTTTATTGGATAAACTGACGAGACAAACAAAACGTTCACCTGATGGTAAGTGCAACGTCTGCCCATAACAGATGCTGTGTCACCCAGAATATATGCGCCCGTCACCCTGTGACATCAGTTCTTAAGTCTCATGTGCCCAGTGGTTAGTATATACCAAGTAATTCATTATTATTATTATCAGCATGACGACCGCATACCTCAGTAGTGTTACCATAGATATGGTAACTAGTATACCATAGATATGGCTACACATTTATTTTTTATCTTTGTAACTGACAAACGGTCATCGGTTAGTGGCGTTATGCTGCAATAATCAAGAATTTTGAAAACTGCATTTTCAGGGGTTTTCCATACATACGAAATATAAAAAAGTCTTAACAAAATTACTATTCCATAGAATGAAATTTTGATTTTTATTGGATAAAGTGACGAAACGAGCAAAAAGTTCACTTGATGGTAAGTGCAACGTCGGCCCATAAAAAGTGCTGTGTCACCAAGAACATTACTGTGTGAGATCACGCTGCCCTCGTCACCCTGCGAGATCAGTTCTTAGATCTCATATGCCCAGTAATTCTACTCTCAGTTTGCATACTGCTTCACAGCAGAATGACTACGGCCCTGGAATGGACCTATCTAGACGGATCCCTGCATAGTAATCTCACCACCAGTGATATTAAATATCTCATATCGGCAACTTTTTCTTTTTTGTTGTTTATTTGTTAATAATTTATACTCGACCAACACAACCGATGTGAATTTTGTTAGCAATAAAAGTTTTAATGTCTTTAATTAACTATTTAATTAAGTTAAAAACGTCCAACATATTTTATAAATAACAAATAACGAACAATGGCAAAAACCTAACCAGGCAGTGCTACCACGGATAAAACAATTTCCTTCCCTCTCAGTTTGTTCCGGAGAGGTGCCACAGCTAAAACGGTTTTCTTTCCTTGTTGTTTGTTATACAATTCGCTCGGTCGTCTGGTTTTGAATTTTCTGCTTGAATTTATTGTTGAATCAGCTCGGAAAAACTTTCATTAACAGTTTTAATGAAAGTTTTTCTTCTTCATTTTCTTATTTGGATTTCTCCTGTGTAGTGGGTGCGTTTAACAGACGTACGTTTCACATGGACACCACAATCAGATCCAAAACCTTTTGAGAAAAATAATTTATGCAAAAATTTAATTTTTTGTACTAATGTTGGATCCGGTTGAAATTCGAACCCAAGAGCTGCGGCGTAAAAATCTATTCTACTGTAACCACTAGACCTTGCGACCGTCAATATATATACCAATTAGTCCTGTTGGCCGCGTAGTGGCGGTGTATGACATATCACCCCACCTCATCCCATGGGTATCGTAAAAGTCATCCAAGGGAAATGGCAGAAAAAAAACACATACTCGTATCATAGGATACGTGGTGGAATTATCATTCAAAAGTTTTTTCTACTACTTTTGGGTACTACTGTTATTGCAGATCACATAATTTTTAAAATGAGATACGAAAATAAAGCCTGCAAGGTTTCTTGCTGGTTATTCCTAGGACAGAGGCATTTTTTTGGTAATCAGTGTAGCTTAAAGAATGACGTTTAATGATATTATGTAAATAATCTATAAGAAAAAGTTGAAATAAGATCTTTTAATATTTATTAATGTTTGATCGAATGAGCATTTTCAGTGTGTTATTTTCAAATTAGCAAAGTTTTAAATAATACGGTTTTCGTTAACTATACGTGTATAGGTAAAAATCGTATTCAGTACACAAATGACCCGCATCTATATTGTATCCTAAGTGGTTTTATTAACTATGTTCCATAGCCAATATTTACTTTATTGTCGTGTTCGTTGTCAGTTTAGGTCGTAGGTACTTTGCCTGTAAATTCAGCAATGGAGCTGCAATAATGTTCAATGTGTAACGTGTCTATGTAGTACAAGTATTAAACATTATCTTTACTCAATACATGCTTGTTACTGGTACGATCTTTAGATAATGTTTAATGTGTCTATGAGCAATAGTTTGTCCAAAATCACAAGTAGCTAGAAATGAGTGTTAGTGGTGTCCAAGTACAAGCTTGCTCGTGAACGAGGTTGAGATGTGTTTCTGAACTCGCTAACTACCTCTACCGCACAGCACCTGCGCTCGCTCAGTAATATTTTTACTAAAACTTTGAAAGCCGATAGGTGTCCGGCAAAATAGAATAGCACCTACATCTTTCCTACCGAGGTGTCGTAAAAGGCGACTAAGGTATTGTATGGACAGTATACTTTAATACAATAATATATAATTATGTCCCTACGTGGGGACGCAAAAGGGGAGTAGTGAGTAATAATTTTTGACTAATACAAAATGGCGGCAACGTGGTTTGTCACCCGTTAGGACGTCTCGTTTCCGCGAGGTCGTAAAGTGGGCTACGGGTGTGGTCTTTGCCTACCCCTTATATGGGAAAACATCGTGATTATATGTATGTATGGATGTTAAACTGTAATATATAAAAGAAAGATAAACAATAACGCACATTACACCTTCTTAGCTGCTTCAGAGTAATAAGGTTTTTAAAGTCTTACGGGTGCTTCAGATATATATATATATATATATATATATATATATATAATACTGAATTCAGAATGCACAAAACTATTCGAACTCGGATGGATTACAAGAACATAACAAGCAAACGGACATTAAGAATCCTTATTCCTCGAACTCCCCTAGAACTCGCTAAACATTGTCCTTGCTTCTCGCATCCCTATATTTACAACAAAATGTTAAAAATAAAGGATCAAATATTGCTGTATCACAATATTGACGAACATTTTCTACAAATTAAAATATAATGATACTGAAGACCTAATTACATGATACACTTTACGCAACACTTTCTCACATAGTTATGCACCTACAGTCACTCTTCGCACACTCGTACACACACATACAAATACATTACAGATAGACACAACATAGAACTACTACAATATAGAACCTTTTTAATATTTAATATCTAAAAATAACGTAACTTGTGACAATAATATTGTTAAATGCATGCCAGGGTCCTGAGATACAAGCTGTGCTTAGTTTAGGATCCAGAGTTATCCGCGTTTGCATAATACATAGTTAAGTGAGCTATGATTATAAATAAAAAAAATGCATTCATTAGAACCTTCCAATCGGTTGTATTAGAGAATAACTTTGCAATATATATACTAAATGCTTTCATTACACAACAAATTTTCGCCTTAATTGTATGTCTCTTAAGACCATATCATGTTATTCATTATTCTATTTTGACCTAAATATGTAATGTATTCCTTAATATTTAAGAATCAAAGCAAAAAAAAAACAAATCATAAGAATAAAAATGTTATTTTAAATCACGAAAAGGTAAAATCTTAAAATATCACTCTTTGTAAAGTCGTTTCTCTACAAGTTTAAGCTTAAGCAGGGGTATTGAGAACTTTCTTCTCCCGCATATTACGTAAACCGTATTTGCACACAACTCGAAACTATATTTCATCTGTTAAAACTTCATATTAAACAAGTTTGGAGGATTTTAACTTCATCAAAGATTGCGTAGTAAAATGTGTCGGTAATGCATATATTAAAACATATTCTAGTATAAATATCCACTATGTAAAAGAATTATATATTAATAAGAAAAAAAATTATTACAGAAACAAAGGATAATATGAAATACATAAGCATCTTTTTTATATTTATAATTACATACATTTTTGATTATGAACTTCAGATGCGAGTTTCATTATGTTAAAGTAGTGATGAACGTGAACTTTTATTGGAAATGCTCTGCGCGACGATCGCGTGGCCTAGTGGTCAGGGTACCTGGCTTTTACGCCACCGGTCCTGGGTTCCAATTGTAATCGGAGGCAACATCAAAATGAGATTACAGTGTTATGAACTTTTGCAGTGGTATGCTTAGCTATGGGTTTAATTTGGTAATTATGAGTACTGTAAGCTAGTTATTGCAGATCGGATCTTAATTAATAATTGGAATCTAAAGATAGTCTTTTTTTTACATCTCAGTCCCCCAAGGGTAATGGGAAAAGCTCAAAAAAACGGAAAATTATAATAATTTGAACGCTATTAAATCTGTAAATCAGGTTTAAATAGTTATAAATAATAAATTATATGCATGACTAAAACAATACCCCGTACAATCGAGTACATTCGTATTTGCCAATAAGAAAAGCCATTTTTTATTCTGGATACCGATATTGGATTTATCATATAGCTGTGTACCTAGAAGACCTGTGTTATCGCGAGAGCAAGCGACATGGACAAAGATCCCAATTTGTCTGACTACAGCATTTCATTCACGTAATCTAAGTGCAAAAATAATTAATTTGAGTAATTCCTATTGGGTAGCCAATGCCTCCAGTTAACTAGTTGGAGTTTTGTAATTTATACATTCGCAAGCAAAATATGTTTTAAAAAAAAAATTCTTTATGTTAGTTTTATGTTGAATAAAAGTAAGTTACTTTGCTAAGATCCGCATGCAAAATATAAAAATGGTGTATATTACCTAGTTTTTTGAAGTGCACCACCCGCCCTCCCTCAGTAGCGTGCACAAGCAAACTAACACCGCCACCAGGAACCGCCACCAGGTACCCTCCACCAACCACTACAATACCACCACTAGATAATATACACCACTGAAGTCGAGAACACGACACGTGTTTCGCCCCAAAACGAGGCATTATCAAGCGTAATAGACTCTACCACTCACTCGGCGGCCGTCTGTCGTAGAGTCTATTACGCTTGATAATGCCTCGTTTTGGGGCGAAACACGTGTCGTGTTCTCGACTTCAGTGGTGTATATTATCTAGTGGTGGTATTGTAGTGGTTGGTGGAGGGTACCTGGTGGCGGTTCCTGGTGGCGGTGTTAGTTTGCTTGTGCACGCTACTGAGGGAGGGCGGGTGGTGCACTTCAAAAAACTAGGTAATATACACCATTTTTATATTTTGCATGCGGATCTTAGCAAAGTAACTTACTTTTATTCATTATAATGGATTTCCGCAAAGTAACGCCTGATTCTATTAACTAAATTAGTTTTATGTGTCAAAATATAAATTATTTCACATAAAACTGATAGCCGCAACTACCACGGTTCAGGGGTCAGGAGCTCGTCGTCTCGTTGGACATGTGAAGTCCGCCAACACGCATTGCGCAACCCTCACAAAAAAAATTAGAGGAGGCCTGTACTAAGCAGTGGGAAATTTACCTCTTCTTCACATAAAACGAATATGTGTTTGTGTTTTAAACACACACATTACTAAAAAAAGTTTACATCCGCAAAAGTTATTTTATACAGCCGTAAATTCGATGAGCCGTAAGTATAGGCATAGAAATACTCACACGTCTTTTGCTGTATTGGCTGTAAGGCTTTTTTGATAAGATCGACGGAAAAGTCAAATGCAGGGCTCTACTAGATAGGACTAGATAATTATCTAGAATCTTAAAATTCCATCTAGACGCGATACCGACACGCGTTGTTGTACTAATATTGTCTTCCTTTTTCTTCTTTAACCTTTAAAGATCGCCAACGAGTTTTATTGTGATCGCTTCGCTTTTAAGGCAATCTGATGATAGCAGTACCAGACACTTCGCACCTTACATGCTAAGACCCATCACCAGTCTGAATAAATGAAGTCTAGCATAACTGAGATTCTTATTCCGCTATTAATCGGAGTTCATGAGATTTTTATTGCATTTTTTAATAGAAGGGATCAAACAAGAAAATTATTGGATGAACAATCGCAATATCAGAGGAATTGCGGACGAGTTGCCGGCAACAGTGTCCGCAAAATGCCATCCATCGAGATGATGTAGATTAAACTAATCCCAACAATTAACCAAGAAAACTTTGTACTCTGATTGTACTGAGAGAGTACTGAGATTTGGTTAAGGATTGTCTGGAGAAGACAAGTATATATGTATACAAGAATAGCAAACCGTTAGAGGGAGACGCGCACGGGTGGCGCGAAATTATGCGTCACTTCATGCAATTTTAGTCACGATGGACCGCTTCACGGCACAATAGCGTGCATTTTATGTCATACAATTTTACAAAAACAACGATTCCTACTTTATTGTACGACGTCTGTTTAGAAATGAATATGGATTACGCCGTGTAAGTGAGTGTCCAAGTATTAAATTAAATTAAGTAATTCAAACTGATTCCACAACAAATATTAAACAAAATGTTCAAGAAGGAGCGAAGAGAACATTCGGGAGTTTGTAATTTCTAGAATGATCCAGAATCATCAACGCGTGAGCGTTCCGGCAATACCAAGAACTATTCTAAGGCGAATTTGGCGTCATCATCATCATTTTAGCCTATCACTAGTCCAACATAGGCCCCTTCCCTATAGAATGCCACTAAAGTTTGTTGCTCTCATTTTGGGGGGATTTTGCCATAGTTGCCATACATGAATTTGAAGGATACAACTGCAGGACTTTGATGCAACATGCCATACGTGAAACGTAACTTTACCGGTAGTCAAATAACAAATTGTCTGAACAAATTGATTTATGGTGATATTTCATAGGCTCAAAGGAGCCCGGAACTTACACCTTGCGACTAACTTTTTTTTCTAACCTAAAATGTCCTGAAAAGTCACGTGTATCTTAATAAACCGACGACAATGTCTCAATTAAAACAAAGCGTCCACGAAAAGATAGCCGCGGTTCCCCGCAGCATGTGTCAGAGAGTTTTCAAAAATTTGGGGGTGGTCGTTTGGTGGAGTGCCAACGACGAGATGATGCACATGTCAACGATGTCATTTTTAAAAAAAATATTGCATTAGAAGCTTGTTACGCTGAATAAATGATCAACATAATATCATTTGTAGTTTTATTTCTATTCTTGTTTCAAACAAAGCTTTTTGGCCTACCCTTTAAATTAAATTGTATAAAATAAAACATTCATTATTTACGTTGACAATGGCAAAGTCAGTGGAGAGAGAAGAATTATACGAGTAAAAAGTTGCCAACAAACAATTACTCATATCTTGGTAAAGTTTAAACATAAAAAATATGAATTATGGTCGACGACCACAGGGCGACCACTAGTATGTGGTGTCTGACTAAACACATATCCTAGTATTTTATCATTAAACTTAACACAAAACCATCCATACTATTTTTAACTATATCATGTTATAAAAATTGCTAATGGGATTGTTATTCATAACTTCAATATCAATTCATGAATGGAATTCGTGTGTACTATCTGTTTTATTCAGAATTTCTGTGATATTTAATAAGAAGTTGTATTTATGAAGATGTATTTATGATCCAAAACACACGCCTGATACAGCTATCTATAGGACATACAGATTATGAATAAATTACGGGGAACAAACTCGTGACTAGTCACGCAGAAACCGAACGAATAACTGCCTCGCCAACCAAGCTACTGACTCATGCTAATTTTTATCATTTTTGGACTCAGAAGTATATTACTATTTTTTTTATTAAAACAATTAATGAATGGACAATATATTTACTATAATTATCTAGAACACTGATAGTAAGCTTAAATTTGAATTCGAATATCGATTTATTCGAATTTTAACTGCATGAGAAATAAAAATATTTCGGGGGCATATGAAGTCTACCATCCCGCATTGTAGCATAGCGGGCTATTTCTAACTCTGAAACCCTCTCAAAAACTGAGAAGAGGCCTTTGCTCAGCAGTGGGACATTTATAGACTTTTACTTCATTTACTCTAAAGAACCGACACAGTTCAAAGTGTACTTCAGTACATACAAATTACTCGTCTCGCTTGTAATAAAAGCTAAATAGTTTTAGATAACATAGAAATATATCTCTATCAGTTTCAACTTTGGTATTTGTATGACGCTTTAAAGTGACTTTGCTTAAAGTGTCGCCGTTAAAACGCTGTTCTGAAAGTGTTCATGTGTAAACGACAATGTTATCCCGCTTTGTGCGAACAATAATTAAAACATTCCGTAAGCTGACCGCGTCAGCAATGAGACTAATTAACTGCAACCACAACACACTCTCGCTTTAACACAATGTTTGTTTCTCATGTAATGAATAATACTTTATTATATTGATACATAGATACATACATAAGATCACGACGGTATCCCATAAGGGGTAGTCAGACACTGGGCACTCACTGCAAAAACAGATGACTGCCACAATCCACGTTTCACCAAAACAATATACGAGTAATGAACTTGGTGTGATAGGTGGTGAGCCCATCGCCACCATGCGCTGTTGGGTGCACAGTGCAGTTTAATTCCTTACTCGCCTTTTACGAGATCTATTGGATGAGATGGAGTGGTAGTATTCTTCTAACGAGCCGCCACTACACGGCTTGATAGTGCTTTTGAATATACTCGTATACTTTGGGTATTTAAAAGTTTTTAAAACTTATACTAGAACGTTCTTTTTTTATGGAAGAAAGTGAAGAGACGAGTAAATCGTTTACCTGATTGTAAATTCAACGTCTACTCATTACAAATGATTTGGCACCCAGAACAACATTTCTGTGTGGCACCACACTGCGTTAATCATCATTAAATTATATGGCGGATTTACTATTTAAAATATGATATAAAGAAAACATTTAGATCACAGCCGGATCAGCACCAAAGGTGCAAGATGTTTAATATTGCGTTCACCAATCCATGAACTATGCAAGGCGATTACGGTAAATTAAAGTACATTTTATTTATTGGATAAAGTGACGAAACGAGGGAAATATTCACCTGATGGTAAGTGCAACGTCTGCCCATATCAAATGCTGTGGGAAACAATTGTGTGTGGGACCACACTCTACCCTGAGACATCAGTTCTTAAGTCTCATGTGCCCAGTGATTACCTACACTAACTCTCAGTGCCCTTAAGATCCAAACACGCCACTGGTTCACGGCAGAATAACTGGCCAGGGGTGGTACCTATCTAACGGATTCTTGCATACTACCCACCACTAGTGTGTAACTTGGGCGTGTGTAACTTTAGATGCTGATACAGTTAATGCCGATTTGCAGATAGATATAATTTATTTTAATTACTTAAACATTCCGTCCTTAGGCAATTAGTACAACGGAACTGGTATTAAATGATTTTATTTAAACTATATTATCTTTATAAAGGATCTAAAAAAATGCACACAACAAATTGCCTTTTGTTATTAAATTTGTTTTATTTATAAATAGCAGTTCGTAACGTACCGTAACATGCAATACAGCTGCCAAGATCCATAGCGCAGATGCCAATCGCTTCGCCACTCGCCAAGTGAGCCCCCAATTTATCACGATAAGTTATCACGACCGAATCGGTTACATTCTGTCAAAATGTATTTACATATTTGCTCATTCTACAGCTATTTACTGAACATTTTTCAAATTAACTTATTTTTTAACTAGTGACTAACATATTTCTTCTATACTGGAAAGTGCATAATTTTATTAAATAGAAAGTGTCCTAATCTGTAGCTTCCAATATCTAATAAGAGATATTGAACAAATAAAACAATTAGCCAATAGGTGTCCGGCAGAGTAGAATAGGACCTACCTCTTTCCTACCGAGGTGTCGTAAGAGGCGACTGATTTATTGTATGGACAGCCTTTAATCGCAGTATAACAACCATACTTACAATGCTGAATTATGCTATGAATGTGTTGACTCTTGCCAAAATGGTGGCGACACGTCACACCCGTCACGTCTCGTTTCCCACGGAGGCGAAAAGTAGGCTACATGTGACCTCTGCCTACCCCTTATATGAGAAAAAGGCGTGACTGTATTTATGTATGTATGTAAAACAATTCAGCGAACAAAGTCTCGAAGAAGAGAAATGCTCGTGAATGAAGTGTGCTGGTCACATCTGTCATAGATGTTACTATATGCTGTTGATATTAGCGCGTACAATAGTGGAAATGTTAGACAAACGCTGTGCTGGACGGCTTCTGGCTGGAACGAGCGAGCAACAAGATCTGCTTAAGCAGTATGGTGATGATTTAATACTAATATTATTCCATAAATTAGAGAGTTAAGTAGTAGTAGAGTTTAAGCTGTTGGGTGGAAAAGAACATTGACATTTTTTGACAACTTATGACTAATCCATACAGCAGTTTTTTTCTTCTCAATATAAATATGATTTATATTTAGTTGTACCTATAGAACTTCCCATGAAATTTGAAAAAAGAAGTCGCAGCTTTTAAATAAATAAAACTGGAGACAAATACTTTAGTTTTAAGTGTACTGGTCCCCACACTTATGTACTTTAGTGA
This sequence comes from Luehdorfia chinensis, assembly GCA_019845155.1. NCBI lineage: Eukaryota > Metazoa > Arthropoda > Insecta > Lepidoptera > Papilionidae > Luehdorfia > Luehdorfia chinensis. The sequence goes on from JAHVAK010000223.1 coordinate 1,688,843, forward strand.
ATGATGAGTTGAGAATAATAAGACTAATTCTGTGTAAATTAAAAGTTTGAGAATTATAGCTGGATTGACTTTGATGGGCAAAGGAAGGAACAGCTTGATAAGGCAACTTTGCGGTGTAGTAGAAGATGTCGTGACAAAGATAGAGAAAGGGATGCTTAGATGTTTTGGACACGTAGAGAGGATGGATGAATCAAGATTGACGAAACAGATTTAAGGGGCGAGGTGAATGGGCAAGTCGGTAAGGGTCGACGTAGGCGAACGTATCACTATCAGATCGAATCGTTTCGATTTAAGAAAACGAAAAAAACGAAGAAAAGTTTTAAGCCACGACAAAAGTACCCGCAACCGACGAGCCTGTATGAAAACACTAATGAAAGTAGAAGCACCTATTATCTGTAAAACCTATAGTCTGTCAGGATCGCAGCTATTGGAAAAATGCTGACTCTGCCTACCCCAATGTGAAAGAGGAGTGCCTCTATGTATGTGTGTATATTATACACATAATATTACAACAGATATATTACATAGAGTATATATATCTGTTGTTGAATAGAAAGATCGTTTGAAGCTTTTATTATACAAGCTTGACTCCAGTTAGCCGGTAGATTGCTAACGTAGGAGAAATGGGTTACATTTGTCTATAAACTGTAGCAAAAACTATAATATGACATTGTTATTATGTACGAGTATTAATTGCTATCTAATATAATATAATTTTTTTTCTTAATGATATAAAGTAATTAAAAGCATTGGATATACCGTAACTGCGACAGTTTATTCTCGCAATAATAATTCATCCCTATAAATTGCACTCGCATGCTCGTCATATGACCTCGTAGAATAGCATCTTTAGAATCACGTTTGTCGAACATTGAGGCCATAGTCTCTTGTCGTTAGCCGTTTCCTCTGTCGTCCCACACATTGTTTGTTTTTTTTCGTATGTTTAATTATTGTGTAGACTAAATGTCTCTCCAAATTCAATCAATCTGGATTCGAGAATAGTACGTTTTTGGCGAGTTCTTGGACGTTGAAGCGGACATAGACCTTTACATCAACAGGAAGTTCATCCTTGCCAAGGTGGAACAATAACTGTTTGGAGCGTAATCCGCCTCGGGGTGAGAACTGATCTCGTTTGGGTACGTGCTAATATGGGTGGTCTTAAATACTGCAACGAGGTGGTCCATCCTGTTGTGATTCTATACCAAATTCAAATGAGTCAAGATTTTCGCTTCATGCGACATAATGCTCGAGTGCACACTACAGAAGTAGTGATGAATGTGTCCCACGAGCATAATGTCAAGCTACTGCCGTGGTCGGCGCAGTCCGCCGATCTCAACCCCATGGAGCAGTCCTTGGATCTACTGCGTAGAAGGGCTTTCAATGAAATGCCTTATAACCAGCGCGCTTAGCATGATTTTTTTAGAATTTGGAGTAAGATCCCACAGGCTACCATTGACAGTCTTATACCACAGAGTACCTTTTAACATACGGAAATAAAGGCTTATCTCGACAGCTAGACACCGTACAACGCCATCTGAATTTGTTTTACGGTACTTATTTAAGACAATACTTAACTATAAGTATTGTATACATACATTGACTTGTTAAACATATGATTTGTAATATTTAGGAGTAAAAAAGTATGAACTATTGATTGATAGCGATTGCTGTTTTCCTTCACTTTATGTACGCGTACATTTTAAATATTGATAGTATAATACCGAAAACCTTTGAAAATACTAAGACTTAAGTAAATTCCTTACGGAAAAGTAATAATTAAAACAAGAACAACTAAAAAGTCAAAGAATTTCGTTAAGTGTTGCCAGAATTTCTAATTCATATGAATTAGAAATTCTGGCGACTAAAATAAATGACCTTAGTAAAGGACTAAATAAGTTGAATAAAAAAGAACAACACTATAGATTTCTGAATATATTGCAATAGTGGCATATTTTAGTTTTCAACTATACACTACCTGAGTTTATTTCATTTATTCAAAGGAATTTGTGATCACAAAATTTTACCAAAAATTACAAACGTGATTAAACGACGTGAAAAAATTATGCAACCATTTTTAGAAGACACTCAATTTGCTGTTAAGTTCACTATAATGCATACGTAGGTATACTCTTTAAATGTTATTTTCTCTATAGTGGTGCCATCTGATACCGTGACATGTACCTAACAAATTATAATACTGCTAAATCAAATAGATCTGTACTTTAAATACGTCTGATTGTATTTTATGTTCATCTTAAATTAGTACAGTGGCGGTTCTCTAATACCATTTATTTTGTGCTTGTTTTCGGTGAAGTAATCGCTGTTAGCCTTTTGGCTTTTACAGCTTCATCGGATGCTGTGCTCGCGGGCCCGGGGCCCGCGTGTCAGGTTTGGTTGGACCCAAACATAAATACGTAAATTTAAACTCCTACTAAACATCTAAATTCGGACCGTTGCGTTCGCTAGCGTGCTTGCGCTACTGTGAATATCTCCATAAAATTATTATCTTAAGTCTTCTAATGACCGTCCGAGGGAGACTGCGGGCCTCCGTTAGGACTGTCGACTTGTGTGTCGGTAACTCTGGGCGGTGGAACCGCCCTGGAACACGGGTGTCGGGGTCTAGTGTACGCGGTGTTATTAACGATAGCTGCGCGCCGCTCTCTACGGCGGTCGCGCGACGTTGTGCGTGTGATGTTAAAGCTATTGACTGTGTGTACAGTGTTGCTCGGATCGTGACTAACCGTATCGTGGTCAGGGAGTGCTGAGACGTCCGTGTCGTCTAGCACATTTCGCGGGCGACGTTTGCGTTCGGTCGCGTTTCTGTCGGATCGATAATTCGCTGCTTTAACCACCAGCGGGTTTGGATGAACCGCGGCTTTTTCGAAAAACCGTCGTGATACTTCTCTGAAGTGTTCAGAGAGTACGGGCATTTCACAGTCGCTGTGAAGGTCTACATTGCGTTGGTACCAGCCGGCTCCGGTGGCACTTCGCAAGAATCTATTTTGCACCGTCTGCAATTTCTTTATATGGTTGCCCGTCGCGTGTGCGAACGCGACGCATGCATGGACGCATGCAGGCGAAGTTTGTGCCTAAGGCACATTTTGCTTGAGGAGCAAGTTAACGGATATAGGCGGCTTGCGATAAAAGCCGCCCTGTTACGCACGTTCTTTATATGTTCAGCGAACGACATCGCTGCATCTAACGTGACCCCGTGATATTTGACGCTCTTTTCCCAGGGAATAGAGCGTCCGAACAGGGTGATCGAGCCTAGCTGATTATTGCCGATTGTGTGGTAACGTCTAGCTGGCTTAGGCGTGCCCCTCGAGAAGTATATCGCTACACTTTTCTCGGGGTTTACCTCTATTCTCCATTTCCGGAACCATTCGCCTTGGCGATCGGCTGCGGCTTGGAGCTGTATCGTTATGCGGCCCTTGTGCTTATCGGAATAATACAGGGCCGTGTCATCTGCGAAAACCGCTAGATTGACTTTAGGGTCTTTGGGTATATCGCTAGTGTATAGCGAGAACAGGAGTGGGGAGAGGCAGGAGCTCTGAGGGACACCCGCCATTTATTTTGTATGAAGATTGAATAGCCTGGTCTTATACTGAGCAGGGGAAATGATGTAGAGCAGTCAGGACGGCCAACAGATTAGTAAAATCGTTTTAATCTTGTGCAAAAGTTTTCAAAGCATTCCTAATATTATGTCTTTACTCGTATTTGTAAATAGTAACAAAAATATTTGATATTTTATATAAAATATTTTATTTATATAAAATATAAAATTTGATATTTTATATAAAATATTTTATATAGAATATATTAAATATTTTATTTCTTCTGCGGTAAACTTTTTAACTTCATCACACTTTCACACATCAAAGTTTTTTATTTAAGAACGATAATTAATTTTTATTTAAAATGATTTCTCTAAAAGACAAAAAATTGTCTAATAAAAATATGTTTAATCCAAAGACTTTATGGATGTGTGTATTTTGACAAGTCGTCAGTTTTATATGAGTCCTGTTATAACTGTTTCTGCCTTATATTAGATTTTTTAATATAACAATAACAAACTACAAAGATTTTTACAAAAAATACAAACGTTACGGAATATTACTCTAAAATTATTCAAAGAGCGCCAAGTGGCGCTCCTAACGAACCTTTTAATAAAGCACTTACAAAATTTATCCAAGAACATTTCAGAGACCGGTGTTATATTACGTTAGAAATTTGTAATAGCTTACATTGTATTAATTGTTGTAATTACTTAGTAATTAAGGTATCACTTCAAATTTAAATTATTTTTAAAATCACAAGTATTTTTATTATGTTTTTAATTTATTTGCAGTTTATTTTTCTTATGTTTTAGTTAATAAGTCTTTAAAAAGCCGTAGCAGCACAGGGGCTGGGCACTTTTTAAATTTTATACGTTTATTAGTACGTACTCGCGTACTAATAAATGTACCTGGGTTTGATTCCTGTGCCGGCACCACAAAAATTGTTAATTGTATTTTTATGTGCTAATTTACCACGAGCTCGGCGATGAAGGGAATCATCGAGTTTTCCTGAGTAATGTGCATGCACGAGAAATAAAATAAATAAATTCGACAACATGTGAAGTCCACTAACCCACATTTGTGCAACGCGGTGGACTATTCCCCGCTTCAAAAGACTCTAAGAAATGACAGAAGGTCTGTGTTCAACAGTGAGGATTATTAAAAGTAACAATGTAAAAGTAAAAATATTATTAAATTCAACTAGAAAATTCAAATATTATGCGACGAAGCAATGTCACGATTTCTGATCTAAATGGAAAGGTTAGGAATATTTGTTAATGGTCTTCTGTTCAATATCGTTGCGTATAATTATTTAAATAAACGAAAGACATTATTACTTAGGTAGTTCACTTTCGGGAAAGCCTAAATTTGTTAAAATCATTTTTAGTTTTAACTTTGTATCAATAAAAATATACATTAATTCCGAGCAATTTTTTTGGCTGAGCCGCGGTGCCGACAGCATTAAATCTATTTATTACAAAGTGTTGACTTCGTGCCCTGTGATGAACGAAAAAAATTTGAAACGATACCTTGTTGTATATTTATGTGATTACATTATATTATTTTAAGAGATAAAGTAATCTTAGGAACAACAAACCTCTCTCCTTAAACAAAGAAACTGTTTGTCTAATAATACATTTTCTAGTACAGTTGTGTATCAAAATATAACGTTTAAGCAACTGCTAAGCATAAAACCTTTTCGAAACAATTGAATTCAATAAGGGCAATATTACTAGGTTTTACAGATGTTCCACAGAATTGCCTTTCTTATCAAAGAAATCGTCCCAAAAACTTCTTTTGACCGGCATCATGATTCGCTCGTGATAAATGATGGTGACCGAATTACGAGTACTTAATTAAGCCTAGTTACTTTGATCTCTTTTTATCAATAATTAACAATGAATTCGTAATATTTCTGTATTTAATTTGATTTCATTAGTAGTAGTAGGTTTTGCTTATTTTGTTTCTTTGTTTCCCTTTGATATATTTCTCTTTTTTACAAAATTTAACACATTACACAACAAAGTCGCAAAGTCTTCAATACGCATTAATCGAATGAAACAAACGTAGTATTATTTTTAACATTTTTATCCTGAGTCGATCATGCCCTCCCATTTTTTTTTTGTGTGGCGCGATAACCCTGTATGGATCTTTTTTCTACATATTTTTTTAGGTCGACTTTTGAACGTCTTTTTTTTCAGTTAGTAGTATACGTAATTCATCAGAATGACCTGGTCAAATAATGCTGCATTTCGTTGCAACATAACTATCAAAATTTGATAAATATTAAACAGTAATCGCATCGATAAAATGGTTTTAATTTTTTTTACCTATGTCTTCATATTTTTTATTCTTTAAGAGCTATTAATTTAAAAGATCAAACGGCAAGGCAGGGCTTTGTAATTTTTAACTTTCTTCCTTAGTTAAGTAAAATAGAAAAAGAGTGGGAGTAAGAATTAATAAAATTGTTCAAATTCAGTTCAGTATTCGTTAACAATGAACCGTTAAGAATAAATACCTTATAATTTTAATCGAAAATGTGTTGTTAGCCATTTTGGTCTTTTACTAGACTTAACAATTTTTAGTGAGACTGATTTTATCGACTTATATAAAAATAATAGTTATGGTAGTTGTATTTGTCTAAGAAAATAGCAGCCTGTAAATGTCCCATTACTATGTATAGGTCCCCATTTATTGAAAGGGATCTTGCAACCGAAAAGTGTCTGACACGCATCTCCAGAGTGGGTTAGCGGACTTCATATTACGCAGAAATATCTAAATATTTTCAAGATATATAATGGATGTTGTTTTCATTCATAATTATAAGTTTCTGTATGGTGTCGAGAATCTACCACCGCACCTCCTCTCGTGGGTGTCGTGAAAGTCGACACGTAGAAAATTAATACCAGGAGATGGGCAGCAGCATCTTACTAGAACATCAAAACACTTTCATCAAAACCACCGCAAGTGCAACGCAACGAGTCACCATTGCCCATCAAAACACTTGCGGTTGCCAACCATCTGGCATACGTGGCAACTATGGCAACGTCGCCCCATGAGAGGTATATAAAAGGGCCCCTAGGTCTCCGTTAGTCCTAGCAATAGTAGCATTCATGGTATCAGCAAGGCAGGTGATTTGCCCGCTGGGTTTCTTTCTGGTTCTTCCCAGGACCGAGGCCTTTTGTTTTGCGAATCAATGGAGTTTAAAAAATAACGCTCAATGAATATTATGTAAATAATCCATCCATACTAATATTATAAATTCGAAACTCTCTGTCCATCTGTCTGTTTGTTAGTTTTTCACGCTTCAACTGCTAAATCAATCTTGACGAATTTGGGCAAAGATAGCTTACACCCTGGAGATGGACACAGAATACTTATTATGTCGAAAAATTTTATAGTTCCCACGGAATTTCTAAAAATCTAACCGCGAACGAAGTTGCGCGCATCAGCTAGTAGTATATAAAAATAATTATGTTCTATTCTGTCCTAGGTATACATGTTCGTCGACAACTTCGAGCGTGGTGCTCCCAACAATAATTGGAATAGGTTTTCAATGGACATATAAGTGAGCGACGTATTCAAAATCTCTGATCCAGCAGAAATTATTGTGCCGCTCTCGGTCTTCAACTTAGTCAATTGGCACTTTCTGACATTTAGACCTTTGACAAATACCTTAAAGCCTCGCCCTGTCGCTTGATTAATATGGAATTTATTGAAATTGCGTAGTTGTCGCCGCATTTTTTTTAATTGGATAAAGTTACGAGACGAGCAAAACGTTTACCTGATTAGTGCAACGTCTGCCCTTAACAAATGCTGTGTCACCCAGAACATTTCTGTTTAGCACCACACTCCGCCCGTCCCCTGATGTCTCATCAGGGCGTTAAATATATATTGTTCAGTTATCGATATGATGCCGCGTCAGTAGATGACTGCGACTTCGTTTCACACCAAGCTTCCATGAGATGATAGGTGTGGTTTGAGAGTTTTTGGGTTACACGGCGGGGCTCGCAAAACGTTGCCTTTACCGTTAGGGACAGTTTCTATGAGCCTCTCGTTCATTTCGTCCACTAAAACGTAACCATCCAGGCATTGAAAGCGATTATGCAATTTTGGATTAGATTTTGGATAAGGCATGAGATGGACGGAGCGTGGAATTCAACCATTGTCTAACTTTATGTTTAGGTTCAATGTACCGCTTACCATTTGATGATCATTACGGGTTTTCACCCTATTGACTAAAGATACATCAATGAACGACAGTTGTCTGGTCGTCATGATTAAATCCTTCCATCTCTGGTATGCCAGAGGCTCCCTCTGTCCATCTATAGGGTTTAAGCTGTCTCTGCCCAAATTCGTCAAGATTGGTTTAGAGGTTGAGCCGTGAAAAGGTAACAAACAGACAGAGGGACTGAGAGTTACTTTCGAATTTATAATATTAGTATGAATAGATTATTTACATAATATTCATTGAGCGTCATTTTTTAAAATCCATTCATTCGCAAGAAAAAAGGCCTCGGTCGTAGAAAGAATCAGAAAGAACCCAGCGGATTCAGATGTTCCAGGAAGATTCTGCTGCCCATTTCGTGGTTTTCATTTTCCCTATGTCGACTATTACAATACCCACGGAATGAAATGGGGGCAGATTCTCTTAGGCCGCCGTCACACGGCTGCCAGTAAGATAATCGTGGTCAAAATCACGCTCAAGAACACCACTATTTTTTCTTAGTATTAATTCTCGATTGATTTATAAGCATGACTATTAATTTAAACGATGAATGAAGCCACGTTACCGAACAAGATAAAAACGAAGTCAAAAACGAATCACAGTTGGCTTAATTTTTACGTTGAAAATAGTATCTAGTATCTCAAAGTAATAAATTACTATAATAAATTATGTAATTTTGCTATAAAGGTAAATTATTCAGTACTTTTCTTCACAAAAGCCGTGTGTGACCGTTCAAAGTTCTTGCCTATTAATGCACCACTACTGAGCACAGGCCTCCTTTTATTTCTAAGATGGATTTGGAGCCGGGAAGAATCCGCCGTGCTGCTCCAATGCGGGTTGGAGGACTTCACATGTCGTCGAATTTTTTTTTTCTCTGACATGCAGGTACACGTCATCAGCTAAATCAGCACTTAAAATTGCAATTAACAATTTTAGTGGTACCGGCACTGGGAATCGAACCCGGGTCAATCGAAACCGAGCGCCTATCCCCTGAGCTACAGTCGTGCCGTTACTTTTAGATTATTTCTAAACTTTTAACATTTTTAAAGCGATCCGTTTTCAAAAAATTCCTTCTTTATTGCATGTAGGAACTACGTATGCGAGTGACGGGTTATTAATCAAAAACCAGATGTGTGTTATTTTTTGTAGGCAGCGTGATTTTTAATTAACGAAAAACCATGAGGAAGTGTTTTCAGTCAATGTCAAAATCAAAAATATATTTTTCAGTTTTAGTCTTTCATGCAATTATAAAACCGTCGAAAACTACTATCCAATTTAATAGTCATTTAACATTTAACCTCTACAGATAGAACCGGCATGGAATTGAAGACAACATTTTGACGGCAGTAAAAAAGTAAAGTAACGTCTATAAATGTCCCACTGCTGAGCACAGGCCTCCTTTCATTTCCGAGAGGGTTTGGGTAATCATATTAGAAATTAATTATTTTTGCATTTATGTTACTCATAAACGATGACGACTTGACGAACGTTGGCCTAGTGGTCAGAGTACCTGACTTCTATGCCGCGTGTCCTGGGTTCGAATCTCAGCCGGAGCCACCATTTGTGACAAAACACAACATTGTTGGTTTTGCTGTCTGGTTGTGTGATCGTCCCGGTGTTTCGGACACTGTACCCTAGGGTACAGTGTCCTACTTCCGATCTTATCGCATCAGCGTTACATCGGGCGCGTGTAGGTTGGGACGAGTTAGTATATATAATTTCAGTGATGTAATTGCTCTTAGCCTTTTTGGCTTTTACAGCTTCATCGGATACTGTGCTCACGGACCAGGGGCCCGCGTGCCAGGTTTGGTTTGACCCAAACATAAATACATAAATAAAATCCTACAAAAACCTCGAGATTCGAACTGTGTCGCATTGGCTGCGTGCTTGCGCGATTTCGAATATCTCAAATGATTTTAAGTAGTTTAATGACCGTCCGAGGGAGGCTGCGGGCCTCCATTCGGACTGTCGCCTTGTGTTTCGGTAACTCTGGGCGGTGAGAATCACCCTGGATCACGGGTGTATCGTGTCTACGCGGTGTGATTGTCGACTGCCGCTCGCCGCTCTCTACGGCGGTCGCGCGTCGTAGTGGGTGTTATACACTGTGTGTACAGTGTAGCCTGGATCGTGACTGACCGTATCGTGTTCAGGGAGTGCTGAGACATCAGTTTGGTCTAGCAAGTTTGCGTTCGGTCGAGTTCCTTTTCGAGAAAGTCGACTTTTCCCAGGGAATAGGGCGTCCGAACAGGGTAATCGAGCCTAGCTGATTATTGCCGATTGTGTGGTAACGTCTAGCTGGCTTAGGCGTGCCCCTCGAGAAGTATATCGCTACACTTTTCTTGGGGTTTACCTCTATTCTCCATTTCCGGAACCATTCGCCTAGGCGATCGGCAACGACTTGGAGATGAATCTTTATGCGGCCCTTGTGCTTGACGGAATAGAACAGGGCCGTGTCATCTGCGAAAAGCGCAAGCTTGACTTTCGGGTCTCAAGAAATATCGCTCGTGTATAGCGAGAAAAGGAGTAGGAAGAGGCAGGAGCCCTGACGACTCCCGCTCGGAGAGGGCGGTTTGAAGAGTGCGTTCCCTCTACCCGGAATCGAAATGGGCGGTTTGACAAGAAGGCTCCTATGATGTTCACGAGTTTTCTAAAATGTGCGATAATATGACGGAATGTTCCTAGGCTTGTTAGGCTTCGGAATGCCTATAACGTCGACTTCCTTCCAGACGTCCGGGAAGGTGCAGCTGGAGAGGAGCGCGTTAAAAATAGTAACGCGTAGTTAGACATGTCATCACCCTATTGTTTATGCCGTCGAGGCCGGGCGCGGATCGGTTTTTAAGCTTTTTAACTATCTTAGTGACTTCGTCGAGAGTCACTGATAGCAGTGGTTCGCCCACTGGTGGTATGGCAGCCCTGCGTTCGAGTTCCGCGGCCACCTGCTGCAGGTGGTCGGGATCCGCAGGCGCGAGAGAAGGAGTGCATTGGCTCTCTAGACTGTCTGCGAGGCATTCGGCTTTTTCGCTGTCGTCGAAGGCAGCGAGTTGTCGAGTGATCTAATAAGCGGAGGCACGGGTGAGATTTGCTCTGCTTTGAGAGACCGTGCAAACTGCCAGTAGGTAGTGTACGGCGGCTCGATTTTTCCAAGCACAGTGTACCAGCTGTCTTGTCTGTACTCCGTTAAGCGCTCTTTAACATTCCTTTGTAGGAGGCGCAGTCTGAGTCTGTTTGTTACTGTTCTATATCTGTATATTATTTTCTCTAATCAGGCGTTGGAGATCCTCCGGCGGGTTACAGCGTCGACCACAGGACGAGTAAGTGTCTCTGTGTTTGCGCCTACACTTGTGGCAATATTCGGAAGTAGTTGCCGTTGTCGCAATTGGCCAGGAGGACATCATCATCACTTATAAATCCATGCTGTAGCAGGATGTCGCTGCATTTATGTGCTAAAGCAAATACTTTTCCGTTAAGTTGCTTATTCTGATAATATCTGGATGGTATGGTATTGTGATAAATGTATTTTGGTTCAGAAATATTTACTTGTAACGTTGTATGTAATGCTCATTATTAAATTCTTTTACTCGTATTAAAAAAAACCCGTCTATCACTTTTAGAAATATCTCAAACATGAAACTGTAACGATCATTAATCACATGTCAAGGCACATGTTCCTCTACTCAATAAGCCATCGTATGAAGTCGCATAAGCCGGATAAAAGATCGTCTTTGGGGCGAAACGTGTAGCTTTGATCAAAGCGATATAATGTCGCTATAACGAAATTCAGAAAATGAATGCTTCTAACGAAGATAACATAATTTTTATGTTGTATGGCAAAAAATGCTTTCTTATTATTAATAGACTTTATTTTTCTAAAGAGCTTTGAAGATGGAGAGTCTCCCAGTGTGGGTATGCGAAATTTACATGTTTCGAAATTATTTTTATTTGTTTTTAATGCGAGTTTTTAGCGTATGTCTGCGGTGTTTTCTATGGTTAGTGACGTGAACCAGAAATCAAATCACCGACAACGAGGCATTCCATCTAAGCCCTACGGGTTGATAAAACACCTACACTGATTCTCCGTAAAGGATGAATGTGCCTAAAGTAACATCAAGTGGACTGCGTCCTCTTTAGTCAGTATTTTTTCTATTTTATTACCAATAACGAGTTCTAGAAAACATTTTTAAATTAAAAAGGTAAAGTATCAGCCTATAATAAATATCCCACTGCTGAGCACAGGCCTCCTCTCATTTTTGAACCGAAAAGAGTTCGCTACACTACTCTAAGAAGAACTTCATTATGTTGTAGAAATATTTTATTTTTAGAGGTGCCGGCACCGGGGATTGAGCTCAGGTCACTCGAGTACTCTGAAAATTAAGGCGACCGCTAAGCTACAATGGCACGGCCCTATCTTTTAATATAAAATATAATGTATCGACTTGCTTAAATTTTTTAACATAATTAATATATCTTTTTAATGTATTCATTTTTCGGTCCGAAATTCTATAAATCTTAAAAGTTTTCACAAGTTAAAATATCTCACTGTATATGAGTAACTGCACACAATACTGCATTCTACTTAATCGCACACATTAGGATTATACTGTTAGACTTAATAACTGGGACGAAAATATTTTTATTTCAAAATACTAATTCGAAACTTAAATATGTTTTACAGTTATTTACTAAACACTATACTCAAAATAAAGTCAACCGTAACGTAATTAAGTTTTCAAGTTATTCTCGAGATTTGCCATAACAAGCACCCTCACAAGTAAGAAAATGCTTACGAAATAGCGCGAGCATTTGTAAAAGCCAGTGCTTTTCTGAGACGATTTTGGAGCTACGAAGAATCCGCCACGCTGCTCCAATGCAGGTTGGCGGCATTTTACAGTCATGCACGTAATCATATTCGCCACTAACCACTTAACGAATTATTATTGCAGATTGAACAACATAATCAACCTAATCCAAATACGATACCAGTTCTTCTAACGTTTCTATGAGTTACCGGTATATTGTATAGGTGAAGTTTGCGCTGTTTCGCCTTTCTGCTCCATCAGACAACTGTGCGCGATGGTCAGAGCTTGTTTTGGTAAGACTACCTACCCAACATAAATATATAAATAAAGTTAATATTGTCTATAAATGAAGTTAATATTGTCTATAAATAATCATTATTCTATCGAAGAATTGACGAGACATTTCACTTAAGTATTCAGAGATTGGAAGTCGAAGACAGTCGCTTCTTCATTTCAGCCGATTACTCGTCCACTGCTTACAACATAGGCAACCCCCATAGATTGCCATAAAAGTTTGTAGTTCTCTTTTTAGGGGATTTTGCCATAGTTGCCACGCTTGGCAGGCTGGTTGGCAATCGCAGTTTATTTATAACCAGGAAGATGCTGCTGCCTATCCCCTGGTTTCTATTTTCCCTTTGTCGACTTTTACGACACCAATAACAAATAATATTTATAAAACAAGGACATTTCAATGGATTTTTACGAATGAAATTAATAGTTACGCTTCATCTCGTCTTCAACGTACGAGTAAGAATCAGTTTCCACAGCGATCGTCTTTTAGTTACTATGTGCTTTATGCGGACGTTAGTGATACCCGATTGTGCGATCATGTAAAAAACCGAATTGAACAATATTTTTGCTTTACTCAATAATAATTACGTTAAAATGATAACAGTGAATGCTTTATCAATTTATGGTCTGGTATATTCACGGAGTTACAGTTTTTCCTTATTATTCCATATCAGAAAGTTTTTAAAAATTGAGGCATATTTCAAGCTCTTATAGACATTGTAAATCAAATACCGGTTCCAAAAGACATTAACCGAAAATAATTAATCGCTGTACATTATAATTCTATATATTTATCGATTACTGGTGCAGAAATAATTCAGTCAGTTGCAGAATAAGCTTTTTAAGAAGTGTTTTCTTCACAATTTTCTTTAATTTTATTTCTGGAAGCTTTGTAATGTCCTCTGAAATGTTATTATTAATTTTAATGATTCTGCTTATTAAAGATGTTTATGTAGCTGGTGATTCTGTTTTTTATACATATTTTTACCAAGGGCTTTTAATTTTTTTTGTTTATAATTATTCGTGTAGGCACCTGTGAACTATTATTAGTATGGGATCTAATAAAATGAAGATTTTTGAAAATAATCACAACTGAAGTGGGTCTAATAGAATATATAGAAAATAACCTCTGAAATTCATCTCTGTCGTATTTCATTATGTCTGTAAGCAGTGGTTGTCAATCGAGGGCAGTTAATATTCTAGATTCTGATAGAGTAGATATAGCACGTTGACTAACAAGTCGAGTAGCTTTTCGCACACTCAAAAACGGCTGACATTTTACAAAAAATTAATATTTAGCATTATTATTTAAACATAACCTCGACTGAAAAGAGTGTGTGATAAAACTCGATAATGAATCGATCACCCATATACTAATCACACAGCACACAGTCTTGCCCGCCTTTCGAGAAAGAAATATGTATGCCAAATTGCAAGTCAGTAGGTCTCATAGTTTTGGAGAGATCATGACGAGTCAGTGGTAAATCACTTTTAATATACATACAGTCACGCCTTTTTCCCATGTAAGGGGCAGGCAGAAGCCACTCATGGAGCCTACTCTTCGCTATCGCGGTAAACGAGACGTGGCGGGTGACGAACCACGTGGCCGCCATTATGGTACAAGCAAAAAAATTCTTACTCCTTGTTGCGTTCCCACGAGCAGTATGGTGACAGCATTGCATATTATGGTGTTATTCTAACAAATAAAGGCTGTCCGTATAATACCTTAGTTACCTCTTACGACACCTCGGTAGAAGATACGTGGGTGCTATTCTGTTCTGCCGGACACCTATCGGCACTTTTATATCTATCGCTTTTTATATACATTGATAAATGATAATTTCCCCTTGAATCTTAATTTAGAATTCGTTTTCGATTTAGAATTAGATTTAGAATCTGAATAACATGATTATAATATAATTAGCGCACATAAATTAGCGCGATGCCTCACGCTAGCTAGGACTTCTCTTGTATCGTAGGTGCCTTTTACAGTCATACATTTCACATGCATACCAGAACCGAAAACTAACAATATGTTTTTGCACAAATTTTGACCCGCCTGGGATTCGAACCCAGGACCCGCGGCGTAGAAGTCATATATTCTGATATAGGCCACGCGGTCGTCAGGTCATAATTATTAGCTCACACTGGATAGTAAACATGCAGTCAGTTTTTCTTTTTAATTGTCCTATTGAGCAAACACCCAATTACAAGATTTTTGGTCCAAGATTATGTGTAGCTATCACAATATTTTAAACAAACTGAAATTTATTTCACAGATAAAATAAGCTCCGAAACATAATAAAGTTCTGGTTGCCATAATACAGCTTCTCAACCGCAACATTATATCTCCTGTAAGGGACGGCATGGTAGTTAAATTTAATTTTATATTACCTGGCAGGCTTAGTGCAACACACTTTGTTATTACGGTTTATGCGTCAAAACTAAACTTGTTTGATGAAGAAAATTAATGATGTTTACCAAACATGTTAAAATAACATTAAAGAAAAATTTAATTAAAAAAGATAAAAATAGTAATTATTATCATTAATTTAATTTGTTTTTGCCGATTAAAATACGGCAAAAATATTCGATGGCAACGACAAATAAAGGTGAAGAAACATCTCGTTTAATTTCATGGAGTGATGAACATTACTTAAATGCCAGTCACCACCAGAATCTGCGCAAACAGGCACGTTCACTGAAGATATATATGTATTTTTTTAACATGATTATGAAACCAAAATATTTTTTATTAAATTACAAAAGCTGTAATTTATAAAAGGGCGGATATTGTAATCCATTTTAGAAGATAATTTGATCGACGTGTTCATGAAAATAATTTAAAAAAATTCGAAGTCTGCTTTCATCGTCCCTAAAGAAAAAAAATCTTTGGATTTCATAAACGACGAAAGCTGCTTGGGGTGTAATGAGCTCTATTCAAATGCAAGAAACAGCACTTAAAAGTAGCAATTACAGTCTACATCTCTATAACTGAACCGTTTAATTAAGCCACTTTTGAATACAGCTTATTTTTAAATATACGTAAATTTGTGGTCGCCTTGTGTTAACAGCATTTCACATAATGGTACATTATGTTCATTATCATCATCATTTCAGCCCACATCTAGTCCACTGCTGATCATTGGCCTCCCCAATAGATTGCCACAAGTTTGTAGCTCTCAATTTGCAGGGGATTTTGCTATAGTTGCCACGCTTGACAGGCGGGTTGACAACCGCAGTTAATTTATTAAGATGTTCCAGGAAGATGCTGCTACCCATCTCCTGGGTTTTATTATACTTCAGTCGACTTTTACGACATCCACGTAGTGATATGGTGTGGTAGATTCTCTTGAGCCGCCACCACACATGCATTGTATTAAATGAATTTAATTAAAAAAAAAATGTAATTAAAAAAAAGGAACAAGCATTTATTTAGACTTATACTTACTAACAGCCAGTGCTAGCAGGAGCCGAGGCAAATCAGGGGCGTTCGCTTTAAATTTCATAGTTCACCAATAAAATTGTTCTGCAATTTTGAGAGCTGATTTACAACGTGCTTAGCGGGAAAACATCGTGAGAAAACCTGCATGTGAAGTCCGCCAACCCGCATTGGAGAAGAGTGGTGGTATCTTCTCGGCTCCAAAACCTCTTCTTCTTTTTCTCTTAGAAAAACGTGGAGGCCTGTGCTCAGCAGTGGGACTTTTATAGGCTGTTACTTTACATTTTTATATTTAACAATCGATTATTTTATGTGAATTTATATTAATATTGCTCATACTTATCATACGTCAGTCTGTTAATAGTACATCGGACGCGAACCGTTTCCTAATAGGGAGGATTTGTCATATAGAGATTATGTTTGAGTTTGGCAGGAGAATCCGCAACCGCTGTATCAGATACCTCACACATTAGACGCTACTAAACGTCATCGGTCCGTGTATTTACTGTATTTTACTAATATTTACTAGTGTTAGGATTCCTATGCAGGAATCCGTCTAGGTAGGTACCACCCCAGGGTCAGATATTCTGCCGTGAAACAGTGTGCAAACATTACTGTGCTTTGATTTGAAGGGCACTGAGAGCTAGCGTAATCACTGGGCATATGTCTCATGGTGACTGGCGTAGTGTGACACCACACACAGAAATGTTCTGGGTGACACAACATATGGACAGACGTTGCACTTACCATCAGGTGAAAGTTTTGCTCGTTTCGTCACTTTATCCAATAAAAAAAAATCGGTCTGACGTGTTTCGAGATAGTTCTCCGTTTCTCCGTCATCTGTCACTCCGTCATCTCATAAAATTTTCCTAGCATTTCTTTTGTGCGACTGTTATGATACTCATAGATTGAAGAGATCAGGTAACAGGTGTTTTAGTTAGTTAGGTAACAGATGACGCCGCCGCCACACGTCTCCAATTGGTAAGGACATAAAATCATTTAAAAAACTGTGGCCGTCATGGGACGACCGGCAGATGTGAAACATCTCCTCAAATTTCATCGTCACCACCTTGATGGTTTGCATTCCACCACAGTGCGTTTTTCGCGGAATTTTCTGCCACGCACTTGCAATTTATGGAATGTTCTGCCGTCAGCGGTTTTTCCGGACCGATACGACTTAGGGACCTTCAAGAAAAGAGCCTATTCCTTTCTCAAAGGCCGGCAGCGCATCTGCTATTCCTCTGGTATTGTAGGTGTTCATGGGCGGCGGTGATCACTTACCATCACGTGAGCCACCTGCTCGTTTGCCTCTGGAAGAATGGAATGTATATGGAATGGAAGACTTTGAGGAGAAAGCCCTCTATAAAGCAAATAACTCTTTAGCTTTTCTAGATGTTTTAGTAATTAGAAATCCTAATAACACCTTGAGTCACACTGTGTATAGAAAAAAGACCCATACCAACAGGTATTTAAACGGTGAATCTCACCACCATCCTTCACAGTTAGCTACCGTGGGCAAATCTTTGTTTCAGAGAGCACAAGGGATCTGTGACAGGAAACACCTGGCCGCCGAGCTTCAACATGTCAAGCAAGTTTTGCAAGACAACAAGCTTCGGGTTCCGCGCCTTCGTCGCAGTGACCGAGTGAAGCCGGCCACAGTCGAGCGTGTACCTGCAGTCCTACCATATGTCAGAGGAGTCACGGACAAGATTGGCTATATCTTAAAGCGGGCTTCCATAAAAACATTTTTCAAGCCGCCGAAGAAAATAAGTCAATTTTTACCATCTGTCAAGTGTAACATCCCTCTACAGGATGCAGGAGTATACAAGCTGGATTGTGAATGTGGTCTCTCTTACATAGGGCAAACAAAAAGATCAGTAAAAACCCGCGTAAAAGAAGATATAGCTGATGTGAAGCATCGCCGCCCCAGGAACTCTGCAGTCTGTGACCATGTTCTGGATCATCCCAACCATTATATCAGATTTGATAAACCACAAATCCTCGCAAAAGAACACCGATTCCTACCAAGGATGATTCGTGAGGCTATTGAAATTAAAAATCATCCTAATTTTAATAGAGAAGATGGTTGGGTATTACCACCAGCTTGGGATCCTATAATTAATAAAATTAAGTCAAAAACCAAGCATACCACTGCAAGACTTCAAGACACAGTTAGCTCTTTCTGCGTAGATCGGACCACAAATAATAATTAAAAGCTGAAGGTACTCCGGGTTAACTATGACATCAGGACATCTGTCACCTCAGTCCCCCCGTGACCATGGGTGCTGTAAAGCACTCGAAACGTCGGGTTATAAATAACAAAAATAAACGCGATAAAATCCGTAAAAATAGTTTCATTTAAATGTGTAGTGTTCGCGTAAATATAAGAAATCATTAAAGATAACCAATTAATAAATAGTGAGTAAAATAAATAACATATTTTCCATTTTATTGTTATTAGAATTATGTATACGGAATGTAAATGCAAGGAAAAAAAATATTTATACATCATACGCGCCACGCACACACAAGGGAGTAGAGACAGGCGGCGGAGAGGGAGCATTACGGCATAAGAGATCGCCATGCAGAGTCGGTCTTACCCCCTAGGCGCGCCAATAGATGTTTCACATCAAAATCTTGTTATATAACTGTTATATAGATGTTATTATCTGTCAGTTTTAACTCCTATATATTTTTGGATATTACAGTGTATTTTTACGATTTTAAAACTGACTTCAAAAGCATTCGTAGGATCCAGAAACAAAAATCTTTTGGTGTAATAATATCCTTGCGATTCTTAGATGACTTACACTACCGCTAGTCACTATACATATGTCCATATATACTATATTTGGCCATTTGGCAAAGAACAGATAGTGGATCTTACCTAGTCTGGCAAAAGCGATGATATATGTACGAATAGGTACTTATTCTAAATACGTAGAATGGTAGTCTATTAATTACTTATTATTTATTTTAAATCTTTCGCATTATTTGCAAATTCTCATAAATTATACAAAAAATGCTTTTGTTTATAGTAACATTTCTTCTAATAGACCTTAATCTTTAATAATTGTCTAACACAAAAAATTTCCAATCGCAGATTTGTTAACTATGTTGCGTTGTCAAGAATCATATGTTCAGCAGTGAACTCTTTATGTGCTGTTAATAAATATACTATGTTGTTATAGTGTTAATGATGATATTATGGTATCTCGGTGATATATAGTGTCAATCGTGAATACATGATTGATTTGATTGAGCCCAATCGCGCACTATATTATACATTTTACATCTTTGACGTTACTCTTCCCTTCCTAGTTTACGGCAAATTCATCTCCATTTACGTAATTTTATACCCGATTGGAGTTTATTTTTACAACTGTACTACTTAAGAAGTTAAAAATATTATTAAATCGCAACCTGAACGGAATATCCACCCTTAATGACTTCAGTCTGGCTAGTGTTTTACATAATTTTGAACTGTCAAATTTACGTTTTGTATGACTTAACAACGGCCGTGATGTAACAGGAATAACCGAGATCAACAGCTTATAGCGATGATATCCAATCGCAGACCGCGCGAAATGTTGTTTAACCTTGCTAATCGTTTAGACCCCTGACGGCAATAACGACTAAAACGAAATAAGCGTAAAAATGTAGAGGAAACATTTATATATATATATATTCAAAATAATATATAAAAAGTGATTTACTACAGCCTCATCACGATCCACAATATATTCCTTTACGGACATTTAAATAGGTAAATGAGCTGGACACATTACGCCCAGCGAAGAGGGCGCGTAACAGCTAGTGGTATATAAAAACTAGAAATATATGTAAGTAAAAAGAGTTAACATAACATAATAGATATTTTTATTATAACGTAGCTACCTCCGTCCTTTTGGTGAATATCTTCGTGGATCGATTCGAAATTCGACCATAATTAGTATATGGTTAACTTTTTACAGATATATTTTTTTTTATTTGATAAAGTTATCGAGACGAGCAAATCGTTCACCTGATGGTAAGTGCAACGTTTGCCCATAACAGATGCTGTGTTACTCAGAATATTTCTGTGTAGCACCACACTGCGCCCGTCACCCTGAGACATACGTTCTTAAGTCTCACATGCCCAGTGATTACGCTAGCTCTCAGTGCCCTTCAGACCGAAACAGTAATGTTTGCACACTACTGCTTCACGGCAGAATAACTGGCCCTGGGGTGGTACCTACCTAGACGAATTCCTGCATAGGAATCCTACCACCAGTACCATATAAGTTGCGTAACATTTACGACGCTGTTACAATAATTTTTCATGACAAGCAAATGCTCAAGACGCCAAGGTAAGCTAATTAATTATCTCTTAATTGCTTTTCTCCGCAAGACGACATTGTTCAACGTCATGTTTTATTATAACAGACAGCTGTGCGACATTTAATATGTGCGACGGTTGTAGGGAGTTATAACGTTCATTACGAGTCTCATGTTCCTACGAGCAATAAAATCACATGAATATTTTATATTCACAATATTTTATTTTAACATTATACATTTTGAATATATTTTAAATTAAATCATACAAACTAATTTATTCAATAAATTATTTCAAATAAATAAATTACTACCCATAATCTATAGCTAAAGTAACACGGTATACATCGAAAACCTCTAACAATAAAGGCGCGCGGACAGTGTTTCGCACAATCTGTTCTAGGCACTGAAATGAAAAAATAGAAATGAAAACCTAGTAACGCGTTAAAAAAGCGTAACCAGTATTCAATTGCTACGATGTAGATTTGAAACCAGTAAATATTTTGAAGTAAACATATATTTGTCTGTTTTACTCTAGTTCGATAGCGTCGATTTGACGGAGATGATGATATTCGCGTATGTGTCTTATTGTTAATATATTGTTTTTAAATAAATGGTTTAGCAATTTAAGCTGCATTGGAATATTTAGGGAGGTTAAGTACTTGTTAATGCAACACTGGACAACAATTAAACCTTTGCCAGGGACCTTTGGGATGAAAACCTGTGTTACTATATCTACTACTAATCATCGACAATCGTAAAAAACTGAAAATGTTGACTATGTGCTGTTTATATATTTACGAATAGGTACATTTTTTAAAAACACGACACTTTATTTATCCAGTATATAATAAATACAGTGATGACTTTGGAGGTAGGAAAAAAAGAATTTGCAGTGATATAACTAAATTAAAATATCCCTAATGTGATAGTGCTTTACATCAAAAAAACTATGATTTTATGTGTATTATTAGATTTATAATAACATTCCTAGAAATTTGAGAAAATTGACATTAAAACCTTTTCAAACTGAAATAAACAATGGCTTTTTGCAAAATGTTTTTAAACCTTAGAGGAATTTGTTAATTGTAAATAATACTCGTATCTCATTAATATTAATCTATTAACATAGTTCCTCAATACTTATAATAATGATTTGATTTTATAAATTATGTGAGTGTTTCGATATTGATTCTTAACAGTTATTTACAATTTATTTATCTTAATTTGAAAATTCATAATGTTTTTTATAAATGTTATTTCTATGGTAGAATTAAATGAAAATGCTGTTTTTTAGGTTTTTTTCGGTACGATAATTATAATTCTATTTGGACAATTTGTATTTAATTTGGTTTGTCATTTGATGACTACTTGGTAATACACGTAATAATTAAAACATTTGCAGGCTGTTTATATACAGCTCAATATGTTAAAGCTACAGACTTTAATGTGAACATCAATGTAACCCTATTTATAGCAAAGTTGCGACACGCTCCGGCTTCGCATGGGTGCAATTTATTAATTAAGAAAATGAAAAGTGTGAATGTGAAACTGAACGCCACATTATTTTGTTGTTATGAAAACATGTGACAGCAGAACTATCAACCTGAACGTTACTTTTTATTAAGATTTCAGTCCAAGAATACCATCCAAATTTCCGACTTTTCCGGTAGATTTTCCAATTTTTTTTCCTTATAAACCTTGTTCTGACGATTTCGATTGTCGACACAACCATTGTCAAGTGATGATCTTTCATACATGTGGTAATTGATTTTTATTTATGTGGAAGAGAAGATAGAAGAAGAAAAAGATAGATAGAAGAAGATAGAAGAAAGAAGATTATTAGTTAAAATATTTGAATTTGAATTATGACTCTACATAAGCTTTATATTGATTCGTAACCGACATAGCCCTAAGGATCAGCAATCTGAAGTGGCAATGGACCAGCCATATCGCTCGTAGAACTAGTAACCGTCGGAGAAGGAAGGTAAAGGCTAACCTAACGCAATCCAACTAGATGGATTATCGATCTGCACGTCTTTGCGTGAAGTCGACCATGTTTTGTTGCAATCTATGCGAGAGGCCTATGTTCAGCAGTGAATTTGTGATGGGCTGAAATTATAAATCACTAAGGATTCTAGGCCGTTTAGTTAACCATCCAGTGGGTAACAGCCCATCGCTCATTGCACTAGATGTACTTTGACAACCTCCTTGAAGAAACTGTAGATTTTACCATTGCTTTACAAGACTGTGCCATCAAAACTTTAAACAATAGTACATAGCGCATTAAAATTGCATTATACGGCACTTGTTTCAATGGTTATACCTTAATAAGGGACGAACAATTATTGTTGTTTGTAGTAAGTAATTTAAATGCAATCTGAAAATTTAGGTAGCAGCTATATTTTGGAGCTAAATAATTTGAACGAAGAAGATACATTTTTAATAATGAAAAAACAAAAGCTTGTTGGGTGCCGCCTACCTGCATATGTTAATCAAAAACAAACTCCACAGCCTCCCGCTACTTTTTACTTACGGTGAACGTTTTAGGTTCCGTAGCAAATTTGACTAACATTCTCTTTTTTATATTATACGTATTAAAAGTTATTTAATCTTTACAAGTTCAAAAAAAAAAGTTTTTTTTTAATATTATGAATTTTTTGTTAATATTGTGTATCGGCAGTGGTTAACTCTAAGGATAAGTGGAAAGATTTAATAAGGACTTTTTAAGAATTCTTTTCACTACATGGTGAAAATCAATAGGTACCAAAGTATCATTATTGCATGTCAAGAATCCCTCTTTAATACATTCCATGCAAGAAGAAGAAAAATCTATTTCCCAAAAATATATTTCTTCATTAATCTCAAATTTCTGATTCACAGTAATAAATATCATTAAGAATTTCAATGAGAGGATAAGGGGGCTGTGTTTTACAAACAGACGGACTAACACTATAAACTGAAACTTAAAGGATTCCTAGTTGGTTGTGGAGCTCTGAAACAGTTTTCATAAACTGAATTATAAAAATACAGTGAACAAATCCAATTTTCATTTAGGCAGTTTTACCCCGGGATATTTAGCTCTCCGTAATACGAAAAGTACTTTCGTTAAATTAATTGGTATCGTATTTCTTTGTTTCGGGTTATGTAAAGCTACAGTTGTTTAGAGTGAGAGTTGTTTTACAAAAATGAAGTTATAATGGTGATCTAGGTTGGAATTATACATCAAAATTGTTTTGTTTTAGACAAATTTTTCACCAGTAAATAGTTTGAAAGACAATGTAAAATTATAATAAACAATTCCATGATCAAATGGATCTTGAAGGTTTTTTTTAAGTTCGGGTAGCATTCATAGTTTACCAGAGCAGTGGACGGACACGAGTTATAGATGAAAGGCGAGACTATATCATACATTCATACATGTTTGTTTCACCAGTTCAGAAGTTATGAATTTTTATTTTGATAATAGTCCAAAGAACGTCTAAAAAAATACAAACGACATGTCCTCTGCCTATTGATGGCATTTAAATCAATCTAACCTATCATATATAGACATATTTACTGTACGTTTATTCTAGTTTCCATCAGCTACAAAACAGTGCAATATAAAAATAAACAGTTTTAAATACTCAGTATGTACAAGCGTGCTCTTATTATTGCGTAAAATATTATTAGATATTTTTTAGTTTAACGGTAGATGTTATAGTGTAACTTTAGGAAGCAATTTGGCATCAAAATGTTGTGAAAAGAATTTGATACAAAAGTAAATAAAATAGAAATGCGCATTGCAGGGATATTAATAAAAGTGGTGCGGCTAAACAGCAAATGATTTATTTCGATGTGAAAAATATAAACAACAGAAACATAGCGTTACTTTACTTTCTTCTATTACTTTGATTTAGGACTTTTTAGTTAAACATTTTCGGCAAATCTAGGTCTATTGAATGGAATAATATTAAGATCATCGCAAGCATACTGGTGGTAGGATTTCTATGCAGGAATCCGTCTAAGTACCACCGCAGGTCCGGTTATTCTGTATTCATTAATGCAAACATTTCTCTGTTTCCGTCTGAAGGCCACTAAGAGCTAGTGTAATTACTGGTTAAATGAGACTTAAGAACTGATGTCTCAATGTGACGATCGCAGTGTGGTGCTGTACAAAAATATTCTGGGTGATACAGCATTTGCACATGCCATCAGGTGAACGTCTTGGTCATCTGGTCACCTTCTCCTATAAAAAGGCATATAATATTTAAGTTATTTTTCTTATCAAGCAGGCAATTGGTTACATATTCACGGAAACTACTAGTTTTACGAATCTAACGTTCAACGTGGCAGTGCTGTAGATACTAGTTGCACTACTTAAAAAAGCTTGATTGATCAGGGACGGACCATGTCCTCAGGTAAGTAAGTACCTCATCAAAGTAAAATGATATAAAAAGTTGCTGCAATTTCGTACAACGTGACGTACTATTGGTAAAATGTATTCTAGTACATCGCAGTTCTTAGATGTGATAACGTTATTTTAACTTGTTCTGCATCAAGGATAGATAGAAATCACGTGCTACCAAGTGGACTGCGAGTTCTTTCATCAGCCTTGTTTACTTGAAAAAGTCTTGGACATACGAAAGAACTATTGCATGACGTATTTGTCCAATATGCTGCAATAGAAAGAAAATAATTTAGTAAAGTTTTTATTTTAGAAAACATTGTGGAGTAGTTTTAAGTAATTTACTAGTTAAATGTTCCATCTTATTTACCATCTTCTTATTTTAAAATAATTTTACCCGTCGTGGCCACAAATATAAGGATCCTATAAATATCTTACAACCCAGTCATGCATCATAGGTATCCAAAAACTGTAAAAACTTTGGTGATCGTCTGAAATATTTTAGGTATAATATATACGCTGAACTGTATTTAAAAAAAATATATTTTTCTGGTAAAAACTATAATTTAGTAACGAAGTTAAAAGTTTAACAGCACTTTGTATAGAAATTCCCACAAACTTGCTATTAATCGTTAGATAGAGACCGGGTATGTGACTTGAAATCTAATTTTCCCGACTCATCTAGTTGGATGGCGGTCTTACGATGTTGTGTACAACTAATGATAAAAAGAAAGATGTAAAAATAAAAAGTATAAAATGAAAATAGTATATCATTCCTTATTCAGCATAATACTTTTGAAATATATAATACTTTTATATGTATATATAATACTTTTTTACTATATTGTAAATTCTGATTATTACAGGGTACAAAGAAAATAAAAGAAAATAATTTTTTACTCAGTTGTGGTGGGCTCATGCTCGGTGCTCGCATTAAATTTCTTAACACCTGGGTTTGATCATCGGAGTCGGTATCTCCAAAATTGTGAGTCCAAAATTTTAAGCACATAGTTGCCACATGTCTGTGGAAAAATAAATCCAAGCCAGGTGAAGTTTTAAAATCCGCATAGGTTTAGGTTAAACAGTAGTATTAAAGTATACAAAAGCATTTTGTGATTATTTTATCTATTGTATCATCAGCAGCAGTTTCTAGAGACAGTAACTGTTGTCTGAGTTTGTTTTATAAGAATAAGATATGGTTGCCATGAAACTTATCAACGCAAAGCTTTACTAAACAAATTGTGTTTTACCAGTCTGCGGTTTTGATTAGACTAAAATATTTATATGTAAACAAACTTAAAAATATGGAACAGCTTATTATGATTATTTTAAGAGTACACTCCATGTATTATTGGCTTTATCTTTTCAATAAGCTACCACACTTTAATTTCCAATCACTTGAAAATCCATCTTGTTGTGAGTGATATGACTCATAATTATGTTACTTGCAGACATTGACTTCTAATAACCTAAGATGGGTAAATAACCTTATATACAACATTCTCGGGACTATTCCAAGATTTTAGTAGTCCTCCTCCGATCAGACCACCCGATCTGGCCAGGGATAGATCACCCTTATCCTTAGCAATTGATCCGCCAAGTATTTAAAATTTTTACTCGGCAAACACATGTTTTTACAACCTATGTTTTTTCAATCAACTATGTAAGATTTACAAAAAAGGAAAACTTCTGAACAAACAAATAAACCTGACGTAAAATCGAATCTGAAATTTCGCGACTCCGTGAATGGTGTATGGTAGGTTCTCATATGCGAAGATTGAATGTGCATTATTTGGTTTTTCATAAATGATGACCAGTCCCACATCATAAGCTCACTTGCACAGTTGGTCAAATTCACATTACACATAATTTACAACAGCACAAAATTGTCATAATTTTCTAGCGTATTACGAATAAGAAACATCACATTATATGTGATAATGCTAAATATTACAACTATTCATATTCTTTTTAAATTATATCAAAAGTGCAATACTAGTTCAATAAAAATGTTAATAAGACAGTGCTTGTCAACCAAAACTTGTCTTAATTGGGCTCTTACAAAAATAATGAAAAAAAAATCAATAAATCAACCCTAAATAAGTTTTTAAAATCGGTTCCGACCTGCTGGAGTTTGTGCGGAGAGTTGAACATAGCAGCACACCTGAAAGACCGTGGTTTTAAATGTTATTATTTTGCTTACTGTGAATTAAAACGGCACCAGATGAGCCGCCATTGAGAATAACAAACGTTGCCAAGGTTACGACTTACTGCCGAAGTTTTTACTGGCTTTCAACATACTACACTATATCTGACTGTTCTGCTGTTTATGCCGGCGTACCTGTTTTGTCACTGAAAGTTTGGTTTTTATATTATTGTCCTTTTTATGCTAAAAATGTCTACTTATTTAACTTTGTAACTGTTACGGTTTTTTTTTTCTTAAGTGCGAGTACGTACTTCATAGTACCTACTTGTCTTATTGTAAAATCTGCGTGAGTTTTTTTTTTTAATTATTTCTATTTGTAATTAATTAGTAAAGAGTATTTTAATTTTAGACATAACCAATTTGTATGTCTCAGGCTGCTAGGCCTTCATCTGGCATAGGCTCGGATGCGGCCTCGTCGCAGGAACTCATGCAGTGCCCAGAATGTTCTCAACCGCGGTTTTTTAAAGGACAGAGAAGTTTAAACATCCATAAAGCCAGGTCTCACAAGCCCTTGGAAGTAGGAATAACTTATTCAGGTGTTTGCGTCCGGGAGTCATCATTTTATGCTGCTTAGCTGATGATAAAAGCCACAGCACTCCTTAACGATTAGGAGATCGGGGACAATACTGCTATTTCTCGACAAAAACGAATTAGCGGTGTCTTGGGCAGACTTGGCGACATCAAAAAAGTTCTCAATGTATATATATATTGAATACAAATATAGTTTATATATTTTTTATGTATTTTCGTTCGGGCATAACTTCTTTGTTTATGAACCGATTTTATTATTATTTTTGCGTTCAGTTCAGTATAGCTCCAAGGTTCATTGATATTGGACCTTGGACTTCGAAGAAACACCAGAGAACATCTCAAAACCAAATAAGAAATGTATAGAGATTGAGGTATTGTTAGGTTTATGACCATCACAGGACAAGATAGGTAGTCAAATATGGTCACGGACGTGCTGGACTTGACTGGACTTTGATTACGAAGGCACACCACGATCTCCTTAACGACAAACAACACGAATGCGTAGATTTATTTATTGTGGCTATTATGTCAAGCCTTTAGGTACATTTCAAGCAAAAACCCACGTACGAAACAGATCCCATTTCAACAAATCTTGCATCAGTTTGATGAAACTGTAGCGATGAGACATGAGAAGTCAAGAAATATGTTATACGTCCAACATTACGATATTAAAGTTTCTGAGATGCAAACTATATACGAATATACAACATCTAAAGTTTACTGGAAGGAGATGTCGTCCCCAGATCAGACCATAATCTGGCAGGCAGCTACCCTTTTCTTTGGCAATATCGTCTGTCAAAATAAGTATGATGATAATTTGACCCATGTAAAATACTTGTGCCGTTATCAAAATGCGTAAAATGGTTACTAGATCTAACCGTTTTGGCAGTTATGTAGTTTGTTAGACAAAAAGCTTGGACAAATTCGGAAATGTCAATCGTTTTGTTAAATGAGACTTAACATCCCTATATAAAGAAACTATTGGATATTATCCAAATTAGTGCAAATTCCCTGGAACGTTTTATATTTTCACAGGTCCTTCCATCACTTCAACTTGTGAAATAATTAATTAAAAAAATCTGCGAAATCACCAACCTGTTCAACTCGCCGTCTTTCACACAAAAGTTGCAATTGTGAAATTGTAAGCAAATTCGTTAATGGCAGATATAAAATTATCTTTTCTGATAAATCGATTTCTGCGGGAAGTTTCACGCATATTCTCCAAGCTTATCTTCTTTGGTCCTCACTTTCTATTCGTCTTGTATCAAGGTTACGCTGTCTCATTGACGTTAGCATTTGAGTGCGTTGGTGAGGAAGTTCATTCTTAGTGTGTTTATGAGTAACATCGTGTCGATGTTTGCTTTGCTCAGGAGTTTCTTTCTGAAACGTTCATGAGTTACATCAAGTCAATGCTCGCGCTGTTTGGGAGTTTCGTTATTCAGTGTTTTTTAAATAACATCTAGGCGATGCTGGCGCTGTTCAGTCGACTCTTGTGATAATTGAGAACGCATGTAACGTCTCATCTGAGATAATCTCGCTTGACGAGCCAGTGATGGTTCTTGGGAACGCGATGTTGCATTTCGCTTGCCGTTCTTAGATAAACGTTCCTTATTATCTTTAATAGTTTCCCTATTCCTGTTTGCCTTCATGCTGGCTGCATCTTTAGATGGTCTACCCATGACGCTAATAAAATGTCCTAAATAATATAATTAAATTTCTGCAACAGCTCTTGATAATATTTAAATAGCGTTCTAAAAGATATAAAAAAAACACTAATTTCGAAATTAGTGACAATCCAATTAATAGTACACTTAATTAAATAAACCAGAACTCTTAACTAAATAAACTACCTATCTATTAATACAAAAGTTAATTATAATCTACGTAACTTAAAGTTATACTTTTATTATATTTATTAGTTTTTTTAATACCCTACTGACTAAGTACACTAAAAATGGAAAAATAAACAAACTTTTTTTTAAAAAAATATTCTTCAAACAGATCAGTAGGTAGCGCATATAAAAATATTTTATTTAGTTATATTAAATTAGATTGAGAATATATTAATTAACTAGGTACGTTATTTGAAACGAAATTAGACGAACTAAATAAAAAGTCTTACGCGCATTTTTGTCTTTTGAATTAAATCTATAATTCAGTTATTTTTCGCTTTTCAGTGTTTTTTTGTTTTTGCTTTTTTTGAAGTCGGTATATTTTTTTAAAAAAAAGTTTGTTTTTTCTCAAACGATGCGGTCGGCCCCGACACTCCAAAGACCCTATTTTCACTTAGAAATAAGCATCCGCTCCCGGCAGCCAACTCTTGTTTGCCGAATGCCCCCGACGCCGCTGAGCATGCTCTGGAAGCAACACCGAAGGAGGTGCAGACCGTGATTACTTCTTTTAAGAACGGGTCGGCCGGTGGTCTCGATGGTCTTTCACCTCAACATTTTGAAGATCTTTTATTAGGTGCTACAGGAGACACCGGCCGAGCCCTTCTTTTAGACTTAACGCGGCTTGTTAACCTTATGCTTTCCGGGAAAGTATGCAAAGACATAACAAATGTGCTCTACGGAGCAAACCTGTGCGCCCTTAGAAAGAAGGACGGGGGTATACGGCCACGTTACGGTGACGTTAACCTTCAGCAATACCTCGCATCCGCTCTGCTTCAGGAAGGTACGCGCTGCGTGCACAGCAGCCTCACACCCGCCCCTTGTTCCGAAACCAAGTTGTACTGGCTGGAACACAGCGGCGAGATCTGATTGTATGTGCTTACAGCAAACCTTCGAAGCTATACGGCGAATTGTGTAAAAAATAAAGTAAAGTTTCAACCTATAAATGTCCCACTACTGAGCACAGGCCTCCTCTCATTTCTGAGAGGGTTTTGGAGCTAGGAAGAATCCGCCACGCTGCTCCAATGCGGGTTGGCGGACTACACATGTCTTCGAAATATTTTTAATTTCTCAGACATGCAGGTTTCCTCACGATGTTTTCCTTCACCGCCGAGCACGTGGTAAGTCAGCACTTAAAATTGCAATTGCACAATTTTAGTGGTGCCGGCACCGGGAATCGAAACCCAGGTCACTCGCGTACTATGAAATTAAAAGCGAGCGCCTAGCCCCTGAGCTACCACTGTTCAAAAAAATTAACCTTTTTGGTAATAATATGTCTACATATGATAGCACTGTACACACGAGTATGTCTGACATACTCGTGTGTACAATGCTATCATACTCATATATACTATGTCTACATCAAAGGTTCAGGGCTTCATATTTTATGCTAAGTGGCTCGCTTAACTAAGTTCCAGTGTTAATATTTACTTTGTTATAGTATTTCTGGTAATATAAACTAAAATTTAACGATGTTCAACATGTTATATAAGTTTACGTAGTAGGGCAAAACTTGGTAAATCAGTGAGTTATTGGAGTTTCGAATTTTTATTTAATGCCCTTAGAAGTTGACTCTTCCGTAGCTGCATGAATAGAGCTAATTAAGCTACAGAAAATATGTTATTACTTTAGTAGAAAAATAAGATATATTTATGTATACTACATTTGTAATGGTGTAAAATAACACATATTAAGTTAAATAACCTTGGAAAATATGTGATACAAGTCAGGTAAGTCTGAGATATTACTAAAACAAAACATTCTTAATCAGTAACGAACATAAACAATAAGTATTAACGTTGTTTTTTTTTCTCAATTATGATTAAATTTCGTTACATTTTGTATGCATAAGCAGTTGATGTAAGCAAACAGTAATTGTGCACGTCGTGATAACCTGTAATTAGATGTACAATTAACCTAGTATTTATAAATCAATTTTTTTTTCGCATGCGATATTGTCACTTCTGTTGGTTATCCTTAATACTCGTAAATAAATAAATAAATATTTAAAGTCAGTCGAAGAACTAAGAATCTAAATGAAATTAATAATGCCCTGAATAATATTTTAGATTGGTACCCATGCAAACAATTTAGCACTTAATACCAAAAAAATACAAATTGGGAATAATTCGTCTATGCAGGTACCACCCCAGGGAAAGTCATTTTTCCGTGAAACAGTAGTGTGCAAACATTTCGGTGTTTCATTTCAAAAAGCACTGAGAGCTAAAGTAATCACTGAGACATATGAGACTTAAGAACTGATGCCGCGGAGTGATGGGCGGAGTACAATGTCACAGAAATGTTCTGGGTGACACTGCATTAGTTATGGGAAGACATTGCACTTTCCAACAGGTGAACGTTTTTCTCGCCTCGTCACTTTCTTCCATAAAATATCTAATTATGTATAAGATAAATATTTGCCTTACGTGCGGATTCCAAAGATCCCAAAAACATAGATTTTATAAATCAGCAGGTCGAGAATTACATATTTTATTTTACTCTCACGTTGTAGCAGATATACGAATACCATACATGACTATACCATAATTTTTATGTATATGAGAGCAAATCGGTTATGTTATTAATGACAGTCAGAAAATTGAAAACGGCGTACTAACAAAGGCACAGAGTACTATTTTCTTCTATTTAAAATCGGAGAAATTGTTTAAAAAAATCAAATTATTTTATTATACTTAAATGTTATAAATTTTTTGTCACATTTTTAATCAATAATGTGATACTTACAAACTCGATATAAAAATATAAAAATTGACGCACATACAGATTTTACAAGTTAATAATTATTTACCATTGAAAATAAACGATGTTACAAAAAAAAATATATGGAAATCATATCCAATATGTCTATTTTGATTAAAAAAATTCAGTTATTTTTTGTTATATCTAAAGTTATAGAAATACGAAAGATGGGATTTTCTTTAATTTTTTTTGCAGAAAAATAGTTACTCTATTTCATAAAAGCTAAATAATTGCAGATTACACATAATCAATGGCAATCAATGGCAGCTACAGCAGTTGTATGAGAATAACATTTTAATGTCGCAACGCAAACGACCGTTATAACAACTAGTTGCGATTGCGTCATGGGCTGGTGTTTATCCTCATACGCCATTGACTTTTACGATTTGTGAAGCAGTATATATTTAATTCGCCGTGTGTTTGTGAAGAGAATCTACCACTCCATCCCATCCCGTGGGTGACGTAAAAGTCGACAGAGAGAAAATAAAAAAACCGGCAGATGGGCAGCAGCATCTTCCTGGAACATATGAATAAATAAACTGCGGTTGCCAACCCGCCTGCCAAGCGTGGCAACTATGGCAAAGTCCCTGCAAAACGAGAGCTACAAATTTTTGTGGCTATCTGTGGGAGAGGCCCATGTTCAGCAGTGGACTAGTGATAGACTGAAATGATGATGATGATATATTTCAGATCTTAACCTTTAACAGATCTTGCCAAATATATCTTTTCTATCTATATAGATAAAAATCAATTGCCACATCTACTAAAGATCATCACTTCAGAACGGCTCAACCGATTTGGAGTGTTTTTTTTTATCGATATTTTCAAGACAAAGCGAATTGAATTTTTTTGAAAAATCGACCTGTAAACTGGGAAAGGATGGACAAATAAATAAAAGAAGTGACGTTCAGTTTGACAGCTCTGCAGAGAGGAGATAGAGACATGTTATAATATAAACGTACTTAATATTTTTGCTAAGCGCTCTTCTAATATTCTTTATCAGTACATTGCACCCGCGCGGATCCGGGCGAGTCGCTAGTATTTAAAAATTAAAAATGAAACAAGAATTATTAAAATCGGATCTCCGTAGATCTTACGTAACATTTTTTTTTTATTGAATAAAGTGATGAAACGAGCAAAACGTTCACCTGATGGTAAGTGCAACGTGTGCCCATAACATACCTCAAAAAAACTACAGAACACCTTGTCCTTTTTTGAAGTCAAAAACTTTTATACACTTGTTTTTAAATGAAAACGTGTGACAGATATATCTGCACATAGCATACGTTGCCAGGTGTCCCGGTTTGCGCGAGACGTCCCGATTTTCAGAGGTCTGGTGGCACGTCCCGGTTCACCTTGATCACGACACCAAATGTCCCGATTTGTCACTAACATCTAAATGTATTTAGTTTCTTTAAGTTTTATTTGGTTTGTTTTCTGTACTAGCCATTTTAAAAATTAAAATAAATGATGATTCACAATATCCTGTTTTATTGTAGTCATTGTAGCTATCTGATTTGAAAACAAAATTCCCGATTATTTTAACCTTCCGTCCCGAAATTTCTTTCAATTACTGTAATTGGCAAGTGTTTAACAGAAGAGTGAGTATATAACGTCAAAATTATCTTATAAATACGCATGAGTTTAAGAATAAGGCGAAAACTTTGAGTTGGCGCATTCTCCAATAGGGACAGTGTTAAGGCCAAATGTACACTTTAACAAACGAATGTCGTTAGACAGAGTGGTGATCTGAATAAGGTTGCGGGCAGTACCTGAATGCCTGCAGTCTAAGATAATGCATGCTGAGGCTTTTTTTTTAACTTTACTAGATGTTTATTTTCAGCAATATAATAACAATGATGTTTCATAGAAAAAAGAAACAGTTTGTGTCCTTCAAATTATTTGAACGTATCTATGGCAATTACGTCTCCATACGAGTAGTTCGATTAAGTGTATGAAAATACTGCCCGTTAATTCCAGCTGCAATAGTTATCATAGCACCAAATTTTCTCGGAAAATGCACAGTTTAATTTCACAAAAAGTTTTTTTTTATTGGATGAAGTGATGAAACGAGCAAAACGTTAACCTGATGGTAAGTGCAACGTCTGCCCATAACAAATGCCGTGTCACCCAGAAAAATTCTGTGTGACACCACACTGTGCCCATCACCCTGAGACATAAGTTCTTAAGTCTCATATGCCCAGTGATTACGCTAGCTCACAGTGCCCTTTATACCAAACAACAGTAATGTTTGCACACTACTGCTTCACGGCAGAATAACTGGCCCTGGGGTGGTACCTACCTAGACGGATTCCTGCATAGGATGATTAAATTAAAATTAAATATAACTTTATTGTACACCATAAAAAATATACATAAAGGGAAAAAAAAAAATTAATGAAATGTACAATGGGCGGCCTTATCGCTAAAAGCGATCTCTTCCAGGCAACCTTTGGATGGACAGAAATTAAAATTTGACAAAAAAGGACGGCAGTGTACAAAATGATAAAATCAAATCAATAAACTACATAAATAAAATTTAAATATAATATATATATATATATATATATATATACATATACATACACATATACTTATACATACACAAATATAATACATATAAAATTTCCATACGTAAATGTATATATGCATATACGACCTAGAAGGACAGAAAGATGAATACACATAAATACAAAAATAATTAAAGTAAATAACAAGACATAGGTATTAAGACGACGTGTTTAGCAATGACAGATAGTGTTCAGCAACCAGGGTTTTAAAAATGGGGAGAGATTTGGCATGTCGGATAGAGATAGGAAGAGCATTCCACAGTTTTGTAGCCTGCAGCGTGAAAGAATTACCATAGAAAACTGTGGAATGGACAGGAGTTTTTAACTGAAGAGTTTCAGAGGAGCGCAAGGAACGAGGATTGGAGAGATGGAGAAACTCAAAACGTTCCTTAAGGTAAATCGGGGAGGAGGGAATAAAAAGGATGGTGTAGAGAAGAGAAAGGATGTGTGCATTCCGGCGAAGGCGAATAGGTAACCACTTGAGCCTGTGGCGATAGGATGATGTTAATGGAGTTTATTAACTTTAAACGGATATTGAATTTATGTTTATTAAAAATTACTCAGCTTATAATTCTGTATTCAATCAATATTACTCGTACACTTTCATAACTTCTGCTAGATGGCGCTACTGGTAATTTGTATCACGGTATGGTTCGCCTGTTAGAAATATGTTAATCGAGATGTAGTATATTTTTTTAATATCCACCATTCGGACAATTTTGGGAAAGTTCAGAATATTGAAGAATTGCTATAAAATACTAAAATATATATATATAAATATACACATCAAATTATAGACTAGAAGCAAATATACAACCCTAAAATAAATAACTAATATAATACGAAGTTTTAGTTTTTATCATTTATTTCTTAAAAGTAATCCTTCTTTTATAGGAGAAAGTGACAAGACAAGCAAACATTTACGAAATACAGCAATGTTTGCACACTACTGCTTCACTTTAACTGGCCCTGCGGTGGTGGTTCAAGGTAGGTAATCCACCTATTAAGGCGGATTACCTACCTTGAATTAGCGGTTCGGGTTTTTTTGCAAATGCAAGGTTTTCTCTAAAACCAAATTGTATTATATTTCAAATGTTATTTCAAAATTATTGATATACCTAATTCTATTTCTGCATTAGGCTGGTAATATTCCACTGCTGGCTAAATGTTTCTGCCAAGAAGGGAGGATTAGCCGTAATCACCATGCTTGATGGGTAGATTGGTGGTCGCAGTATCAAACGGCTCGCATTTTAGACGTTGCTAGCTGTTAGTTGCTGCAAATCTGCGTATTTTACTATTCGAGTTTCTATTGCGCAACCTATCTGAAACTATGACATTTTCCAGGCATTTCAGGCTCTCCGTCGACTTTTATAGCACCTAAATGGTGAAATAGGGTAAATTTTCAATTGTTCAAAATGTTTCGAAAAGAGAGAACTTTACCCAATTAGATGAGATTATCAATATCTTCACAGTTTCAGGAACGTTTAAACAAACTATTACGCTCACATGTTATTAAATTTTTGTCTCACATTAGCTTTCAAAAAATTACCTATTACAACAAAGAACCAAATATACTGTATTTTTAACCTACTCCAATATAGCATTTATTTATTACTTAAACTTTTAGGGTAAACAATAAAGTTTAATAAATAAATAAATGCTATCTAATAGAATATATTTTAAGATTTTTCGTGAAAAGTAAAAGTGTTTAATGAAATTAATTGATTTTTTACATTAATAAAATATTAGTAAATTTATGTCATATTAAGTCAGACTTATTTGAGTATTTATTAATCCCTTAAGGATGTAACATTTTGTTCAAATGGCCCAGTGTCATACAGTTTTAGACTGTGCAACTAGTGGCCTAATAATCCTATTAACCTTTAATACTCAGATATTTGTCAACAGAATAAAACATATTATGATCGAATATTTATGAGCCACATACATTATTTTTATAGAAAAGAGCGCGTGTAACTCTTTACACGTGACAGAAGTACAACTACTTAAACATTTGTTTATTTTTGTCAGAAGATAGTGACGAGACGAGCAAATCGATCACCTGATGTTATGTGCAACTTCTGCTTATAACAAGTGCTGTGTCACCTAGGATATTTCTGTGTAGCACCAGACTGCGCTCGTCACACAGAGACATCAGTTCTTAAGTCTCATATGCCCAGGAATACACTAGCTGCCAGTGCCTTTTAAACGGAAACACAGTAATGTTTGCACAGTACTGTTTGACAGCAGAACAACAGGACTAGACGGATTCCTGCATAGGAATTCTAGCACCAGTAAAATATTTACTAGAATTTTTTGCCCACACATAAGCGGATTGGGTTATCTTACATCTGTAACAACAAAGTGATTATTTTGTGGGTTTCACAAAT
Source organism: Luehdorfia chinensis (assembly GCA_019845155.1). Taxonomy (NCBI): domain Eukaryota; kingdom Metazoa; phylum Arthropoda; class Insecta; order Lepidoptera; family Papilionidae; genus Luehdorfia; species Luehdorfia chinensis. Next base: position 1,726,210 of record JAHVAK010000223.1, read on the forward strand.
TTTTACTTTGATTGGTTAACGAACTTAAGATCTTGCGACTCAACAGTCAAGAACCCTGACCACTGAGCCACGTGATCTTCTAAAATACAGTTGAACATTTTATTTCACATTGATTATTTAACATTTTCATATATTTATCAACAGATGGTGTGGTGAAGGGATGAAAGTTAGCATACAAATTATCACATTGTTTTTTAGCTAGGGGGCATTTAACCAATTTTTTTTTTAAATTTGTCAATAAGAAGCAACAGAACGATTTGTAATATAATAATAACAAAAAGACAAATATTAAGAAATATTACCCTAAAATTACTCAAATAGCGCCAAGTGGCGCTCCTAACGAACCTTTATAAAGCACTTACTGAAATTTTACGAGAACATCTCGAATGCCGGCGTTATATTACGACAGAAACTTATATATTTTATTCATCATTCTATTTGTTTCATTATAATGAACAAAGAGGCCTGAAGATAAAACGCTAATTAAATAAAAAGAAAACAATGGTGTACGGAGAAAAAAAATTATAAACGACAACCTCAACTATAACTAAACCATTATAATTAAAAACTTTAAGTGAAAACCCTGTGTGTGTTAAGCTCATATAGCTTATAAAGCCGTAGTTTAGACTCCGGGACATGACCTTTTAGTAAAGTAACTTTAGAGTAAAGGAGTCTGCGTAGCGGCTAAAGAAAATCTACTGCCCCCTTCTCATGCCGTTGGCGTCGTAAGAGCAGACCAAGGGAAATTCCTAGAAAATTTCATTGCTTCGGATAGATCTCGAAAATTAAAATAAGGAAAAGACTGGTGACGGGCAACAACGTCTAAGGTGACAGATATCTGGTACTGCGACCACCCATCCGCCAGTCGAACGTGGTGATAACGACAAATCTTAAGAGAAGCCTATGTCCTGCAGTGGATGATAAGAGGCTTAAGTAACAAAGTTAATGATTTCTTTTTTATTTCCTATCATTTACATACTTATATTGCGCATTTTTTACTGGTGGTAGGATTCCTGTGCAGAAATCCGTCTAGTTAGGTGTGCCACCGCAGTGCCAGTTATTCTGCCGTAGATTCCTATGCAGGAATCCGTCTAGGTGAGTACCGCTCCAGGGCCAGTTATTCTGCCGTGAAGCGGTAGTGTGCGTGACGGGTGCAGTCTGGTGTCACACAGAAATGTTATGACACAGCATTTGTTATGGGCAGACGTTGCACTTACCATCAGGTGAATGTTTTGCTCGTTTCGTCACTATAAAAAAATATACTTTGTAATCATACTAGTTTACTTTCGTATATGGTGAAGGTATAATGACGCCACTTCGGAGAAGCATCAACAGCTGGACAGGCAGCTGTTGATGCAGCAGTCTGATGAAAAATTGTGTTTGTGATATATCATATGGTTAAAGAGCATACTGTTTACTTGATGATGCACGTTGCCGGTTTTACTTCTGAAACACAGCAGTGGTATGATATTATTTTACGTTGATATTCTATTAGAATATAGCTCAGTCTTGTAATGCGTAGATTTATATATAAATATACATGAATATATATAACACTTGTTAAAAATTATTAGCAAATCTGTAAAAAAAAATTGTACAGTTTGAAATTTTCTTTTCAATTTCTATATACAGTTATATTACTTACTCACATTAGTAAAAGCTATAATTCGATCAGTTATATTGAACTTGTTCTAGTACAAAACTATTGTAAGACTATATTATCTATTTCAGATCAAAATTAAAAATGTAATGCGTTCAGTAAAGTACAATTTAGAATAAAAATAAATATAATGTAAGCGATGTTACTAAAGTTTCTTTCCTTCATAAATAAATAAATGATGTGATGATGATGATGTGATGTTCTCTTAGCCGATTTCGACCACGGCGACAACTGCCGACTACTGTCGAGAGCCATCAACTGCGCAGGAGATATTATAGTGCCACAAGTGTACGCGCAAACAGAGAGGCACTCACTCGTCCCAACCTACCCGCGCCCGATTTAACGCTGATGCGATAAGATCGGAGGTTAGGATGCAGTGTCAGAAACACGGGGACAATCACAACACAACCAAACCCGAGAACCAACAATTTATGGCTCCGGCTGGGATTCGAACCCAGGACCCGCGGCTTAGAAGTCAGGTACTCTGACCACTAGGCCACGCGGTCGTCAAATAATCCAAATAAATAAACAACAAAATACTAAAACTTGTATTACAAAAAGAAATAAATCCATTATTTATTTCTTAAGAACAACGGAAATTGGAAAAAGCCCTAGTAGACAGCACTGTCCCGTTTAATAAAATTTATATTTCTTTCAGTTTGTTTTGCAAAACTGCCTTATTCAAAACTGTTTCTGTATTATGTTTTCTTTACAGTTGGTTATATAGTAAGTACAGAGGAGTTAAGCATACCCAGATCTGCTTACTTCATTTGTTCCATTCGTTTGTTGGTTAATAATTTTCACTTCCAAAAAAATGGATACGATTAAAGATTATGGACTGATAAAATTTAAATGAAAATGCAGTAAAACCGTTTGGTATCAGAATCAGTGCTGTTGCGCTCTTAGTGCTTGTTTGACAAGCAATAAGATTCGTCGGCGTACAGTAGTGACCACGGTGCTGGTTTCTGTATATCTGCAGTAATATAGTCCATTACTAGAATGAATAGTAAAGGGCTCAGTATCGAACCGTGATGAATACCCACTCCGACCTCAAATAGTTCACTTTTTCTGTTGGGCTGACTACTCTTGTTGTTACGATGCGGTACAGACCTTAAAGGAGTTCCCTATGCTCCTGCACTAGTTCCGGTCTCACAGTTTGTCAAATAAGAGAAATACTGATACTGCCAGTGAGAGCGCAACAGCAGTGATTCTGATATCAAACTGATACTTATATTTAACTGAAAATTGATTCTTTTATCATAATAATACTTAAATGAATAAACTGCGGTTGCCACCGTTTGAAGCCAAGCGTGGCAAGTATGGCAAAATCCTTCAAATTGACAGCTACTAACTTTTGTTGACAATCTAAGGAAGAGGCTTATGTTCAGCCGTGGACTAGTGATAAGCTGAAATTATGATGATGAGGCTGGCATTTTCTAGATCTATCTGAAGCCGGGAATTTCTTTAGGAATTTCCCTTGGCCTGCTCTGACGACGCCCACCGGATGAGAAGGGGAAGTAGATTTTCTACAGCCACCACACAGACTCCTTTACTCTAATGTTACTTTACTAATAAGGTCATGTCCCGGAGTCTAAACTACGGCTTTATAAGCTATATGAACTTAACACACACAGGATTTTCACTTATAGTTTTTAATTACGAGTATAATGGTTTAGTTATTGTTGTGGTTGCGGTTTTGATTTTTTTTTCGAACATCATTGTTTTCTTTTTATTTAATTAGCGTTTTATCTCTAGGCCTGTTTGTTGTTGTTTGTATAATGTAGAACAGTTTACTTGAAACCATTTTCCATTACATCACATTAAAGTAATTACTTTAATTAAAAATATCCTAAGGCTTTGTGGTCTTAAACACTACCAATATTTTTGAAATTAAACCAAAACAATTAATTGTATTTGGTGGTCCTTAAATTACTTAACAAATAGAATGATGAATAAAATGTATATGTTTTTGTCGTAATACAGTTAATGCCGGCATTAGAAATGTTTATGGTATAATTTTAGTAAGTTATATATTAAAGGTTCGTTAGGAGCGCCACTTTGCGCTTTTTGAGTTTTAAAAATAAATTATAGATTCCTATGCAGGAATCCGTCTAGGTCCACCCGAGGGCCAGTTATTCTACCGTGAAGCAGTAGTGTGTAAACATTACTGTGTTTCGGTTTAAAGGGCACTGTGAGCTAGCTGAATCACTGGGAATATGTGTCTTAAGAACTTATGTCTCAGGGTGATGGACACAGTGTGGCGTCACACAGAAATTTTCTGTGTGACACAGCATTTGTTATGGGCAGACGTTGCACTTACCATCAGGCGAAAGTTGTGCTCGTTTTATCACTTATCCCATAAAAAAAAGTCTCAAAATAATCACTTTGTTGTTACCCAAGTAAGATAACGCGGCCGCGTTTGGAAAGGTGAGCAACGGTTACCGGAGACTCGCAATTCGGCGTTCCATCTTAGTCGTCAGGGGTCTTGAAACCGTAATGTACCGTACCGTACCGTAAACCACTTATCATTTAAACTACGTACGTAATCATCACCTCTACTTAGATAATGATAGCCAGTGTGGTGTCACACGGAAATGTGCACCACACTGTATTTCCAATAAAATACTATATTTTGTACATCCAGTTTCAGTACAGGGAATCTTAGCTTGAAGCTAGACGACGTAGGAGAGTGCCCGTGTATTTATTATAATCTAATTAATAGCTTCGGGCATCCCGTCCACAACGTGTTTATTTATTTATTATTTATTTATTATTTATTATTGATTTATTTATTTATTATTTATTTATTATTTATTTATTATTTATTTATTATTTATTTATTATTTATTTATTAGTAATATCCCTAATAAACTATTATAAGTTTTCTTGGCAAACAGCGGCATTTTGCTTTTTGAATCAGTGTCTGTGTCGTTATGTGAGCGTTCACCCGTGCCTTCCAATTGCGTTTTTTTTAAAAAAACCTAAATTATTTTTACATTTAAATTAAATTTATTTAGTTAAAAAAGTGAAAGAAACTTCTGTATGTAAACGTATTTTGTTTGAGGAGTAAAACAATGTTCATGTAAAAGCATAACAAAATATGTCTACAAATAAGTGTAATTATTAAAAATCAAGGTTATTAACAAGGCAAAAAGCTACTTATTGTTAGTAAAGGGCAATACATATTCTAAATTCTGATTCGATAGATAAAGCACGATGCTCAATGTGCCGAGTAGTCAATTTTCTTTTAGTTTTTAACTTTAAAGACGTGGCTTCATTATGCAGAAGATTGAGCTTCCTATAATATTCTCAACAATATATATTTTGGAAAAGTAGTAACTGCAAACGGGAGTTATGGCCTATCGACAGAATTTTGTTAGTTCAACTAAGAGCACATTTTTTGGATATGAAAACCTCAAAATAATAAGTATCATTTATATTAAAAAGCCGTGTGGCTTAAGTAAAATCACATTTCATTTCGTGGGTGTCGCACTTCCGGGCAGCTGCATCTTCCTGGAACACCTGAATGCGCCTGAATCTGAAAGCGTGGCGACTATGGCAAAATCTCAACCAAAATGAGAGCTATTATTTTTTGTGGCAATATATGGGGGGGGGGGGGGGGCTATATTCAGTAGGGGACTATTGACTGAGCTGAAATGATGATGATGATTAATAGTAACTATGTGTAATAATACTCATATTACATTTCCTGCGTAAAGGCGTAATAGTCGTCATGTTTGCCAATTCGAGTAATAGCTCCAATTAAAATCTGTCGCCATGCTCTTAGTCCAATTAATGACGTACTCTCTCTGTGAAATTTCTTTTGTATTTGGTGAAACAATTTTTAGTTTCAGCTTCAAGTGGACACCTAATATTTGTGACACCTAACTTTTGTCATTAACCAAATAGCAAACTTTTCTTACGAAAATAATCAAATAAATTAAAACGTTTATAGCATTTCTTTTTTTTCGTACCAAAAAATAAGAAATCATCTCTTTGAATATTTATTTATTTTAAGAATCACTGTTGTACTCGTTTCACGTGTTATTATTAAGCAAAACCATAGGGCCGAACCTGTCGGTCACTTCAAATAAAATTATGAAATGGATGAGTATATAAACAACAACCCAGTTTCAATAAGTAACAACAATCACAAGTATAATAAAAAAATGTAAGTAGTAAAAGTATAAGTGAAACATTTATCAAAAATATTTGAATTGATTATTACTACAGTTAAATCTACCACCCCATCTCGTCCCGTGGGTGTCGTAAAGTCGACAGAGGGAAAATTAAAAGCAGAAGATGGGCAGCAGCATCTTCTTGGAACATCATAATAAATAAACTGCGGTTGCCAACCCGCCTGCCAAGCGTGGCAACTATGGCAAAATCCCCCCAAAATGAGAGCTGCAAACTTTTGTTGCACTCTATGGGGGAGGTCTATGTTCAGCAGTGGACTAATGGTAGGCTGAAATGGATGGATGGACAGTTAAATCATAATTAACTAGAATTACTATTGAGGCCATCTTCAAAGTAATACGAGCACCTTTATTTAGTAATCACTAAACAAGGGCACTCAGCCCCTACCTTAATTCGAACGAATAACGAAGTTACGCAAAGTCCCGCGTGATTAACTGCTAAATAGGTGACCGTTTTAGTTTAGTAAGGTTTCAGAAATCACTTTTAGCCGTTTGGCCCAGCTGTTGGCAATGTCGCAATTTTAACTGCCGACTTGACTTGACTAGACAAACTTTTTTTTATAATAATTTTAAATACTTTTATAATTTCATTTTATAATTAAATTCTACTACTGAACATTAAACCATATTTATAATATAAACATGTTTTAAATATATGCCAAACATAAGCCATTACAGATTTACATTTTTTAAACAATTTTTTTAATTTCTTTTGTCCTTAGAATGTTAAATATTAAGTCGGGGAAAAAGTCTTTTCGAATATAGTAAGTATAAACTTGAAATAGAAGCTCTTTGGCTATTTGTATCTGGCAGGTTTTGATGTTTAAACAGGTTAAATTTCAAAAACGAGACTAATTAGTGAAATATTTCCAATTTTTATGTTAAAGATGCATCTCAATCTGGTCGCCCTATGACGGTTAAAATAGACGCTATTTTTGAAAAAGTGGAGCAAGACCGGCATATCATTAGTTACGAAATAGTAGAAGAACTGGGAATTGACCACAAAACAGTTTTGACCCATTTTGAAAAAGCTGGGTATACAAAAAAGACCAATATTTGGGTGCCTCACGATCTCACTGAAAGAAATCTTATGAACCGTGTAGTCATTTGCGATTTTTTATTGAAACGTAATGAAACTGAAACGTTTTTGAAGAGATCGATAGCTGGTGATGAAAAGTCAATCACGAACGACAAGATCGTGCGAAAAAAGTCATGGTCAAAGGCCGGTCAGGCTTCACAGACTGTGCCAAAACAAGGGTTAACTCGCAATTAGGTGATACCTTTATATTTTATAGAAAAAAAAAGATGATACTGTGTGTATGGATGCCCTTCCACCGTTGTTCATTATGAGCTTTTACCGCAGGGCAAAACCATCGATTCGGATCTCTATTGCCAACAACTGATGAGAATAAAGCAAGAAGTTGAGAGAAAGTGACAAGAATTGATCAATAGAAAGGGTGTCTCATCAGGGTGGTTCATCACGACAACGCTAGACCACACACATATTTAGCCACTCAGCATAAATTAAGAGACTTTGGCTGGGAGGTGTTTATGCATCTGCCATATAGCCCTAACCTTGCACCTTCAGATTTCCAGAAATCTTTAAGGTTAACATCAAGAGAAGACTGCTAAAATTACTTGTCGCGTTTATTTGTTCATAAGTCCCAAAATTTCTAAAGCAACGGGATCATGTCACTACCTTCAAGATGGCAAAAAGTCATCAAACAAAATGGCACATATATACTGTAATGAAATGTAAATAAACTTTAAAAAAAGTCTTGATTTTTCATATAAAATGCGAAGAAACTTTTATCAATATTTATAGCAATAAAATGTTTTTATGCGAGCAATTTTTTACCTTCTGATAATTAATAATTCATTAGTTTTCAAATGTCACTCTATTGCTTTTAAAATGTAATAGGCGTTGAGGAAATTTTATCAAAAATCGGTTTTTAACAACAAAAAAGAAAAATGCAACGTAAAAATGTATAATTAAGCATGCTATTAGTTACGCTTTACTGGTTGTAGGATTCCTATGTAGAATTTCGTCTAGGTAGGTTATGTGCAAAGTGAAAACATTACTGTATTTTAGCTAATCTAATAACGGGGCATATGAGACTTAACAACTAATGTCATAAGGTATCGAGCGCTGTTTTACACAGCATTCTTATTGCCAGACATTGCACTTACCATCAGGTGATCGATATGCTTTCCTCATCACTTTATACAGCCACTAACGTCAAAATCGGTGGGTATCCCGTTTTCTGCACATTTCAGTTACGGCAAATACTCTTAAGTAGTTGCCGTGGCAGAATGTTACATGACACGGGATGATGTGTAATGGGCAGGTGCAAAATAAAATAACCAAAATTTCGTCATTTGGACAAATATCGGCTTTAGTTGCGATTTGAAGTCTGCCCCGAGTCAGCTGTTCCCTTATATCTACGATACCCACATGATGTCCATTGTTTCATTTCTGTTCCATATAATTCGATCTCCAATGTAGCGGGTTCTAAATCATAAAAACTTCTTTACATTACTTGCCGTGGTAGCTAAGGGGCCGGGCGCTCGCTTTAAATTTCATAGTGCCCAAGTGACCTGAGTTCGATCCCCGGTGCCAGCACCTCTGAAATTGTTATTTTAAGTGCTGATTTACCACGTGCACAGCGGTGAAGGAAACATCGTAAGTAAACCTGCATGTCTGAGATGTGAAGTCCAACAATCGGCATTGAAGCAGCGTGGCAGACTATACTCAGCATTGAGACATTTATAGGCTGTAACTTTACTTTTTTTTAACTTTTTATTACTTATTTTTAATTATCTTTTTAAGTAGGAATAGCAAAATAAAGCTGATTTAGCAATTGAATCTGAGATTATGGTAGAGATGTTCCAAAAACCGTAATCATACACTTTCTAAATACTAATAGACTGGTGCCCAACTTTATTTTTTATTGATCTTCAAAGTATCCAAAGATTGGCTATGAACTATGATCCCGACGTTTCGAGTGATTTGCAGCCCATGGCCATGGTAGGACTGAGGTGCTAGACGTCCTGATGCCCTTGGAAATCCAGGTTACCTTCAGCTTTTAAATTAAATGTAGGTCCATCTACGCAAATTGAGCTTACAATTTCTTAACGTTTTTGAGAGTTATGCTTAGATTTGTATTTAATTTTATTAATTACAGAATACTTAACGTCTTCTCTATAGAAATTAGGATATTTATAATACCAATAGCCTCACAAATCATTCTTAGCAGGAAACTGTGTTTTTCGCAAGAATTTGCGATCTTTTATATCTGATATAGGTAATGTTATTATTTTGAACATGGTTACAGACTGCAGACTTTTTAGAGCGGCAGTGCTTCAGTAACCTGTGTCCTTTTACAAGGCAACATTTAAATCACAATCTCTACTCTGTGCGACTGTATGGACTGTGCAGTATGGACATAAACAAACGACAGACTATCACGTGATTGACATTGTCAGTTTAGCGGATAAAGATGCCAAGGGAAAGGGCTACCCGCCCGACCGGGTGGTATGATCTGGGGAGGACATCTCCTCCCAGCCACAGTAATCTTTAAATGTTGTATACATTAGTTCGCATCTCAGAAAACTTTCATAGTGCGGTTATGGGATGTCTGAGATATTTCTTAAGCTTCTCATGTGACGACATAGATGTCGCTACAGTCAGTATAAACGTGCAATAATGAATGTTTTATATTATTAAATTTAATTTAATACAAATATATATAATACATAAAAATTACACACATAAGCTTCCTCGCTTCTTCTCCATACAAACTTCAACTATGACAAATCTCACAATCTCGTGCGCGCAATATGCTTAAAAAGGGGTACAAAGTTTTCTTCGGGTATTAATACTAGTTTACAGACAAGTTGCTACATAAAAAGTGCGTCTTATTATTTTGAAAGTTTAGGTTCTACTTGTATATAAAATATTGCAATGTAGTGCCGTATCGAATTTGAATGCAGTTAATATTTCCTGGTTAAGCTAAAGATATTTCTTATAGGTATTACGTATCATTGTCAATAAATTATGCGGCAACATCGCGCGAGTGACTAAGGAAAAAATCATCCATGACTAACGCCTGCCAACTTTTACGTTAATAACAAAATTGGGTTTTATATTTCTGTCTAAGAACGTTATGTTAGGTTGATACATATTTACATAAAAAATATGGCAAATTTTATGACGCGTATCACGTTTTTAACTATATTCTAATTTTTAATTATAATAACAAATTATGATATCGCTCGATGATACAAAGTTACCCATATTAAAATTTTAAATTAGTTGACGTATGTAAAAGGTTAAACATATTTTTGTAATATTGTGTATAAATAATTCTAAGCGACTGAGTCAGCTGAGCCGTCGACCGTCGTCTATAAACCTGCCAATATAATAAATACACAAATTTGTTAGACATTTTTTGTTTATTTCAAAAAGCGTACTATAAGTAGACCTATGTACAGAGGATCAAGATGTATTGAAATTATATTATATTATAATAAAATTTTATTATATTATATTAATAAGTGCTATATAAATAAGAAACATTGTCTAAAATTAATATTTTTTGTGAAATTAAGTGACATTATAATACGGCACTAAAGATAAATAAAGACTACAGTTTCTAGGGATTGTTCTCTGAGAACGTCATATTTTTTGGGACGTGTTACTAGGTGTCCGGTAGATTGGAGTACCGGTGGGTAAGAGGTAGATTCTCTTTCCAACCGAGGTGTCGTAAGAGGCGACTAAGGTATTGTACAGACAGCCTTTGTTCGTGCAGAATAATGCTCGTGGGAATTTATTGACTCGTACCAAAATGGCGGCGAAGTGGTTGGCCACCCGTCACGTCTCGTTTCACGCAAAAGCGAAAAGTGGGCTACGTGAGTGGCCTCTGCCTACCCTTGATATAGGAAAAAGGTGTGACTGTATGTATATATTTAAATATGTAAATATTATCTTTCACAAGAGCTTTAAACAAACCTAAATTGAATAAAAAGTGTTGACTGTTATGTTGACCTCCTCTAGTTTATGAGATATTACACATTCATAAATAAAAAAAAAATTTGGTTGTTATAATCAAAAAAGTATTAATTTTTCGGAGAAAATTAAGATAAAATTATACGATTTATATACTATATTACTAATAGTCAAAGACAGATTTCTCAAGCTCCCAAATGTATTGAAATAACGTTTTCCTACAAAATTATTATAGATATTATAGATTTAACCGAAACATATCAATAAACAGATTATTTGCAGTTAATTTTTTTAACCGTAAACTTATGTAACTTCTTTCCCTTTTGTTCTGGTTAAACATTTGACATTCGTCAACTGGATTACGTTCGAGTTAACCCTCACGCCTCATCTTTTATGAAAAATACTATAGGCTAGGAGGAATTTAATAACGCCTCTCATAGATCTGTAAATATGCAAAATATTGAGAACGCATTGAAAGAATCAAAAAATCGATCGCTGAATTTATTTTTTACAAAAAATCTTTACCGCTATAAGGTTTATCAGAGCGTCATCTCCGAAATAAATTTTTGCGCCTCCGCATGATTGCTAGACATGTTTTGTTCCCATTATTACTGTAACACCCACAATGATGCTCTCTGTAGTAGTAACACATGTTTTAGCAAATAAATAAAATTTGAATTTGAGTGTACTAATTGAAAGTACGGTTTCATCATTTTTCATATGCTGGTTATACAAATATCTTAGTATATATTTCATATATCATACACATACCCAGACTGATTGCGCGTGAAACATTTTTTAAATAGGAGAAAGTGACGCGACGAGCAAAACGTTAACCTTTTAGTAAGTGCAAAGTCTGTCCATAACAAATGCCATGTCACCCAGAACTGTGTGCACAATGTGCCCGTCATCCTGAGACACCAGTTCTTCAGTCTCATATGCCTATTAATTACACTGGCTCTTAAAACTGCTTCACGGCAGAATAACTGACACTGCGGTGGTATCTACCACAGACCTACTAAATAGAAAACCGGTGCACTGTCACACTACAAACTCAAGCCATTTTTATAAGCTTGTGTCATCTAGGTTTTGTCATCTGAAACAAAAAAAACGATTTTAAAAAGTCTTTCACCTATAGACAGCTACATTATCAGCGAAAAACAGACACAAATGAGATCCCTACCAAAATTGCTGTAATGTAACTCAAGGTATCAAAAATTTACTAATAACAGTCATTATTTGGCGTGCGCTACAAAAACTATTGATGATAAGTAAAATAATGTACATTTTCCTCTATTAATTACGTACCTACACATTTTATTTTTTGTAAACTAAAAACAATTGAATAGTAGTTTTGATTTTTGAATTTTAGCTATATAATTTTTTAAACACTCTTTAAAAAATACAGCGGCTTCGGTCTCTTGAACGCGTCTCCGTCGCCCGGCTTCTTGCGACTTGGGCATCACCGTGTAGCGCGGCTCCCTTTGCGCAGCGGTAGAGAACGGTCGTTTTATTTTGCTACCACAACATCAAATATTGTTTACAGGGAACCTCTATTATATTTACATTATTTTGGTAGAGCCGCTGGTGAGAATAGTCGCTACAAAAAATGTTAGTGTAAGGAATTGTTGTTGTTCCATTTGTTAAGTATATGATAGTAACAACATCTAGAATAAAAAAAATATGTATATTTTTATGTAAAAAGTTATTATGGGAGTAATCCTGTTTTATTTGCTGTTATTTTTGCACGGGGATACTGCGCAGAAATAACAGGGACACTGTGCAAAAATAATAGCAAAACAGACAATGCAAGAAGTCATATTTCTTATACATATATTTACGGGGCGACGACATCTCGATCCGAACTAAAACCTTTAGATGCCTGTTTGCATGAGCGCAGCGTACGTGCGTGTATTTACAAACTATTATTAGTTAGTTTATTACAGGTTGAGCATACTTTGCTTGCATTACTACGTACGCAATGATCCGTCTTTCTTATTTGATTGTCTGTGGTACCTATCCAGTATAAATACTTAACACCGTTAATACAAGAGATTATATAAATTGTAAAGGTTTATTTAAATTGTTTAAAAAAATCTAAGCGACACACTGAGATTTTTCCTGTATCGTAGGTGCGTTTTACAGATATTTTCAGATGCGCGACATCACTAACAGACCCGATTAAATTCTTAATCAATAAGCTTCATCAGAGAGGGCTTGTTATATAAGTTTACGATAACTCACAAAGGGTAAATCACCTTTACGGTACGACGGTAACAAGTTTTGAATAAAAAGATGAGTTATAAAATAGAAAAACGACTTAGAAAGTAAATAGGTAACTAATACCCAACTTTGATTTGATAGTAAATCGGTTATTTAAATCAAATTTAATGTTTAGAAGATTATCTCACTGGTTAATTGATAAAAATATTTCAGATAGAAGTTTTTAAATCAATTTCACTTTAATCGTTGCTCGAGAGAAAACTCTTTGGATTTAAGAAGCCAAGAAAGCTACTTGGGTTGTAATTAGCTCTATTCAACCGCAAGAAACGGCACTTTAAAGCACTAATTACAGACTATATATCTTTTACCGTATTGCGTAATTGTGCTACTGTTCGTTAACCGTTTATTTCAACATATTATACAAGTTCTTAGAGATTTTTTTCTTATTTTTTTAGCTTTTTTGTTTTTTTATGCATATTTTTCAGCTAAATTGAACATTTAAGTTTGTTATAGTATAGATAAGTGATTATAAAATCAAATTATTGAGGCGTACTTTAAATAATATTTATTTCACATTTTCTAAATATATTAAAAAATCACGAGTATTTTGCATACTCTAATAAGATAATGTCATATAACCATTTTTGTATTGCTGAAGTGGGCAAACTTTTAAAAGAACACTCACTTATTTTAGTAGAGGGTGACTCAACTCATTTTAACACTTTTAACCTCGTAAATCTATAATAATATAAAGTACATGTGAAAAAAATAAAATAAAATTGATAATACTATTTCATGATCAAAAACGATATACTGTATAGGTACTAGCCACAATACATTACAGAATCATGTTAATACTAACCGAAACAAAAAAGGACATGACTAAATTTCTTGAAGGTACGAGTACAATTACAGAAAATGGTAAAGCAAACTTTTCTAAGTAAGGTTGAGTATTACTTGGACACTAAAAATATAGGGATATTATTTTATTATTAATTTTATTCTTCATTCATACCTACTTGTAGTTTTGTTTCGGCAATTTTAGAAAAGTCGCTTGAGCTCCCATTATCTACGATGAGGTGTCATGTCTCCTATGTCCGTCAGGCAGTCACAGTTTACGCCCATCTATGTACCCATGCAGTAAACGTGAACGACCCTTGAATTAAAGTTACTTAGTAGGTACCAACTGCCTCGATGCTTGACTTCTTCAGAAAATCATAAAAAAATCATCTTGGCATAAAAAGTTAAGATTATAAGCTTATCTGTGTCCTTAGCTTGGATTGTTTGACGGTTAAGGTAAATGGCGTAGTGTGGGTTTCTGCCACCCGGAGCTAAGCCAAAATTTGTTGTCATAAAAAGTTTCTTGTTCGATGGTCAATGTATAAGTTTAATTTAATTTAACCGTCGAGAAGTTCTCTAACAACAAGCGTTACGAATAATTGTCATGCTAGGCAGGGTCCCATAGCCATTAGTACCATATTAGTACTAGTATTGGAGCCTTACCTATTTTTATTACTGGTTTAATTAACGAAAACCCATTTGGAAACAAAACAAAACTTAACCTTACTTAATAATTAAATTGAAATAAAATTAGTTACTATTTTAGTATATATGCATACATATGTATATGCATACGTAGTTACAATATTACATACATATTATACACGTTATTCGAATCGATGGAACTTTTGTTTCTCGAAATGCTACACGGTTAAGGGCGGTTCTTTGCACCGCGTGCTCCGTGGTCTATCCAGTGATCGTCATATGCGGGTCTTCCACTAAAGTTGCGAGGCGTCTGAGGAGAACATGACCACCGAATGTGCGGCGAAGCTGATTTAATAGGAAGGTGTATGATGACATTACTAAATAATTGCCTAATAAATATTTCTGTGTGTAGTAACTGTATGCCTGGGGATTCATTAGGAAATAATAAATACTTTTATCAGTTATACGGTGGATAAACAAATGACAAGGCGGAGAAACACTGTAATAATTATGTATGTCATCATACTATCGTATACGTATACGTATTTATAGTTTATCTTCTGCTGACTTAACAGCATTTATGGTTGTAGTGGAAAAAGTTTAAGAAATTAAGAAAAAAGTAGTGGTTTCTAGACTTTAATATTTTAAGTGTTTGTTAAGTTAACTCTAGACAAATTGGGATTTGTTTTTCTTTTTAACTTAATTTACAATGTATATTTACTGAACCAACCAGAGTTAAACCATCTTTTGTCTCTTGTGTAGACAATATTATAGTTAACTGTAAAATATCAAATAAAGGTGTATTAAATGGAGTTAGATCAGATCACAAGGCTTTATAGATACAGTTGGACTTCAAACATGAATGACAGTATATCAACCGAATGTAGACCTGTAACTAAGAATAGAATTGAACGATTTAAACACAATGTTAAGTTTGAAGTCTAAGTTAACTTTTTCCTTGAATGACCCTGATAGCGTCTAGATCTTTAACACCTTACTTTATGCAATTTCTAACGATGTAAAGGCCTGTGACCTCTTACACCCAAAGCGTATATCGATGATGAAAAAAAGTATGTTTTTATATGTAAGTATGTTGTTGTTTAAAGCTAACAGAAATGACTTAACGCTGGAACTCAAGCTCTATATATTGTTTCCAAATGATTTGCGGTAATAAGCTTACTTTTAAAGGAAGTCAAAACAAATTATTTACAATTTAATGTCAATGTCTACGCCATCGCATAATATTACTATTAAACTAAGCTACTAACTACTATTAAGCTAAACGTTCTTATGTTTGGTTTGCTAAAACTAGAAAGACTTTTCTTAGTAGCACTTTAAAATTTTATAATAATATTCCAAAAAGTTCGGCACAAATATCGGACATAGATTTCCAAACAAATGTCGAGATAACATTATTAGATTAAACGTAATATAAAATAGATCATTATATAGGGGACAAAGAATAAATCTTACTCTGCACTTGCAAACCCCCGAGTACTTAATTTATGATGTAGCAATTTTTATGTAATTTATTAATGACATTATTTAATATGACATTGAAAAAAGAAAGACCCGAAAAGAGGTTTTGGTCACCTTATGTCTGAGAAAGTCTTATTTTCGAAACGGTGTAGAGTTTGGTTTAGTTTTGACTTTCATTAGAGCTTTAAACAAGCGTAAATTGAATAAAGAAACTTTGATTTTGACTTTAAATGCAAAAGACCGTGCTTTAGTCTCTGCGAGTTCAACATAACACGTTTTTACCACCGCGAAGGCGGCTAAACAAGGCCTGTGACCTCTTACACCCAAAGCGTATATCGATGCGACTTGTCAAACGTGGCTATTATATTTTTTTAAAGGACAAAGTGACGGGACGAGTGAATGGTCACCTGATGGTAAATGCAACGTCTGCCCACAACAAATGCTGTGCCATCAACACCACACTGCGCTCGTCACTCTGAAACGTCAGTTTTTAAGTCCCAGTAATTACATTGTCTCTCAGTGTCCTTCAGACCTAAATACAGTAATGTTTGCACACTACTGCTTCACGGTAGAATAACTGGTTCTGCGGTGGTACCTACTTAGATGGATTCCTCCTTAATAATACATATATTTTTAATACATATATTTATTTAGATTCTGAGGTTTAATAATAAAATAAGTATTTTTTTATTATTAAAGTAGCCTAAGTTACCCGCTATTATATAAGCTATCTGCCAGTGGAAGTCCCATCAAAATCGATTCAGCCGTTTCGTAGATTAGCCGGAACAAAGAGACAGAAAGAAAGAAAAAGTATTTATTGACAGAAATGTCATGCATACAAAATAATAAACGTTAACTAAAATTCCTTAACGATAATGCAAACAACGCCACCTACTGGAATTACCATCTAGTTTATGACTGACATGTTATAGATTCATTATGTATGTATTATTCGCCATGTTCATTTTTGTCCGTGTTTAGTTCTGCCAGATGGCGTTCTATACGTAAAATGTATGAGACAATGAATTTTCTTCATACATTTTTTTTTCATAATTTTTTAATGTCTTTATAGATATTCTGCTGTTCAAAGCGGGGACAAATCCAACAAATTCAATTTCATAAGAATCGGTCAAGCCGTACTTGAGTTATAAATGGTGTAACTAATACGACTTTGTTATATATATATATATATATATATATATATATATATATATATATATATATATATATATATATATATATATATATATATTAGCTTTAGCTTTTGTTTTTGTCAGATAAAATTCATTTATTAGTACTGGGTATTCATTAACGAATTTATTACGATAAAAGGAGCTAACAGTATTTAAATATAAAAAAGTTGTTATTTATTTAATTTTCCCAACAACCTCATCTGCAATTCATATTACCTTTTTTTTATTGTTTAAAGTGACGAAACGAGCAAAACGTTCACCTGATGGTAAGTGCAACGTCCGCCCACAACAAATGCTGCGTCACCCAGAACATTTCTGTGTGACACCACACTGTGCCCGTCAGCCAGAGACATAAGTTGCCATTCAAACAGAAACACGGTAATGTATGCAAACTACTGCTTCACGGCAAAATTCTAATACCAATAATTCTGGTCACATTTTACCTTTCTTTCTACCACTAACTTTCACTTTGTTTAGTATATTAAAATATAAAAAGTTACAGTGAAGTTACTAATTAATTACATGTTGTTTTTAGATAATGTGGTATCGAACATTGGCTTTAATAAATGATTTGTGTTGAGACAGTTAACATGACATATAGTTAATGGAATCAGGCGTTACTTTGCGGAAATCCATTACAATAAAGTTAAGAAAGTTAATTTAGTGAGGTCCGCGTGCTTAATTTAAAATAAAACTAGTAAATACACACCCTATTACCTAGTTTTAAAGAGCACCATCCACCATTCCACAATAACGTGCACAAGCAAACTAATACCGCCACCAGATACCCGCCACAACTATAACACTACAACTATGAAAATACACACCACTGAAGTCGAGAACACGTCACATGTTTCACCTGAAAATGAAGCGTTATCAACTTGATACAGACACTTGATGAAATAGAAACTAGATAATACACACCATTCTAAACTTTGCATGCGGATATTAACAATTTAACTTCCTTTCCTTCATGATTTATATGTGTAAATATACCTTCGAACAAGATATTTCTTTTAACGTAAGTGACGATATGTGCAGGCCGTCGATGCTACGTATGCCCATAAGAAATGCAGTGCCACTATTGGCAAGTCCTATGTGCCACATTTGCCCAGCGACTTCAGTAACTTTAGGTCCATATTTGCATTAATGCTACTCATGAGGCAAAAGCGTTTGGAATGAGGGTATATTTGTATTGGTAACTTTCTATTTTGATAGACGAACCACGTCAGAAATACTAAGGTGCTGCAGAGGTTGGGAAAGTGCACAAAGAATTTGGATAAAAAAGATGAAATTAAAATGAATTAATAAGACGAAGTTTGTAGTTTGGTCCACAACCCAAACTACAAACTTCTCTATCTAATCACCCACTGAGAGAAAGAAGTGTCTTGTAGTAAAATTTATACCCTTGTTTATACAATTTCGTGGAGTAGTTTCCAACGTCAAAATAGGACTGCACAAAAAGTAGCACTTTTCGTACAGCCGGTAAGAAATTTTAGTATCGTGCACTCGGGCATTTTTATTAATCTAATATACTACATTAATCAAAAAAAAAAAACTATAAAATGTTAAGAAACTAAAACGTTAATTAATAATGTGTAATACATTGTTATGTAAAATAAAATATTTTCACAAAGTGAAGGTAAGTCCACTTTGTGGAATATATGTTTTTAAATTAGATCAACCCAGGTTTAACCCAAAAATGTATTTTTTTGGAGAATTTGAGAAGGTGCTTGACCTGCAATATGTTCACCTAAGTGCAACGTCTGCCCATAACAAATGCTGTGTCACCTAGAACATTTCTGTGTGGCACGACACTACGCCCGTCCCCCTGAGACATCAGTTCTTAAGTGTCAAATGTCCAGTAATTACGCTAGCTATCAGTGCCCTTCAGACCGAAACAATAATGTTTACACACTACTGCTTCACTGCAGAATAACCATGACTGCGATGGTACCTACCTAGACGGATTCCTGCATAGAAATCCTACCACCAGTTGAAATAAACGTCCATACAAAGGCCTCATACTATTTATAAATAAAACGAGGAAACAGTACAAATAAAATATTTAAATGAATGTAATTTTAAAGTTTAAAAACTTTGGGCTTTTAAATTTACAAAACATGTTTGTTTATCAAGTGCGCATGCAGTTTTAAGCAGATACGAAGTTGGTAATATGAATATTTAATCTATTTGCGTAGATCTATCTACAGGAATGGTGTCACCGTGATCAAAACAACAAAAAGGTGAAACTGTTTACTGCCGGATGACTTTTACCTTATTGTGTGATATGAAAAACTCGAGCAATACGAACAAAAGATACAGTGACAGAGACAAGGAGGAACCACTTAGACTGGAATAGACTAATTTGCTCACTGCACAAGTGTTAGCTCCGGATGGGATTCGAACCCAGGACGCACATAATAGACAGGTACTCTGACCACTAAGTCAACTACAAATGCCTAATATCTAATGTCCATATATAATATGTTCTGGTTAAAATATAACTAGATAATATTCACTATTATATTTTTAATAATTTATATTTATGTGAAGCCTATTGAATGATTTAGACAGAGATATAACATTTTTTTTGAATTACAACAATTTTCCCTGAAAATATGTGCTTGGTATTGAGTGCACAGCTTTTGTTTTTTTTATTGTATAAAATGATGAAACGAGCAAAACGCTTACCTGATGGTAAGTGCAACGTCTGCCCATAACAAATGCTGTGTCACCCAGAAAATTTCTGTGTAACATCACACTGTGCCCATCACCCTGAGACATACTAGTGATTACGCTAGCTCACAGTTCCCTTCAAACAGAAACACAGTAATGTTTGCACACTGCTGCTTCACGGCAGAATAATTAGCCCTGGGGTGGTACCTACCTAGACGGATTCCTGTATAGGAATCCTACCACCAGTAAAAAACACTAAGCAAATGTTTTATGATTAAAAAAACCTATTTAAATATTCCAAAATTATCTTTTCCAAAAACCTGTGTAATACAAACAATTCATTTGAGAAACTGTACCGTTTTGTGTTAAAATTAGGTAAAGCTTTCTAGATTTAAGTACTTTACTTAATTTAATCCTCTCAAAATGAGGAGATGTGTTTTCTGTGGATGAACGTATGAAGGTTGTTATTATTATTAACATGTTATCATTGTAACCCTTACTTAAGAGTTTAGCAGAATATAACGATGCGAGGACAGGCCATGTTATTAACCTATATAATACAAAATAAGAAGAGGTAAGATGAGTAATTCATATTCAGAGAAACTTTCTACAAATTATAGGCGAAAGTGCAGTTACTTAATTTGTATAACTTTCTTACAATAATTTGCATGTGGCTTAAGAGGCGTAAATATTTAAAAAAAAACTAAAATTTATAAAAAAATTACATACATTTACTGAAATTTTGAATTTCTCGAAGTATCCAATTAGTTTAGTTTTCCATTATCATCAACGTTGACAGTCTTGGATTATACGGTCTTATGTATTTCTTTATTTATTTATCATCGTTTTACTACTGACTCATCACGATGTATCCGACTACAATACCTATTTACTTGAAATTTGTCATACACATTACTTTCCCGACATGGACACCCACTAAGAACAGATTTTATGAACTTTAAAAGGGGTAACGATTACTCCTAAATTAGTAAACATTAACTCCGCGCGGAGTCATGGCGGATCAGCTAGTTATTTATATATGCTTTCTTCTTCAGTGCTTTCGACGCAGGCTATAAATTTTTATCTTATTGTGTAGTTTAACGACATCTAAGCTCTGGCGCCATTCAGTTTCGGTCACTCCTATCGATCGACGACATAATGTCTGTAACAAGCTGTGACTTGTTTGCGTTCTTTTTATAATTAATGTAGCTCCAGAATGTTTTGATAAGATGTAACAAAAATCTTGTTGACCCCAGAGTTACCTATAAAACATTTCCAAATAAAAAAGGATTACACAGATCAAATTGATTGTCTTTTTCAATATTGTCTAGAATGCGAGAGTACAGTGAGTCAAGTGTAAATGTGTGTGTTCATGTATATTTACTGGCGTAATATTGTAATTAAGCCAAGGTTAGTTTGCCGCGCTCTTTGAATGCGGATGAGTGAACATCATATGTCTGCGGTACATTTTTCTGAAGTTTTCATTAGAAGTGTTACTTCACTCCCCAGCACCCGGTAAATCGGCTTTTTTTATACAGTGAGGTGAAATAAGCAGCTCCTGATGGTAAGTGAAACCCGTTCACCCTCACTTAAGCATTGGAATCCTTATATAATTATTTTGCTTGTATCAATCTGCCGTTAACATAGTGCATAGACAACGTCGACTACGATTCATTCCTCACCACTGTCATAAACCTTTTGACTTTGAGCCATGCATTCCATTCCTGTTCCGAATCCCGCTTGTACATCCCATATTTTCTCTTCAGTTTCATTCATCACTCTCTCAATCAAAAACTGAATCCAAAGGGCATACAGTTTGTCGACGATGCTTCAGTATTTTTTGCAGTCTTGCTGCGACCCTCATTCTTTTTAAAGCGGTACCACGGCAGCCTTGCACCAATCTCCTGGTGCGTTGCCGCTCCTCCAGCAAAGGTTAAAAAGGCGATGCCTTGCGTAAATTCATACTTTTCAATGCTTCAATCTTTTCCATACTTATATCACTTCCATCGCAACCTTCATTTAAGTCCCGGGGCATATCTTGTTTCTCAAATAAGTTTTCGAAATATTCCTTCCATCTTTTTCGAACGAATTCTTCTCCTCTCACAATACTTCAATCATGGTTTCTGATACATAAGAACTCGATGTTTTCGAATGTCGTCTGATAACCTTGTATCAAATTCATCTCCATTATTATTTTTCCTGTTTATCTACAACCTCTTTGCACATTCTTTAATCTATTATACTCATTCCTTGCCTAGCTTACATCCTCATTCCTTGCTTTTTGTATTCTTTAATTTTCTCTGGTAGCCTATCAATCCAGCCTGGCTTTCTTTTCTCGAGAACACACTCTTTAACTTAAGAAAGAAAGAAAATATATATATATATATATATATATATATATATATATATATATATATATATATATATATCTATATATATATAAATGGGCACAGCAAAGAGACACCAAACAAAATAAAAACACATACTAATAGAAAAGAGACAAAGTGTGTTAGTCAGTAAGCGTTTAAAAGAAAACATAGACAAAATAAAAGTGCAATGTACGTGTCTCATGGCTGAACCGAATAGGTCCCCAGATCAGGTTAAATTTCAATCCCTTAAGACTGACGCTGATTTTGATCTGGCACCTAAGTGCACCACGGATGTCAAGTTAAATAAAGTTTATGGAGGGATATTTATAAATATGCAAACAAATATTATAAGCGTAACTTAAAGTTATATAAAGTAGTGTACATACACATAAACATACATACAAATACATATCTACCGTAAATATATATATACTGCTTTATGATTATATGAAGGTATTTTATTTTTAAGCAATACTAATAACATATCAACTTTTTTTAACTAATTCTAATTAATTTACAATACACATGTACATTACGTAGGTTTCTTAATTGGAAAAAAATATCTTCGCATTTACAGTCGGCATCGCAAAACTCCTAGCAGGATACTCCATCGATAGAGCAAATAGTTAATTTACACCCTCTTCTTCTCTTACTTACACCACACACTTCTATAGTAACTTCCACGATACCTTCCTTAACCTTTAACTATGGACTTGCGGTCTCACAGAATGCACCATGGTTTTGTTTTTAATTTTTGACTCCTTCCGCACCGTTGTTGAGTCTTTGTTTTCTGTTTCAGTTAACGCAGTTTGTTAATGAGTATGTCAAAATGGCAATATGTCAAATTTAGACCGGTCAAGTGGTGCGGGAACTAAGCGTACCTCACAATCTATTAATGGCGAACTTTATCGGGAGGCTTTTATCTTGATGATAACAGGTGAAACAGGTTGTAAGTTATATGATTTTTGCTTTTCTAAAATTCACGATGGTTTGTGTTTTGGGCGTCGATAATGCAGCAATGTAAGTACCACAAATTGCAAAACGTCTCTTCGGGTCCATAGAAATTAAAAATAAGTCTTCCGATGCATGTTAGACTTGTCTTCAATGTTTCAAACAATTACCAGTGAATGAAACGAAACATTAGTTTAAACTTTTTAGATTTATATAAAAAAATATTTGGTTTCCATAATTGTTCAACCTCACATGATGATTATAACGAAATATAAGGCAACTAATAAGTTGAGGTACAGCGCTATAAATTGTACCAATAGTGTCATCTACACAACAGTTTCAGCGAAGCCTCAGCCGCAGTCCAATTTAATATAGGCTCAGTGGAATTATATAAAACCGAAAATTGCTTAGGAATTCTAGCATATCAATGAATCATCTCTACACAGAAATTTTGTGTATTTTTTGTACAATAAATTTTATTGCGTTGGATTACGTTTTATGGATAACTAAATCAAGATAGTTCTTATAATTTCTTTATGTCCTTTTTTGTATTTTGTGATATAGAAAGAAATATTTAGGGAAATTCATATTTTTTTAACGATCTTAAAAACTGTTTATACCACAGTATATACTATTTTTCTGAAAACATAAAACTATGCCCCCAATAGGATTTTTCCGTATATTGCGTTTCACAGACATACATTTCATATGTATTCGCACAGGTTATCTGTATCTGTACACCATATAAACATTTGTATCGTGCGGCAATTGAACCCGCGGCACATAAATAAGTCAGTCGATTAGCCACTGCACCAACCGAGCCGCCATAATACTTTTAATATCAGTAAGAATGAGGAACTAGTACACAGTCCACCTAATTGTCAGTGGTCACCTTGGCATACAGACCTTGGAATATACATAGAATTAAGTTGAGAGCTAGTGTAATTACTGGGCTCCTGAGTCATCAGTTCTTAATATGAGACTTAAGAACTAAGACATCAGTTCTTAATATGAGACTTAGAACTGATGTTTAAGGGCAACGGGCGTAGTGCCACGTAGAAATGTTCTGAGTTGCACAGCATATTTTATGGGCAGACGTTGCACTTACCATCAGGTGAACGTTTGCTCGTCTCGTCGCCTTCTCCTGTAAAAAAGCGTAGTCACCTTGATAACTATGGTACATAATATGTAATTAACATCTACAAGTCTACATTTAACATACGAAACTGTTTACGCTGGACCGTGAGCACTTTGCTGGACGAGGACCAAGGGTAAGGCGCGACGCTAGCATCACCACTGGTATAAATCTCCTATATTATATAACTGAATATGAAATGAAAAAAGTGTTCATTACATTTTTTTTATAATTTATATTTATTTTATTTATTTACCAAGACAGATTCCTGCATAAGTAATCTACCATCAGACAAGGTTCGCTCACAGCTGAGCCACGCGACCAACGATAAAAAGCATCGTCATTTAAAATATATTGGATGAAAGTCTCTATGTGGATAATATATTGTGTGCATCAGTGTATCATTACTCCACGTCAAGTACATAATGACCTATTTCCTATTCACGGAATAATTGGCGGTCGTTAGTCATACCAACTTTTCCCTTTCCCGGCGACATGATGATAAGTAGATTTATTGGAACTGTCGCAGCACGCGATAACTCAGAAAATTTTCTGAATATATTCGTATAAATCGCAAGCTAATTAGGCTAAGCAATTAGAAGCTTGCGATATAAATGTACAGTGATAAAAAATTGTAGCTTAATATTTTTATGACGACCGCGTGGCCTAGTGGTCAGACTTCTAGGCAGCGGGGCTTAGCTTTGAATGCCAGCTGGAGCCACATTTGTACATATATACAAATTGTTGGATTTCGGATTGTGTAGTGCATGTGAAATGAATTGCCGTAAAGACTCACGATACCGGATAAAAACCTAAAAAACTTCGTTTAAAAAAAATATAATTTTATTCTCACTGCAATAAAAACTGTATATTACTTATATGAACCATAGACTATTTTTTGTATACTAACTCTTATTACTAGCATTTTGTGACTAGTAAGCCATTAGGCAAAGTCATATCACTAAATCATTGATACTGTGTAGGTGTGGTTCCTATAAAAAGTGAAAGTGAAGCCGTTTTCTTCCAGCGAATAAATTTGGAAGATTTCTAACTCGATTTCTAGTTTCCTGTGTCTCCTCAGCTAAGGTATTATTATATTCTATTCAAAGAAATGATACAGGCAACATATTGTTCTCTATGGTTCTGCCAGTTGAAAAGGTTATTTAAAGAAAGTATTCGTCGCTCTATTATTATCATGAATATCTAGATTTTCTTACTTAAAAACAGTTTTATTTCAATAGGTTATGGGCTCAGCGCTAATCTATCTGATACGTAAAAGTTAAACTATTTTTTTCACAGCGAAAACTTTTGATTTGCAAACATCCATTCCAATAAAAAATAGAAGTAAAATTCAAATCGGATGTGTTAGCTATTCTCAAAAAATATATTCGATTAAATATAATTGTATGGTATGATGTAGACTAGAGAATGGTGACTAAGAAGAAGATTAATTAAGAGAAATCGAAAGAATTATTTTAATTAAATGGTAAATAAGTTCTTCACAATTAAGAACAAACATCTACTAAGAAACATTCTGAAATTTTCTGCCTCGCACAACCACTTTGTGGAATCAGCTGCCGCCAGCGGCTTTTCCGGACCGATACGTCCTAAGAACCTTCAAATTCAAACATTAAGCTGCTTGTTGAATCGATGGATACTATATCTTCATCATCATCGTCAAATCGAAACTTGGGCCTCCCACAAAGATGCGTACGAGGTTGCCACTGTGTGAATTCTGTCTCTCAGAAACCACGTCTTGGTTCCGCTATATACTGAATCTGAGTAAGTAACCTGAATAAGTTGTTTTTTCTTTTAATTTTAAAACTAGCATTTTCCGGTTTCTGCCTATTATCATTTCAGACAAAACCTTGAAATTTGAAGAGATGATTAATAACTCGACTAGCAACTCCCATTTAGCAGTGATAAAATATTAGCCGTGTGGTGGCGGCTCGTTAAAAGAATACTACCAATCCATCTCATCCAATGGATCTCATAAAAGACGAGTAAGGAATAAAACTGCACTGTGCACCCAATAGCGCATGGTGGCGATGGGCTCACCACCTATCACACCAAGTGCATTATATTGTTTTGGTGAAACGTGGATTGTGGCAGTCATCTGCTTTTGCAGTGAGTGCCCAGTCTCTGACTACCCCTTATGGGATACAGTCGTGATCTTATGTATAAAAAAGTAAAGTTTCAGCCTATAAATGTCTCACTGCTGAGCATAGGCCTCCTCTCATTTCTGAGAGGGTTTTAGAGCTAGGAAGAATCCGCCAGGCTGCTCCAATGCGGGTTGGCGGACTACACGTGTCCTCGTAATATTTCTATTCCTCGGACATGCAGGTTTCCTCACGATGTTTTCCTTCACCGCTAAACACGTGGTAAATCAGCACTTAAAATTGAAGAACAATTTTAGAGGTGCTGGCACCGGGGTTCGAACCCAGGTTACTCGCATACTATGAAATTAAAGGCGAGCACCAGGCCCCTGAACTACCACGGCTTTATGTATCGATGCCGGCACGGATCTTATGTATGTATGTATGTAAAATATTAGAATTTTTTATATATATAAGAGATCTTCTAAATGTCTAAATAGTTTTAATCCAAATGCAGTACATATAATATTATTTAAGAAAAGAAAATGGCGAGACGAGCAAATAGTTTCTCTGATGGTAAGTTTAACGTTTGCCAATAACAAATGCTGTCGCTCAGAACATTTCTGTGTGAACCACACTGCGCTCGTTACTCTGAGACATTTCAGTTTTCCGCATTTAATTCTTAAGGTCGCATATGCTCGGTTATTACTCAAGCTATTAGTGCCCTTAAAATCTAACACAAAGTAATGTTTGCAGACACTGCGGTAGTACATAGAAACCCCGTGGGTACCGTAAAATCTGTGGCTTCTGAGAGATGGTAGGAAAACCATTTAATTTCGTTTTCAAATTTGGAAAACTGTAAAAAAACGTGTGTCAAATAAATATTTATTTCTTTCAAATATACTAGACTCAATTATTCAAACTGATGACGGTCGATCGCCAATCTACCGGCCAAGCGTGATGAATAAAGCAAATCCTACAAACTTGGGATAGACCTTCGTCCTGCCGTAAATTTTGTAAATGTCCAGAAAATGCAGCAATCAATAGAAAACAAGCAATTTAATACACGCATATGTACATAGTTATAATAATATAATCACAACTTTGTAACACCCATATGGTTCCGACGTGATAAAGTGTATAACTTGTACACGTCACCTGCACGCTACTTAACTTTAGAACGTTCTCAAATGCTCAGTGTTTTATACAATACTGCAATAACACAAACTGCCAGTATCATGTAACCAAACAAATATACATATATACAGTCACGCCGCAATTTTGGTACGAGTCAAAAAATTCTTACTCCCCATGGCGTTCCCACGAGCACAATAGTGACAGCATTGCATATTATGATGTTATTTTGCACAAATAAAGGCTTTCCGTACAACACCATATCTCATTATATAATATCAATGAGAAGTATGCACAACAAAATATAAACTTTTGTTTACTTTCCGGAGATTGACACTTCACTATATCTTTATATCGATAATATGTTTACAGTTTTGTAAGTGTTAGCGACAATACTCGATTGATTCATCCGAAATCCAACGAATTCTTTGCGATAAATTTGAATAAAATAAAATGTTTGACGGTGCGTAAGACACTCGGGGATAGGCACTGTTCTGGGCATATGAGATTTAAGAACTGATGTCTCAGGGTGACGGGCGCATTGTGGTGTCACACTGTTCTGGGCGACACAGCATTTGTTGTGGGCAGATGTTGCACTTACCATCAGGTGAACGTTTTGCTCGTTCCGTAACTTTATGCAATAAATTAAAAAAAAACGGAACTGCTAATTATTCTTACGTACTTAGTTTATGTTGATCGCTGATAAATGTGGATAAAGTGATTAAATTATTTGCGTTTGAAAATTTCGAAGTAGGTACACGTCATTACCTTAAAGTAAAAATATCATGAAATGTGTGGTGGTGATACATATTTTGATAATAATTTTTCTAAACAAAAAGATTTCTCAAATTATCAAAACAAGAACAAAGTTACTACTTCATTCTTACAGTTACATAACACAAATGATTGGATGGTGACCAAGCCAGTTATTAGTGAATATTATATTAAAACAAATTATACTGGCTAGCGCTGGTGTATTTCCCGTGTATTGTTGTGTTTTACCGATTCCGAGAATATACATTTACATTTTCATAGTTGAATAATTTCAACCTTAAGTTGGATACCTGAGAAAGGTCTGAACGGATGAAAAGGAGCATTTGATGTTTTGACGCTTACACGAAAAAACATATTACGAGTATACTCTACGATCGTCTTATTGTAATAATATCCAAGATTGAACCAGTGCACACAAAAAAAAACATGATATTATACAAAATAGAAAATATAAAGGGTCTTCCGTGAAACTTCTAAATTAGAATTTCCGCCTTACAAAAAAAAACATTTCTTAGCTTATTAGTATCAGTGTTAGACATATATAGGTCTATACCAATGAAAGAACTTTCCGTAATACCCATGTTGCAGTTGCACGATCGCATGTTGTTGTAGACCGTCTGAATAAACTAGCACTTGTTATTCCGCCATCTGCCAGAGGCGACAACATTATTTTGGCATTTTCCGTTGTTGACTTTTGCGACAACAACGAAATATATTAATTATTGAAACATAAATATATAATAAAAACTGCTTTGTTCAGAAGTAAAACTCGGGGGTTGGATTCTTATGTATTAATCCGTCTGGGTAGGTACGACCGCAAGACCAGTTATTCAGCCATGAAGCAGTAGTGTGCAAACATTAATGAGTTTCGGTCTGAAGGGCACTGAGAGCTAGTTTTATTTCAAGACATTTCATACTTAAGAACTGATATCTCATGATGACGGATTCAGTGTGGTGCTACACAGAAATATTCTGGGTGACACGGCATTTGTTATTGGTAGATGTTGCACATATCAGGTGAACTTTTTGCTCGTCTCGTTACCTCTCTCATATATTTTTTATCAAGCTACAAAATAGTCCCGCAATTTTAAAACTACTGCCTTTATATACAGGAAAACTTTATAAATTATATCTTTAAATTTATTCACATTGTCCTTCCAATTCTCATCTGCCATTCATAGCATTCCTAAGTAAACTTTAGATAATTTTCGCTAAGGCACGTTCTTTACATATTTTTTTATAGTAATACTTAAAATAAATATTTTGATAATCAAAATATTAGAATAAGTATTTTTAGGAACAAAAGCGTAGATAATTTAATTTAATTTACCACAGATTATTCTTTAATAAAAGCAAGTCTTCAGACAAAAAGTCGTTGGGCACTATATCTATCTATCACTATCACTTTTCGACAATGTTCACTATTTAAAGAAATAATTCCTGCTAACCTACTTCTACTACACGATCATAGTCATAAATAGTAATAAAAAGTCATAAATATTTAGTTAATGTACATTTGTGAATAAACCTGTGTTTAATTGTAATTGTATTTTGAAGAAAACCGAAAGAGCTCAAAAGGCTCGCTATTCTTTTTTATTTAAGAAGGAATTCATTAAAAAAATCATCGAAGTAATACACTGCCAAGTGATCAGTATATCTAACGTTTGCGCCACAGGCCCCGAGTTAGGATTCCAGCAAGAGCCAACATTTGTTCAAAAACGCAAATCTGGGTCCTGTTGTGTTGTTTACGTTAAATTTATGTTTGTAAATGTGAATGTATGTAACTCACTTACGATACAGGAGAATTCTAGTTTGGAGCATCGTTTTCATAAACGAAATGTAATAAACAAAATAAATTGTAAGGAAAAGTTAATAAGAAATTAAATTAAATTTGTTTCGTATGGAAAATAAAGAGAAATGAAGATTTCTGGAAATGAAACATTACACATACAACATTGACACATAGTCATTAGGGTTGCTAACGTACCTTTCTTATACATCCTCATCAGGAATGGATATAAGTGGAAGACGCAGTCCACTGCTGAATTTTTTTTTATTTGATAAAGTGTCGAGACGCGCAAATGCTGTGTTACTCAGGATATTTCTCTGTAGCACCACACTGCGCCCGTCACCCTGAGACAGAAGTTCTTAAGTCTCATATGCCCAGTGATTACGCTAGCTCTCAGTGCCCTTCAGACCAAACACAGTAATGTTTGCACACACTGCTTCACGGGAGAACTGGCCCTGGGGTGTTATCTACCTAGACGGATTCCTGCATAGGAATCCTACCACCAGACTTACGCGGTAGAAGTGAATCCTTCAGAAAACTAAACTTCGAGAGAATTACTTCAATGTTGAGAGTATCAGGAATATTGTTGGATTTATTTAAAAAAAAAAATTATAATGTTTTAAACATTTTACTTTGATGCATATGATGTTGGTATTAGTACTATTTGAAACAATAAAAGATTTTTATTTAGTAGTATTTTGTTACTGTCACGCAATACTTATATATTTGTTGGAACTATGGTCAAAATAACAAGGACGCATTGATTACAAAACTGAACTGGTGAAGATCCGTGACCCGGAAACAACAAAAACTTTATGCGCTCACAGTGGAAGCCCGAACCCTCACTTCCGTATGATCGCACCTTTTCTCTCGTTTTTTACCCGGCGAATTAAAGAACATGCAACCATTGATAACCTTTATATCAATGGCAGCTACGCTCAAATTCTACGTGCGTGTGGATGCTTTGTGATTGCTTGATTCATCCAAGGTTTTAATCAGAGCGGCTATCAATATATTTGTAAAACAAAGATTTATGATTTTTTTACAGGGACGTATTGACTGGCACTGTATCGAAATCTTCCTTCGTCGGATTGCATAGTAAGGGTAAAGATTTGGGAAAGGGAGCATATTATCCAACATAAACGACAACTCCTGCATGATGTTTCTACACAAGTGGTATGGAAGCCACTTCACTATTTTATCACAAAACATTCTTATATTTGCACAATTATTACACATTGAATATTACGGATTTTATAGCAGCTTTATATATCAGCTAAGATTTTTACTTTCCTAAATATCAAAAGTAAATGTTAATTACAATTTCTAGGCCGATTGATAATAGGTAGATAGGTCGGAGTAGAATAGCACTTACCTCTTTCCTATCGAGGCGTCGTTCTTACGAACTTCTTACGACTCTTGTCAACTGATGTATTATTGTACGGACAGACTTTAATCGTGGAGAATAACACTATCATAATATACAACGCTGCCACTATACTGCTTGTGGGAACACAATGGGAGAAAAAAAAATTGTTTTTTTATTGACTGTAATTTCCACTGCACAATTTAAGGAAGATAGGGCTTAAATAAATGAAGTTTTTAGAATATAATGTCGAAATTATTCAAAAAAATTAACGGCAGATCCGTTTGTAATCTTAAAATCTAAACCTTGGTTTAACGTTTAACGCAGCTTCCGTTTCTCCAAATGCAACAATATCAAAGCAGTCGTGGAAGTGGTTATTACATTGGGTCTGTAGGTCACATAACAATGTGTAATCAAATAACGCAAACTTCACAGGAAATTTTAACAAAAAATATACAGTCCAAGAATACTGTTTAAGACAATTAAAATTCTTTTTAAAAATACGTGATTTACCTTAAACGTAGCCCGAAATAACGACAAAAAAATTAAATTCAAACAATCTATCATCCTTAAGATTTGCATCAAAGAAGAAATTTTGTTTCATTTGAGATATTATAACTAAAATGAACCGCGATCATCAGTGTGTATATCTTTGACAGTTTTCTGCTGTGAGTTAGGGCAGATTTCACCGTTGAAAATAAAAGCGAACAGTTCAAGCTAAACGAAGTTTAAGCTTAACTGATAAAATGCTACAGTTCTCATTTCATCAACATCAAATGAACGCAGTTAAAGCTAAACACGATTAAAACTCTGAACGCCTGTTTTTTGAGAGCTGTCATTGTCAATTGCACAACTATGCAAACCCAAAAAATTATATTTTTATTTCGTATTGTTTATTCTTTGCCTACCGATGTAAACTTATGCGTAAAAACAGGCTGATGTCGAAAAATTCGAAATACACAGAGTTATTGTTTTACACTGTGACGATATTTCATGTAAACTTCGTTTTCTTAAACGCGATCAAAATGGAGCTGGTGCAATCGGTTAGACGAAAACCGAGATCAAATTATTCATTCGAACTTAGATAAGTAAAACGTGGTTTTATTTAACTTAGTTTCCAAAGTGATTGGTGAAATCGGGTCTTAGTGAACAAGATACATAATGAACGATATTATGACCGACTTGTAGATCAGTATTTTAAGTTTGCTGTTGCCAGTGCCGGATTAAGCAAACGCGAGGCCCGTAGCAAATTCTGTCGAGGTCCCTTGATATGCAATGGGTTCTTAAATATAAAGTGGTAAAAAAACAATTCAATACTCAATAAGTTGTTTGCGATTTATATGTTTACTGGTGGTAGGATTCCTATGAAGGAATCCGTCTAGGTAGGTACCACCCCACGGCCAGTTATTATGCCGTGTAGCAGTAGTGTGAAAGCATTACTGTGTTTCGGTATGAAGGGCACTGTGAGCTAGCGTAATCACTGGGCATTTGAGACTTAAGAACTGATGTCTCAGGGTGACGAGCGCAGTGTAGTGTCACACAGAAATATTCTGGGTGACTCAGCATTTGTTGTGGGCGGACGTTGAACTTACCATCTGGTGAACGTTTTGCTCGTTTTGTCACTTCACACAATAAAAAAATAAAAAAAATGTTAATTTTTTTTTTGACTTAAGCATGGATTTAGTAGTACCGCTAGCATTATGTAAATTTCATAAGTATTTTAGGTACGAGTATAAATAAAGGAATGACCATTATTTTCTACTTTTATTTAATTTATGAGTTATTTAATTAATTATTAATATTTAGAAGAATATTGATTTAAGATCTGATATAAAAAAGTGGAAATATAGTATTCAATTGGAATGAGTTTTCCCTCTGATTTTTGTTAGTTTATTGTTGGCACTGTGTGGCTTTAAGTGGGCAAGTTTTTCTTCTAGGTTGTAAATGTCTCGTGGCAGTTCTTTCTCGTAAAAGATCATGATAAGAATCTTATTTAAAAGCTTAAGAAGTTACCGAACCCGGTACAATTGCAATGAAGATCTCTTTTCTTAATACTGATGCTATCGACATTGGCTTACAGTAAGTTTTCCAGTACGGACGAGGCAGATAATTTCAACGTTCCAAAAAAGTTTAAGGATAATTATTTAAAGTATATATATTATATATACGATAAGTGCTATCGTAGTATTATTTAAAATTAGAGTAAAAGTATGCTCAGTGTTTGTTAGTATGTTTCTACTTTGTGCACCCAAATAGTATTTAATATTATTGCCTTTTTACTATATGTCTGTGCAACGATGAAAATAATTCGCAACGACAACGCACGGTCTTAACTTGGGTTGAAACTATCAAGCCTCGAATTCGGGTTTTCCTGCGAGGCTGCATATCTCCGTCTTTTTTACACATATATGGTTGTTAGGTATTTGGTGTGGCATCTTGCTCTAACTTGCGGAGGCTTGCGCGGAAAGAGAATGTGGGTAACGAACGACCTTTTGCCGTTACGGGCAAGCAGTGCGGCCCGTGCGTTCACCGGGAGAAGTTCATTTAGTTGTTCATATAAAACATCGTTTCGACCACCTGACAGTCTGAAAAATTACGTAAATATTGCAACACTCACGCATTGATTATAAAACGTTTGTATCCATTTTTATGTTACGGCACTGTACTCCATTTAAGGAATAATTGCCCAGCTGCAAATAAACAAGTGAACGTAGTGTGCCGTTTCGTGTTTTATTTGAATTGTGCGATTCTTGTTTAGGTCTTGTGGTTTATATACCATTATTCTAATCTTGTTCTGTGGAGTTTTTTTTCATAAGCTGATCGCCTTAGTGTTGTGAATTTGAACCGATTGGATTGTCACTCAAATAATAGGTAAGTCATCACAAATATTCTAATTAATGACATGTGTAAACAATTATTGTATGTCGTAGTCATAGTAAATTTATATAAAAATATAGCTTGCCATATTAAGTTTAGTTAAAAACTGATCCATATTATAACAAAGAAAATATTATGAATCATTGTTAAATTAGATTGGAGAATGGCCACCATGTATTGGCATTGATTAAGGAAACTTAAGGGCATACCGAGCGGAAATACGCTCTCTTTTATTTCCGAAGCTAAACAAACCATGATAATAGTTTGTGTATAATGTATATCTGATATTATTATAATCTTTATATTCAAATATACAATGAAACAGTTTTAAAATGAAACACATAAAATAACGAAAATATATTTGTTTAAAAAAGAAGAATTACTTAAGATAATAGCAAATTTAATTTGCTATTATTATTCTCTTTGATAAAATGATGACGTGCGTAAGCCTTCATACTGTTTATGATCATCTTTGTACTAAAAGCCACGCACCAAGTCCTTGTGGAAATAGCTAAGAAAGTAACAACTTGATTATAAGAGCCCTTTTGCTGCCTTAACATATAATATCATCATCATTTTATTCCCACTGAGCATACAATTTACTATTTTGAGTTATGTTTATCGATGTCTTTTACTCTGTGACTTTTAACAAGTGAGACACATACAATTTAAAAATATTCAATAAGAACAGAATTAGTGTACACACCATGACAACAATTTTGTATCGTTTTACGTTATATTCTTATAACTTTCACAAAGAAGACTTGAAATTTACAAGAAATATTTAAAAACATTAATACATACCCAGGCTTTACCTAAATAGTGTATTCAATTAAATTTTATGTATTATCTTATATTTGCTAATAATACCTTTACTACATCATGATATGTTCTTTCGTGATACGTATTTTCCGAATCCGGCTCTGTAATAAACGGGTATCACTATAGAGTGATACCAGTTAGTTACCACTTAGGAATGTATCATGAATCAATTTCATTTATAGCTGGCTAAATACCTATAAAATTAATCATACCATTTGTTGACAGATAGAATACTAAGCTTTTATAAAAAGTTATCGTTATAATTAATCGAATTTCAAAGCTCATTATAAAACGGAGACTAATTTTCTTCCATTTTTACTTATACTGTGTTCTATTCTTAATTACTACAAATATCTATATGTTCTCGTAAGGCTGTAGGTTCTTATTACAAAATGGCAATACATTGTGTTGCGTAGAAAATTCTCCAGTCTGATGAGTCAAACATCAGTAACTGTACTCGAGGTCGTCTCACGGTATCCGCCTTCGCTTGATACAAACAGATTATCCACGCGAGTTTTTAAAGCTTACGCAATTTCGACTTTAAGTCCGATCTTGAAGTTGAAATTGCTGTGCATCATCGGTATTCTCTTTATGTTGGAAATAAATATAGTGTTCTCACATCAATATTTTACTTCTGATTCATAATAAAGTACCGTACTAGGTAGTACTTGTAGTATTTGTGCTATCACAATCCAAGTTCTATTCATAATCATTATTACCTTCAGACCAACACGCACTAATAGACCAGGACAGAACAGAGGACACTCTCAAGTTGGCAGGATCTGAGACAGATTTGGTAAATTTCGACATCTTTCATGCTATGAAATCTATCGCATTTTTCTTAACCGACTCTTAATGATACCCATGTCTAAGATGAAGTGGTACATCCTTTAACCCGCCACCACACGACGGCAAGTTCTGTTACAATAAATTAAACTCTAAGACTGACGTCCTAAGATAGAACGTTCCCAGTCTTTATCCTCAAACTAAACAGTCTGCATAAATTATACTTTCGGGGGTTAATCGCAAATTAGATTTTAAGCTTTGCGTAATCCTCGCTTCAAAAGGATTATAGAAGTTATACTAAGAGATAAATTCAAGGCGATGTAACTTTAATGCACTATACTATACTTTCAGATTTAATATTTGACAAAATTGTCTCATAAGCTTTAAGTTCATTTTGTTATATTAAACAATACTTAAGAAAAATATAGAAAACGTGTAAACTCGTAGAACTCTTAACAGGACGTAATTGATTACCCGTAAATTGCCGACTTGAACGGATTCGCGATTTCACTACAAATGCTTTACGCCACGAGAGTCACGAATAACTCGAGATACGTCGGAACCAATTAGTCGGTAAATGGGTCCACCACAATAGAATATTATGAAGAATCTAATATATCATATTTCTGGTCACGTATTAGGTTACCGTTCCTTTGTTACGTGAGCCACTTTCAGTGAGTGAATAGGACCGAAGGACTCCGATGTGCGTGGAATATGATTAATTATTTTGTACTCATAAGTATGAACTGTGTGTGCGGACGGATCGATAGCGGTTGGATAGAAAACCTGTTTCCCAACAGTCACTACTTATATGGGATGTAAGTGTAAAGTACTACGCAAACATTGCTAATGCTAGTCGGCACGTAACCAAATCATTGATTTATATTCAGTTGCGGTTTTAAATGGTCTAGTTGTATTTCATAAATAACGTTACGCAGGAGTCATTAAGTCCTTATATAACATAAAGCCCTATGCTTAAACTTGCTAAATTTGCTCCTAAAAAAAGAGAAATTAAGGTGCTTCTAAACAAAGAATGTTTGTAACTATATAACTTGATGCTTAGTTACGAAATTCATTTTAAGTTTTGTCCATAAAAATCCTCGTACAATGACATTGGCTGTATTCCAAGACATCGTGCCAAGGTTCAAAAACACGGTACGAGTTTTTGTCCGGGATATAATGCTATCATTCTCTTTGAGATAAGGCAATAAATGCCACTTGAAAGCAAAGCTCATTTATTTAACGTGAAGCACTGCAGTGAACTCATTTTTTAATCTCTTCCTTAATGTGATATTTCATTGCATGAAGTTCATATGCTTTATAAATGTAGTCTGTAAAGTGTAAGAAGATATTAAAATACGAGTATCAGTACTATAGAGTACTATATAGTGATACTCAAGAAAGTGATCAGTAAATAAACTGTAATCACATAAATAGTTTAAGATTAATACAACTTAAAAAGATTTTACAAAATATGAACAGTGGTCATGAGGTATTGGAAGTATATAGTTAACAAGAAGTTCATAGTTTTGTAGATTACTAGTATCAATAATTGAAATTTAAAAAAAGTAATAAGGTGTACCGTACCTTTCGTCTCCTGAAACGAATGTTGTCCTATGCGATGCAGCGAAATATAAACAAAACTTTCTCTGCGCTTATTTGGGGATATTACTGTTTTTTTTGTACTTAATAATTAATATTATTAACATTCGATTAGTTTCTTAATATTTTACTGTTATTTATATATATAGCAGATGTAAAAGTATTCATAACTGAAGTAAAGAGACGCTTATTACGAAATTTTGTCTCTATAGTTTATATGGAAAATTTTTATTTAACAATGTAACTAATACACATAGTTATTTTATAAATTTTAAGTTATGCGTTCAAAATAATGTGACAAAATTTTTAGACTTTAATTATTTACAAATAACTTGAATATTCTTATGACAATTAATGAACATGGAATTCTGAATATTGTTTCGCGAAGAATCTCTGCGTGAGAAAGTGGCACTTGCGCTTACTGGATTTCTTATGTAAACACCAATAGATGACAAAGACGTGCTTTCTAACCTGTTTACTTTCACCATCAACGAATTTGTAGAACCGTCCAAAATTGTCTCCGAGCAATTTTACCCAATCCTCTTGGCGGCGCAATAAAAAAATGGATAAAACAAACAATGTGTCCGCACGAATCTATGAAAACATCCAATATATCAAATAAATTGGATGTCGTCTATACGATCTATAAGTAACTGATACGATCTCAACATTTTTGCCGATATAAATCAATGAACTGGTCTAGTTGTATAAATGCGATACTAAGAATACCAAAAATATCGCACTTATAACAAAATTAACTTTCATGGTATGATCACATCACAGACGCGAATCAATACTACTACACTAATACTATTAATGCGAAAGTAACTCTCTCTGCCAACCTGTTTCACGGTTCAACCGCCGAACCGATCATGACGAACATTCTCATTCATCATCATCATCATCACAAATCATTGATCTGCCACAGAGATAGCTTGCATCCTGAAGAGGGTACTTTTTATCCCGGAAAGTCAAATAGTTCTAAAAATATTTGACGCAGTATAAAGTGAGGCTTAATTCCGTTATCGCAACAGAGTTATCGCAGCTTGTGTTGATCGATTCGGTAGTGAATTTTTCTCTATTCTAATAAGAAAAAGTTTTTTGTCACAAGAAACTTTCATTTACGTTACAGATAAAAACATAATCACAATTCAGCAGAGATAATTTTAAACTAAGGCAGTAAAATCAAACTGAGATTGATCATGACAAAACGTTACGAGTCGAGTTTTGTAATTGTATAAGAATGTACTTTTTAACACGATGCTTCTTTTAGCAACATCTCTACAAGGTCCATGTAAACCTTGGTATGCATACAACATTTATGGAACCCTCATGTAAGCATATTAAATAAATGGGGACGTAACAACGGAACGCATCACAAAGTCATCAAAAGCATCACAAAGTCCAAATGTCGTAAACCGAAAACTTCTTAAAAAGCCGTGGTAGCTCAGGGGCCTGGTGCTCGCCTTTAATTTCATAGTAAGCGAGTAACCTGGGTTCGATCCCCGGTGCCAGCACCTCTAATATTGTTCTACAATTTTAAGTGCTGATTTACCACGTGCTTAGCGGTGAAAGAAAACATCGTGAAGAAACCTGCATGTCCGAGGAATAGAAATATTTCGAAGACATGTGAAGTCCGCCAACCCGCATTGGAGCAGCGTGTCGGATTCTTCCCAGCTCCAAAACCCTCTCAGAAATGAGAGGAGGCCTGTGCTCAGCAGTGGGACATTTATAGGCTGAAACTTTACTTTACTTTTTTTATTCATCTTTTTCTTTAGCGATGGCAAGTAATCAGTAATAAATAATTATATTTTGTTAAAGTACTTAATCTGTTTTTAAAATTATACATATATTGTCTCGGACCATGAGGATATTTCACAAAATGGCCGTCATAGACTTGCGCGTACGGCCGTCGTCGGGCCGCGTGGAATGTGACCCTATTAAAATTGTTGCGCCTATTAAAAAAACTAGCTGAAGATAAAAAATAATGAATTTGAAGTGCGGCTCTTTATTATAAATTACTTCTGCTGAGAAAATCCATTAGACATCTAAATGATACATCAAAAATGTATGTATTTACTACGAGTTTTACAAGTGTCAGAATAAAATGTACTGTATTATAATTGTGGTGTAGGATCACTATGCAGGAAATCGTCTGGG
Organism: Luehdorfia chinensis; assembly: GCA_019845155.1. Lineage (NCBI taxonomy): Eukaryota > Metazoa > Arthropoda > Insecta > Lepidoptera > Papilionidae > Luehdorfia > Luehdorfia chinensis. The sequence goes on from JAHVAK010000223.1 coordinate 1,765,994, forward strand.
TACCACCGCAGTGCCTGTTATTCTGCCACAAGTGTAGTATGCAAACATTACTGTGCTTTGGTCTCAAAAGACACAAAGTAGGCTGGGCATATGAGACTGATGTCTTAAGGTCAGGAGCGCAGTGTAGAGTTCCACTCTAGAATGTGGGTGTGTACTACAGACATAAATTCCACATGCACAAACATCCATATTTGGAAAAATTATCTACAGACCCGTGGCGCAGAAACCAAGGCGACGAAAATGTTAATAAATCTTATCATAAATTTTGGCCTAAGACTCTACTACTACTATTTAATTGATTTCATTTTTATACATCATTAATAAATTCACTGTTTTAAAGATAACATAATATAATCCACTTATATCTGTTGTATTTATAACTACAGGCTACGAAATGCCAAACACGATAACACTTAAATCAATCCCTCGGTAGCAACTGCTTGTTTCACTGCACGCATCTCTATCAAAGTTCCAAGACGATGTCACATAATTATCATGCGGCTCTCATAGCGTAGGTAAATGTCGAATATGCAAATGATGACGTTGATGTCTCAACCGGTTCGACCGACAAGAGCTGGGAATCTATTGAAAGTGTACATGCTATTACGTGGCACAGTTGTCGTTTCAAAACAAAACACACTGCCAGAAACCAATTTTAAATTTATTAGTGCATTTGCCTAACCTCTTAAAATAAACAACACACAACACTAAACATACAACACTAAGATGGTAATTAGGTGTAAAACATTTTTTTTTAATTTTGAGATTAAGTGATATTTTTCATTATTTTTCTAATTACGTTTTCAGCAGTGAATTAGTTTACAACTTGCCAAGCTTTATAGTTATGTCGCCTTTTGCTCTAATTTAATCAATAAAATGTTTATGATTTCCTTCGATTAGCTACATTTCTGGATTTTCTACATTTAGGATATTTACTTATTTATTAGAAATACTTTTCTGTCATTTTACTAGACTAGTAAAATAAAACTTCTTTTATCAACAAATTTAGAATAAGAGAATTGATATTTTACTTCAAACAAACGATGTCCTTAAAATTTTAGGGCATTTTTATTTTAAAACGTCTCGTAAATATAAATATAATACATCATATCCGATACCTGGTATTCTGTACTAACATCGTGGTAGCTTTAAATTTTTAAACAAGTTTCGGGCCACGCCTTCAGCGGACTAATTTATGTCGATTGATGTCAAATAACTACTTCCTAATCATATTGCTTAGTATCTAAACAGCCACAAGTCTCACACGGTACCAACATCCATTTTAATTACAAAGAAGATATTACACATTTTGTAATATATTAGAAGTATATACATAAATAATAGACAATGATTTTTTATCCATTAATTTTCAACAAATCAACAACCACTGTACAAATAAACTGTACTAAGTTTGAACTAATTCGGATGATAGACGGCCGAACGCATAGAAGGCGAATAATTTTCCGATACACGATACACTCGCGCGCCACTTATTGTAACATGGTTGTATTAATTCAGAAACCTTCACACAACAATACACCAAAGTTTCACCGCAATCGGATGAATGGCATAGAAATGCATACGTTACAAAGAAGCATTCATTTTTATAATACAGATTGCAACAATAGCAAGAACGCAGCAATAATAAAACAGAATTTTAAGTTTGTGTAATAAAAAGATTTAAGAATTCATTTAGGCGAAAAGTATATACCCTAGGGACAGTTATACTGCCGTGAAGCAGTAATGTGCAAACATTGTTTGTGTGTTTCGGTTTGAAGGGCACTGAGAGCATTATAATTATTATACTATTCATAATTAGTTAAAAAAAAAATATATAAAAATTGTAATAAAAAATAATTGAATTGTACACAGTCACAGTCATTGCTGTTTGAAAACTAACAAAGTTTCGAAACGAAAAAGTTTCTGATGACAAAATGTCTTTATAGAGAAAAGAAGATAAACAAAGTTAATTTACTAAGATTTGCACGCAACATTAATAATGGTGTGTATTAGTAGTTTTTCAAGACCTAATTTTTGAAGAGGTAGGTGCCTACTTTATCATGATCTAGCGACTATTACTGCCACCAGGACCCGCCTCCCTTCTCCACAACAACACTACTACTAAGCTATACAACAACTGAAGTTGAGAACGCGACGCGTGTTACACCTCACTACGAGGCATTATCCAGCGATATTGACTCTACGACGGTTGTCTGTCGTTTGCTATTTTTAATTTTTCTAGCAAACTTTCTTCTTTCCTTTATTGTAATGGATATCCGCAAAATAACGCCTGATTCTCTTAACCATATTTATAGAACTCCAAAATAATTATATATAATCGTATATTTTTATCAATAATGTAGTTTTACAACAAGGTCTATATTTGAATAGAATACAATAGAAAGTAATAGTATTATGCAATGTAGGTTATTTTTATGACACTTTACAAATTCCGAGTTAGTGATCACAGCCAGATACCTCGTACCGTAAACGCTGCAAGTCATTCAAAAACACCAAACATTGCAAACAATTCAGGTCTGGCATTTTTGAGATATTCCGCCCTTATTTCAGCGGCCTAGTCTTCAAAGTACCTGAATTGTCCTGGTATACATTCAGAGTCAACGTTTGTGAAAAAATACAAATTGTTTGTTTTCGGGCCTGGTTGTGTTATGCATGTGAAATGTATGTATGTAAAATGCACCCACGATACAAGAAAAACCTACTATGGGGCTACGTTTTAATTAACTTGTTTACGATGTCCACTATATATGAGGGGTGATACTCGTATCTCTTACTTTACCATCCCATAGCGTTTCTTATTCCTTTAAATTTTACTTATTACTTGATACATATATTTGATTCAATGTTTTATTATTCATATAAAATTTTATCACAGGTACCTTATGGATTTGTGGCAATCGTTACGCTTTTCTCAATAATATATAATATATTCTAAGGAAATGTTCTCGAAAAGGTAACCCTATATCATAAAACTTTTCCGTCACCTAGTCTGACAAGGGCTTCGTTCCCCTTCTGAATATATGAAATATCTTTTTTTGTACTTTTTTGTCAATGCACTGTCGCGTGTAGGGAATCAGGATGATATTGGAATTCCGCAGCTATTTTTCTGATACGGGAAGAGCGTTTAATAAGTCGTGTTCTTTATTTATTGAACGAAAAAATATTATTAACGCAACCCGTTAGCATATAATTTTGAAGTATCGTATTGTATTATTTACGTAATAGTTTAAATGCACAATTTTTTATTTGTTGCCTCACCACGTAAAGCAAGGGTTGCAATCGGTTGACCTAGCCTGCCTGCCTTTAGACATTCTCTGCCACTTTACTACAAAAACTTCAAGAAAATTATATTAATAGATAAATAATACTTCGTAATGAAAATCATAGAAAAAAAATATATATAAAAACAAATATCTAATATGTTGTATAAAAAAAATACTAGAAACAACGATACGAAATAAACGGTACGTTGAATTCGACAGAATGATTTACTACGATGAATTTTTGATCTCCGCTCGGTCTGCAAATAGTTGATGACAGTTGACGACCGCGTGGCCTAGTGGTACAGTGTACCTGACATCTACAAATTCAACATTCAAATCCCATAATGAAATAATTCTTAAAGCTGTCTCAGTGTCATTGAAAGCGATGTTTCAGAGAAGCCATAATCACATTAGTAAAAAATTAACTATAGAATCCAGTACTATGTGGGTGTTGAATATCCGTAATACGGAATTAGAGATCATTAACGCCTGGTTACTTATAAAGCTGCACTACTTTAACATGAAAATTTGACAAGCAATTGAGAATTGTAATGGTAAGTTTAAAAATAAATAAAAACTTAAATGGAGGCAGTATACCGCCTTGCCGTACACCAGTGTTGATGTCACCCTAAGCAAAGAACTGCTATTCAGAGCAAACTGTCCCAAAGAGCTGCTGGAATAAAAACTACTCTAAGACTGGGGACGAATTAAGAATATTGAGAAAAGAAGTAATGATGTCGTGGAAAAAATGTGTAAAAAGCATTTGAGTTTCTAATGTGATCTTAAGTGAAGAACATAACCGTGGTGGTACGGGGGTCTAGTCAAAACGCTCGTTGAAAAATATCAGTAGATGTGGTTTGAATGTGTTTTCTTAGAATATTTTTTTGAAGTGAGGATACATCTAAACCTGTCATTAACGTATGTTTAACTTACAAGATCTTTCAGAATGCATTAAATAATTTTTGCCTTTACTTAATGCAGATAAACTTTTTAATCAACAAAGTAATGAAACATACTCATAAGTTTAATTCAAATTAAAATAATGTAATTGCATAGTCTAACATTAAAAAAAAACGTCAAATAAAAAGATAATCAAAGCAATCTTTTGGAATCAAAGTTCTTAAACATTTTTAATATCACTAGCTGAAGCCCGCAACTACATCCGAGTGGATTTAGGTTTTTTAAAAATTCCGTGGAAACTCTGGGATGTATTAAAGTTCTGTTACAAAAACTACATTAAACAAAAATACATAACTTATACGCCGTGAAAGCAGTGATACCTGCTTATTATAAATGCGAAAGTAATTTTCTCTGTCCCTCTGTCTGTTTGTTAACTTTTCACAGTGCAACCGCTGAACCGATCTTGACTTAATTTGGCACAGAGATAGCTTGCAACCTGGAGACGGATATATATGGAATACTTCTTATTTGTATTTAATTTGAATTGCAATTTTTAAATGTTTTACCATGCACTTGGAGACGAAGAAAAACATTGTAAAGAAACCAAAATTTTAATGAAGCAGCTATAGCTATTTCGAGAATGTGTTTGTGATCTCCGTTTATAAGCACTGGCTTGATGATTTTTGGTCCCATAAATTTGTAACAGATTTGGGTGAGTTTTACCAATCTTCGCCCTTTACTCAAAATTCGCCCTAAACAAAAATGCTCTAAGTGATAAAATTTTTGTTTATCATCCATGTAATACTTGCATTTAAATAATGCAATATGCTTGGTAAAATGGTTTAACATGTAAACAATCAACTGCTTTATAAGCCTCTATATTGAGATGATTTTGTGTGATCACCAGGTGAGAGGCAGATTAGCTGTCGCAGTACCAGGCATCTCGCACCATAATGGGTACTAGTCGTCATGCGAAATCAGTTGCCTACAGTTTTGCTTGGCTTTTCCCTCCATCGTCACGATCACACAGAACGCGATCGATTCTCTTACGTCACACAGGGAACCAGTGTGTGATAGGATCTTTTGCATGAAAAACTACTTTAATTCATAGTTAAATCCTTAACAAATAGCATTTTAGCGATGTTGCTACTAGTATTGATAAATTTTCATACGAGAATGCTTAAAAATTTTACATTTAGTATAGTTTTAACCTCTGCTACATAAGCTGGTATTTTCACATTTTTGAGAGGATATGTTAATCTTATGGGGGAATATAATATGTACAGTATATCATATATATATATATATATATATATATACGTATTAATTTTTATAGACGTTTTTACAATAAATTTGTATTAGTATAGATAATAAACCCTTGTTAATTACTTAAATACCAACAAAGATGCATCCTCAAAGTAAAAATTGAAACCCTAATTCATATGAAACATTTAAGGGCAAGATCGTTTTACATCTTTAAAAATAATGTTTGTTTATTGAAAATATATGTATTGAAATATAGAATAAAAATTACCAATTTAAGGCGGATCGAGTTATCAATCCAATTTAAGGTCCATATCAACCAAGGTTATTATTTTAAAATCCGGAAAGCCGGTTCTACAGGTAATTTTGGTCTGATCTTTTTTATTTTCGTTGCAGTACCTATAAAAAAGATGTTTTTGTTTGTTCAATGTTCACTCAGCCGTTTATATTATGGCCATCCAACGTTTTAAATATTCAATATTTATAAATAACTCGCTGATGCCCGCAACTTCGTGGATAAATATTTTTTAAATATCCCGTGGGAGCTATTTGACTATCCGGGATAAAAAAAATATCCCATGTCCGTCCGGGACGCAAGCTATCTCTGTCCCAAATTTCGTTAAGATCGGTTCAGCGGTTGAACCGTGAAAAGGCAACAAACAGACAGAGGGACAGAGAGAGAGTTACTCTTGCATTTATTATATTAGTATGGATATATCCTTCTCGATGATGAGGTGGCGAGACTCATAAGAGGTAGGGTGCAAGAATTTTTTGAGTTTTGCCAAAAAAATCATTAAGCTGCATCATCTTTCTATTATAGTATAATTAGAGAGCACATGAGACTAAAGAATCGGTGTCTGAGGTTCAAAGTTCCAATTGTTATGGAGTATAGTGCTTACCATCATATCAACAACTTGCTCGCCACGCTTATTAACATAAAACTTTTTTTTTTTCAATAAAACGCACGCACGATGTAGGAGTAATCCTACTGTAAGGCATCGTCTATTAAAGAATAAAAAAATAACTTAAATAAGATGTTGATGATGATGATAACTTAAATAAGATGAGATGTTGATGAATGATTGTTTCGTATGACGCACAAAATCACGTTTCCTGTTTCGTCGCGTCGTATTAAATATCGCATAGCATACGAAACTTAAATTAAACTATTTATAAAAATTGGTGTTAAATGTTAAAACTGAGTTTTTGCAAGACTGTCAATTGCATTTTCCGCTAATAATGTAAATGGCAAGCATATTAAAGAAAAGGTTTCACAAAGGCTTCACCGTAGTTTAGATTTCATAGCACCTGTATGAAATTATTTAATAATATTTCAAAATTAAATCAGCACAAATCCTGCTAGACATATATTACAATTTTAAATAATAAAATTTGTGTCTTTGTTACTTCTAATTATAACAAAACACTGGTCAGACAACTTTAGCTAATTATTATTCGTTGAGTTGCAACATAGAACTCGTTTTGCAAGTTTTAGTTTCCACTAAGTATTTTACGTCTGTATTTTGTGCTAGATATTTTATTATTAATAATTTTCAAGCCTTGGACTACAAACTCACAATTTCTTAACAAGCAAATAAAACGTGATACATTTTTAGTCATTAGCCTGTAGACGGAAGTTTCCAAACTTTTCTGGATCACAGCCCCTTTTAACACAAAAAAAAACCAACAATCTCTAGTCTATACTGGACTAGAGATTGTTGGTTTTTTTTTTGTTAAATGTTAAAATAATGTTGCATATCACCTGTACCCAATTTGTTTGTTTCATCATCATCATTTCAGCCTGTCACTAGTCCACTGCTGAACATAGGCCTCCCCCACAGATTGCCATAAATTTATGGCTCTCATTTTGGGGGTATTTTGCCATAGTTGCCACGATTGGCAGGTTGGCAACCGCAGTTTATTTATTCAGTTGTTTCAGAAAGACGCTGCTGTCCATCCCCTGGTTTTAATTGTCCCTCTGCCGACTTTTACGGCACCTACGGGTTGAGACCGCCTTATTTATCTATTAAAAATCATAAAGTAAAAATGGAAGGCTCCAGCGCCTTCACTATTTGACGATGGTAATTTTTAACAAATTTAAAAAGTAAAGTATAACTTCGAAGCTCTGTTATACTTGTACTTGAAGTACTATAACTTTTGCTCTTTTATGCAAGGTTTTGTTACACAACGAAAAAACGGAAGTAAAAGTATTATAGCAGCGTTACAAGTAGAATGGAAATGCTTTTTGATATTTGTTTTTATTTGTCCGCCTTGCTTATTATAAAGATTTATAAAATATTTTCTCAAATCTTTCTCTTTTTATTTTCACTTTTGTTTGTTTATTTGCGTCATTTTACGTTGTCTGAAATAGTTGCCGGTGCGCTCGGAATATTTGCAACGTCGCAGTTGGAAAACAAGTTTAGGATCACGACCAACTATGGTATGTGAGCGGCGGCAGTTTCTTTGGTAAGGCGTGGTGCGTCGAGGTCGTCTGGTGCTATGAAATCGAAAGTATAGACCAATGAACACGGAATGGCCGTAGCGCCGATGCAAAGAGGTGAACTAGTTGTCATAGCGCGCGTGATCGCTATGTTTTATTTGCAAGCCAGATTATCGCGGTAGTCGAGTGAGTTTTAATAAGCAGGTTGTTTACGCAAGTAGTGGTCTGTAGCTTTTTTATTGAATTGATTACAAAAAACAAAGAACGTCACAACTTTAATGTAACTATCCAAAACGTTTCATTATTTTAAATAATGTCATGAAAATAAGCTTGTAAAACTGAAATAGTTTTCGATATGGACGTCTAGGTAGGTATCACCGCAGGAGCAGTAGCGGAAGCAGTAGTGTACAAACATTACGTGTTTCGGTCTGAAGGGCATTGAGAGCTAGTGTTATCACTGGGAATATGAGAATGAAGAACAGACGTCTTAGAGGAATGGGCGCATTGCTATGGCACATCATTGCTATGGGCGGACGTTGCACTTACCAGCAGCTGAACGTTTTGCTCGGCTCGTCATTTCCTCTAAAAAAATCTTAGGTTTTATGCTAATCTGTCATTGCGGAGTAACTTATTTTACCACCTTGCGCTTTTCAAGAAATTTTCTACTACGGACAACCTCTTTGAGAAATATTGTTAAGAATAAGATAGTGCACTTTGCAGGCAAACATGTTCACTTGCTCAACGCAACCAAACCCGAAAACTAACAATTGGCGATTTTGCACAAATGTTGCTTTCTGCTGGAATTCGAAGCGTTGACCCACAGCATACAAGTCAGGTGCTTAATTCACTGGTGTCGTCCGTATACGCGGAATTTACTACCGCCAGTGGCTTGCGTGTCATATTTAAACAGTTCCTCTTCTCCGAACAGTAGAATACTAACGAGTATAATTAATAATAAATAAATAAGGATCTTCTTTATAAATAATAGCTTTGTTTAATGTTTTATATAATAAAGCTGATGCCCGCGACTTCGTCCGCGTGGATATAGGTTTTTTAGATATCGCGTGAGAACACTTCACTGGTTGTAGGGTTCCTATGCAGGAGTCCGTCTAGGTAGGTACCACCCCAGGGCCAGTTATTCTATTGTGAAGCAGTACTGTGCAAACATTACTGTGTTTTGGTTTGAAGGGCACTGTGAGCTAGCGTAATCACTGGGCATATGAGACTTCAGAACCTATGGCTCAGGGTGATGGGCACAGTGTAGTGTCACACAGAAATTTTCTGGGTGACACGGCATTTGTTATGGGCAGACGTTGCATATACCATCAGGTGAACGTTTTGCTCGTGTCATCACTTTATGCAATAAAAAAAAACTATTTGATTTTCAGGGATAAAAAATATCCTATGTGCTCTCAAGGATGCGAGCTATCGTTGTGCTTAATTTCATCAACATCAGTGCAGTGGTTTAACCGTGAAAAGGTAACAAACAGACAGAGGGACAGATAGAGTTACTTTCGCATTTATAATATTAGTATGGACGCATAGAGCGCTGTGCAGATTCGCTTTCACAACTGTTGCTCGAATTTCTACGCAGGAATCCGTCTAGTTAGTAGTTAAAATCGTTCACCTGATGGTAACTGCAACTCCTGCTCATAACTAATGCCGTGTCATCCAGAACATTTCTGTACCACAGTCCGCTGGTCACCCTTAAACATCGGCTCTTAAGTCCTATATGCTCAGTAATTACCCTAGCTCTAAGTGCCCTTCAGACCGAAACACAGTAATGTTTTCACACTGCTCCATGACAGCAATAACTGGCACCGTTATTACATATATATTTTAATTTAAGAGGTTCCATTGAGATTGAATTGGAAACATAAATCGAAATTGATGATTAATATTGAACTTTTAAGTCTCAAGTAATTTTTCTATGCTGTGCCTTTGAACTAATATTTTATAAGTTAATTATAACATTAAGTATATTTGGGGTAGGCAGAGGCCACACACATAGCCCAATTTTCGCCCTCGCGTGAAACCACGTCGCCGCCAATTTAGTACCAGACAAAAAAAATCTTACTCCGCATTGCGTTCCCACGAGCAGTTTGTGGCATCTTACAGCACCTCGATAGGAAAGAGGTAGGTGCTATTCTACTTTGTCGGATACCTATCGGCAGATAGATGAAAGAGATATAAGGCTAGGAAGTCATCAAACTTACCCTGTGAACTGTATTTCTTAGTTTTAACACTAAATTATTTGTAGAGCCAGAAATTCTGCCGTAAATCAGGTCTGCAAACATTACAGTGTTTAGATCTGAAGGGCACTGAGAGCTAGTGCAATTACTGTGCATATGAGACGTAACAAATGATGTGTCAGGGCAAAGGGCGCAGTGTGGTGACACACATTTTCTGGTTGACACCGCATTTTTTATGGGCAAACGTTGAACTTACCATGAGGCGAATGTTTTGCTCGTCTCGTTCATCATCATCATCATTTCAGCCTATCATTAGTTCACTGCTGAACATAGGCCATCCCCATAGATTGCCACAAAAGTTTGTAGCTATCATTTTGGTGTGATTTCTCCATCGTGCCCACGCTTTTTAGGCGGGTTGGCAGTTTATTTATTCAGATTTTCCAGGAAGACGCTGCTGCCCATATCCTGGCTTTTACTTTCCCTCTGTCGACTATTATGACACCCACGGGATTAGATGGGGTGGCAGATTCCCTTAAGCACTTTTTCTCTTAGCCACACGTCTCTTATATAAAAAACACGTCTGTTCAAAACTGAAGTGGTATTTACAAAAAATTCTACCGTGAATATTTGGCGCATCACACATTTAATTCTCATAAACCGGTAATTTAAGATGTTTTTATATTTTTAAACCCGGACACGAAGATGATTCGTGACTTATAAATCTGCCAGTCGTAATAATTTGCATAACGACGAATGATGTATTAGCAAAAAATTATCTGGCACTTCAAATCTTAACCCGAAAACACTCAAGAAGCTTATCCCACTAAAAGCGAGAAAAGAAAAAAGAGTTACTTATGGATTCTCAAAGTAGCATGTTTCGAACAAGACGGTGTAACTTATTTATCCCTTTCATAGTTATTTTTTAATTTTATTTTTGCTGAATGTTTTATAAGGCAGAAGTATATGACATAATTTTTAAACAAAAAAAAGAAACAAAGACCTTAAATTTTATTCGTTTTTTTTTACTTAGTGACGACCAACAAGTATTTGGTTAGTATTTAATAATTTGAATATATAGTATATGCATTTTAAGTAAACGATTACAACTGGTTGATAAGTCTTTAAATATTTTTATATCTCTGTTTGTCAGAGGTCTCTCTTAGTTACTTTAACATTACTAATGATATGGTAAACAATGTGTTTTCGAAAATTCATTAAACTCGTAGAGTTGCTTACCAGCATCCGTATTATTAAAGGCTGCCAAAAGTACGAAGGAAGGCCGCCGCGAGTGAAAGTGTACGGCATCAAGGAAGGTAGGTGGGGCGATGAGAGGAGAAAAAGAGGGGAAACAAGGTTGCTAACCGGTTACTCCGACCTCAAATGCGCCATACAAACTTGTTGAGTAATAAGTAACAGAAATTGCTTTAATAAACCTTATAGATGATTCAGTAATATGTAACTTCTAGACGTTGAGGTTTATGTTAAGTTTATGTAACTACGTAGTCTAGACTTGAATGTTAGGTCAAAGTTATTCCTGCGTTAAAATCTTTGAAATGGCTTACTTACAACAAAGTCGTCCAATTGAAGGAATAAAGCAAGTTGGAACATTCTAAATGATTTACTTCACGGTCGATAATATAAGTTATTTGTTAAATAAACAAGTATTTTTAAAAACATGCACACATAGCATAATGAGTTGTTTTATTTGAATTACAATTATGTGACTACAACAAAACAAAATTATTTTCTAGAATATCAAAATCCTTTTTACCTGTGAATACTGTTTTATTATCATTTTAACAAAACTTTAAAACAGTAACGGTTCATAACTTTTTCAAACGCTCATTAATTCTGTGAAATAACTATAAAATGAGTTTTGTTATTGCTGGATTTTAGCAACGGTTGCAATAAGTGTATGGTCATGGAATAAAACTTATTTTAGTTATTTTTTCACTGGCGTGTATTTTTCTCTTAGTAGAGTCTTAACAACACTGAAAGACATTTTATTTTTATTGAAGAAAGTCACGAAAGTGCACACTGGGAGTGCATCGGGCGCGAGTGGGTTAAAACGAGTGAGCGCCTCGGTGTTTGTGCGTACACTCGAGGCATTACAACATTTCCTGCGCAGTTGATAGCTTCCGATAGTAATCCGAAGTTGGCGCCGTGGTTGAAAATCGGCTAAGAAGACGTCATCATCACTTTTATCTAATTGCGTATCCTAATGGTTTTCAACTAATGAATATTTTGTGATATATGTTCATCAGAAATGTAAAATAAGATAAATGCTAATTGTAACAAGATACAGGTTAATAAGGCTAGAAGATCGTAGTTGATATTACATAAATACTTGCAAAAACCGCAGGAAAATCGCATTCATTCATTAAAATAACCAATGAAAAATTATCATAATTTAAGAGGAGCCTTTTTCGTTTGTTTAAAAATGTACCTCCGTTAAAGATATGTCGAGAGAAAAGTAGAAAAAGAGAGATAGATACCAGTTAAATCACTCAACCAACATTATTATTGAGAAAATTATGGAAAATCTTACCTTGAGATAGTTTCGTGATTCAAAAAGTAAAAAAAAATGTTCCGCAACTAAACATTATTTTTTTACTTTCTGTATTAATGCAATTTTTGTTATTACTTAAGCCGTTAACATTTTTTTACGCTCTAATTGCTAGTGGATTTGTTCAGTGGAACGAAGAGATAAACATTATGTACATTAAATACTTTTGACAAGCGTATGGTGCAGCTGACATTTGTGGCTGCTGAACGGTGAGTTCTGGATACGAATACAGATAGAAATATTATTTGCAATACACAAGTTATTGGTTTTTAATGTGTTTATTATGCCATTCGTCTCAGTGATTGTTCTGAACATATTTTATAGGCGTTATATCGGATTTTTAAATACGACTTGGTAATTGTACTTGCGATAATAATTCATCTTCATCCTGTGAGTAGTCTCCTACTGCCGTCGCTACTACCGGCTGAACCAACCTTTTTTTATATTTTTTTATGGAAGGATGTGACGAGACGAGCAAATCCTTAACCTTGACGGCAGACCAACTGGCCCTGTGGTGACACGTACTTAGACGATTTTCTAGATAGGAACTCTACCACGAGTAAGAATCTAAAATGCATGCATCGACTTCCTGCAAAATTGGGCATATCTCGATGGTCCGGGGGACGGGCACAAGGTGTTGCCATACAGTAATGTTCTGGGTGACACAGCATTTGTTATGAGCGGACGTTGCACTTACCGTCAGGTGAACGTTTCGGTAGTCTCGTCTTTTTCTCTTAAACAAGATCGTTGCTATACCGAGTAGTAAATAATTACGTCAATTTAATCATATCTGCAAATGGCTGTTTGTAGTTGTTAATGGAATCTGCCGCTGTGGTCGGAAATTATCAAAAGGACTCTTCAGTAATGTAGGTATGTTACGTACATCACTAATTTGACTGTTGTAAACTAATAATTTCTAGTAATACTTAATCTTGATTGTCTGTCTGTCTGATCTCGCCGTGTGGTTGCGGCTGAAGAGAATCTACCACCTCATCTCATTCCGTGGGTGTCGTAAAAGTTAGCGAAAATAAAAAGCAGGAGATGGGCAGCAGCATCTTCCTGGATCACCTCAATAAATAAACTGCGGTTGCCACACCTGCCTGCCAAGCGTGGCAACTATGGCAAAATCCCCTAAAATGAGAGCTACAAACTTTTGTGGCAATCTATGAGGGAGGCCTATGTTCAGCAGTGGACTATTGATAGGCTGAAATGATACATAAGATCACGACTGTATCCCATAAGGGGTAGTCAGATACTGGGCACTCACTGCAAAAACAGATGACTGCCACAATCCACGTTTCACCAAAACAATATAATGCACTTGGTGTGATAGGTGGTGAGCCCACCGCCACCATGCGCTGTTGGGTGCACAGTGCACACAAATGATGATGCTGCCGAATACTTAATCTTACTAATAATATTTATTATTATTAGTAAGATTAAGTATCTAAATCTAAACATTTACGTACTGGTGGTAGGTTTCCTATGCAGGAATCCGCCTAGGTAAGTACCTGGCCAGTTAATCTGCCGTGAAGCAGTAGTGTGCAAACATTACTGTGTTTCGGTTTGATGGGCACTGAGAGCTGGTGTAATCACTGGGCATATAAGACTTAAGAACTGATTTCTCAGGGTGACCCAGTGTGGTGGCACATAGAAATTTTCTGGGTGACATAGCATTTGTTATGTTTCGTTACTCTATCCAATAAAAAAAATATTAAAACTCATTTGAATATTGCCATTTGCCGGCGTTAAAAAAAATTGGCCAATCAGTCTTGCCCCGCACATGTCATAGGACTCGACTAAGAAAATACATGAAAAACGTTAATACCTAAAGGTTTTTAGAGATTCTGCAATCTCTAAAAACTTCAGCCTAAAATACATACATAGAACGATGTCGGGTAGAAGTGAGGCATCTTGTACTGTGATTTAAGGAACAGCCTATTTATGCGGCTCGATAAAAGAATACTACCTCTCCATCTCATCCAATGGATCTCGTAAAAAGCGAGTAAGGAATTAAACTGCACTGTGCACCCAACAGCGCATGGTGCCGATGGGTCACCACCTATCACACCAAGTGCATTATATTGTTTTGGTGAAACGTGGATTGTGGCAGTTATCTGTTTTTGCAGTGAGTGCCCAGTCCCTGAATACCCCTTATGGGATACAGTCGTGATCTTATCTTATTAATGTCCCATTGCTGAGCACAGAAATCCTCTCATTTCTGAGAAGGTTTTGGAGCCAGATGGAGTAAACCCCGCTTCTCCAATGCGGATTGGCGGACTTCACATGTCATCGAAATCTTTTTATTCCTCAGGCCTGGTTTCCTCACACTCTTTTCCTTCACTGATCAGCACGTGGTAAATCAACACTTAAAACAATATTAAAGGCGCGGGCACCGGCGATTGAACTCAGGTCACTACACACGCATACTATAAAATATGAGGAAAGCGCCCGGCCCCTGACCTGCCACGGCTCCGCGACTGTACTGCGATTAAGACATCTTTTTATCTCATAGCACTACGTCCCTCAGTTTGTATGTCCCAAAATATGTAACTCAATTATTTTTTGTTAAGATGCGTGTACAGTTTTAAAATTTACAAATTTTTGTAATTTTTACTACATATGTAATACTCGTATCATTACGGTGTTAAGCAATTTAAGTGAAAAAATATCTGATGATCACTCGGTCCTAGTCCAGTGGTCAGAGCATCCGACTACTACGCTGAGGGTCCTGGGCTCGAATCCCAGCCGGAGACATTTGTGCAAAAACACAAATCGTTAGTTTTCGGTTCTAGTTGAGTTGTGCATGTGAAATAAATGTCTGTAAAACACACTCAATTTTTTTTTATAGGATAAAATGTCGAGACGAGCAAAACGTTCAACTGTGAGCGCAACGTCTGCCCATGGCAAATGTTGTATGAACCAGAACATTTCTGAGTAGCTCCGCACTGCGCCCGCCCCTAGCCTAGTATTACACTAGCTATATAGCTATTTTTTAAAATTATGTAGTTGTAATCCATACTAATATTATAAATGCGAAAGTAACTCTCTGTTCCTCTGTTGTTTGTTATCTTTTCACGGCTCAACCGCTGAATCGATCTTGACGAAATTTGGCACAGAGATGTCTTGCAACGTGGATTTTTATTCCGGATAATAAAATAGTTCGCTCGGGATTTTTAAGAAACCTTTATCCACGCGGACGAAGTCGCGGGGATCAGCTAGTATATAATATACAGTTAGTCAAACGATGTTAAGTCATAAAATTCAACTAAAAGAAATGCTTATTAACATTCTTGGCTTTGACAGTTGGAGGAATAACCATCCGAAACGTACCAGACGTAAATCATTCCACCCGGTGACACGAGCAGTAACGTCTTGTTTTCAACATTCTGGTTCTGCGAGCACCAATTCTCTTTTAGAGGCTGCTGTTTAGAAGCTGCTGATAAAATAAAGCGCTTCGCTGGTGCCGGGAAGTAGTCGTGTGCAAACATTAGTGTATCGGTTCTGATGAGACTTAAGAACTGATGTCAGGGTGACTGGCGCAGTGTGGTGACACGCAAATATGTTCTGGATGACACAGCTTTTGTTATAGGCAGACGTTGCGCTTACAGTTACTCGAAAGGTTTACTCATATTGTACCTTCTACAAGGGAAGAAATATTGTTATTTAACCTTAAAACACACCAAGGTTTCAAAAATATGCGTATAAAAAAACTATTGAACATAAAACGATTGGCTATGCCCGACAATAAAATTCCATTATCATAGTAACTGTTAGTTTTGGCTCTTAATATCAGAAGGTTTATGCAGGGAGGCCGATTGGTGCTAACTATTTATGTCTTTTAGTCACGACGAGTTTGATCATTGACGGATCGTGCTGTGTTTGCAGTTATACTTGTATAAAGTGTCAAATAGACCTTCGCATAGTTATTACTACAATAAATACCTTGAGATTTGTGAGAGTTAGCTCTAGAGGTTAATTACCACAATCTTGATAAAAACTAAAAAAATAATAAATCACGCAATATTTTTCGGGGTTAGCGGGGTGTGTCGAATGATAGTAATCAAAATGTTTGCATCTTTCCTTACAATATCAGTTTGTTCCATTATGATTATTTGAACGATAGGTACAGTCTGCAAATTTGACGAAAATTTCGATGTTAATGATGTTCAATTAGAATAAAATCAAGAGCATCTCAAGTAGAGACAAAGGAGAATATACATAGCTTTAATTTTTTTTTTTACTTACCTGTAGAAAACTTATTTTCTCTGTATATATTTTTTTTAATCGTTTTTATTATTTTATTTTATTTATTTTCATATACTTTTAGTGATATATGTAAGAAAGATGTATCGGTTTTTCACCAAAAAGTTTATTTATTTCTTTTCTTTCCTTCATCAATAAAATGCAACTATGCACACAATCCCCCAAAAACAGCAACTTTTTTAAATCTGTAGACTTCTAAACTAGTTTGTGAGATAATTTAGCTATTCAAATCGTTGCTAGGCCTAAAAATAACAGTCATGACTGCTAAGGGGCGGTCGCTCGCATTAAATGTTATAGTCTTTGAGTAACTTTGAATCGATTACACTGCCGATCCCACCAAAATTATTAATTGCAGTTTTTTGTTTGTGATTTACCATATGATCGGAGGATGTGTTCCCATGTGTCCCCATGAGAGGAAGAGGAGGAACTTTCTAGGGTATTAATTACATTTTTTATTTTTAATATCTGGCAATTATTTAATTGTTTATAACCTTATATGTTTTTTTTAATGTTTGTTAAAGACGCTTTAGAAATATGCATATTTAATACATTTTTAATTTATTCATATCACATTAACTGCGAGCATTATAACTATTGCCTAAAACTTTAAATTGTTAATTATTAGATAACGAAACAGGTTTCTGATTGCAAAAAGTTACTAACAACCGACATTCTGCAGTGTATTGTGTAAATATGTGTAATATTGATAAGGTTTTCTAGTTTTTATTGCAACTTTAAGCATAGAGCCTGAAAAGCAAATTATAATTAGATAAGTAACTTTTTAATTACTTATCGAATACTTATGGCCATGTGTTGAATCGTAAGAGGTGATTGTAGAAACGAATAAAATAGACTGCAACATTATTTTTAGCAAACTATTCTATTGCTTTCCAACCTAGAAAATAAAACTATCACTCTGGGTCATTACAGTCTAGTTTTGTACAGTTTATACAAATTATGTAATATCAAAGTCGTAAGTCGTATCTTAATTAACTAAAATATAATTAATAAAATCCAAAATATAAAATTATAAAATTAAATAAAATTACGTATTTAAGTTACGTATGTTCAAAAACTAACGTTCAGTACGCATTTGAATTCTCTAGTTTTTCAGATGTTTTTTTTTATTGGATAAAGTGACGAGACGAGCAAAACGTTCAACTGATGGAAAAACAACGTCGGTCCTGTGTCAGCCAAAATATTTCTGTATGGCATTACACTGCGCCCGTTACCCAGAGACATCAGTATTTAAGTCTCATATTCCCAGTAATTACACTAGCTCTCAGAGCCCTTCAGGCCAAAACACAATAACGTTTGCACACTAATGCTTCACGGCAGAATAACTGGTTTGGAGTGGTACCTAGACGGATTTTTGCATATCAATCCTACCACCAGTAAAGTAGTTGTATTCAAATATTTTCTTTGTATATTAACATTTAAGTTAGCTTCAATAAAAACATAGTAATCGTTATTTATTACTATTACAGAATTATTAGAGTAAATTTTTCGAAATGTAAATATAATGAAGGCTAATTATCCGGTGGTATTTAATAGACAAGCTTTAATAGTCATCGAAATTGAATTTCCATTGATGTGACGCAAAGGTATGGGCTCCGTACATGACAATACGTCGGCCGTGAGAATGTTTCATAACCTCCACAATAGGGGTAATTTAAATCTGCTTCAGACACGCTTAGACTTACGTTATTTGCTTGTATGGGACCGGCTTTGTTGTGTAACGTTCCTTGGAGAGTAATTAAGCACGAAAATATGTGCAACACCAATTTACATGCAGTGGAGAGGGTATTGTAAACTTATTTCGTACTTTGTGTACAAATATCTGCATGACTGTAATCTCTATTGCGTATCATTTCAAGGTACGAACACTTAATCTCATAGTACGTGAGTGAGCTGGGTTACATTCCCGGAACCGATACCACTAAAATTGTTTTATTTTTTAGGAGAAAGTGACGAGACGAGAAAATCATTCACCCGATGGTAAGTGCAACGTCTGCCCATAACAAATGCTGTACCGCCCAGAACATTTCTGTGTGACACCACACTGCGCCCGTCCCCTGAGACATCATTTCTTACTTGCTACGTAAGCACAGTAATGTAAAGCATAGTAATGTTCGCACACTACTGCTTCACGGCAGAATAACCATATCTTAATTGCAGTGCTAATTTACCGGTGATCGGCAGAGACTCAAATCATTTGTTCGAATTAAAAAATAATATTTCGATGACACTAATTTTACAGATTTTATCACGTTTAATTTTACTATTCATAACCCGACGTTTCGAGCGCTTTACAGCACCGATGATCACGGGAGGAGGGAGGTGACAGATGTCCTGACGTCATAGTTAACCCGGAGTACTTTCATCTTTTGATTATTATTTGTGGTCCGATCTACGCCGAAAGAGCTAACTGTAACTTGAAGTCTTGCAGTGGTATGCTTGGTTTTTGATTTAAAGGATCCCAAGCTGGTGGTAGTACCCAACCATCTTCTTCTTAGTGTGTTTTTTTATTTCAATAGCCTCGCGAATCATCCTTGGTAGGAACCGGTGTTTTTTTGCGAGGATTTGTGGTTCCACAAATGATGGGAAAACCAAGCATACCACTGCAAGACTTCAAGATACAGTTAGCTCTTTCTGAGTAAATCGGACCAAAAATAATAATTAAAAGCTGAAGGTACTATAGGTTAACTATGACATCAGGACATCTGTCACCTCAGTCCTCCCGTGACCATGGGTGCTGTAAAGCGCTCGAAAAGTCGGATTATAAATAGTAAAATTAAACGCAATTAAATCCGTAAAATTAGTTTCATTTAAATGTGTAGTGTTCGCGTAAATATAAGAAATTGTGAAGTCCGCCACCGCACCCACATTGGTGCAGCGGGCGGCCTCTTAGTGGCCCCATAAGTCTGGACAAATAGAGTAGGCCTGTTTCTGGCAATGGGAGATTTTTGGGGGGCTACTTTAAGCTTTTATAATTTAAAGCCACCACTGTCATTCACTGCACTATATTTGAGAGCACCTTACGATAAAAAGGGTTAAGGAAATTTATTACAAAAAAGGTGTGTATTACTTTTCTTCACGTAAACTACTTTTAACGTGAAAAGGAGAGGACAGGCAGTTAAAGTTTTATGAGGTCTTTCGGGGTACATACGAAAAAAGGTAAAGACAGATTAATCAACCCGTCGTCTATCCCTTTTAACAGTATCTAACATATAATTAATTCTTCGTGCGGTACGGTATCATTCGCATAAAATTTTAATAATTTTAATGGCAAGAGTTTCTGGCACTGTATAGTATAGTATAGTATAAGGTGTAGGCAGAGTCCTTAATTTGATCGCCAAATACGATTTTGCGCTTAATCTGCACATTAAACGTAAGAAAATGCAGTAACTTCGCAGATATCTATAAATGGCAGAGATCTGTACTGAATAACACTGTAACGAAGTTCTTGTTTACATAATCGCTTTGAAATAAATCGCAGGAAGCTTGCACGATATTTTAATAGTACATAATATTACACTGGAATATTTGGTCGTACCGAACGTTGATACATAATTTCACATTGTATATTATGTAATTCTATGTAAAGTTATTTTACGTAAAACTTTACTTGTGGTAGTATTCCTATTCTGTAATCCGTCTAGGTAGGTACCGCCCCAGGAACAGTTGTTCTGCCATAAAACTGGGCACTGGGAGCTAGTGTATTCACTGGGCAAATGAGACTTAAGAACTGACGCCTGCAGGCGACGGGCACACTGTGGCTCCGCAGAAGTATTCTGAGTCATACAGAATTTGTTATGGGAAGACGTTGCACTTACCATCAAGTGAACGTTGTACTCGTCTCGTCATTTTATCTAATAAAAAAACACTATGAGGCGATATTCGGCGTTTCTAATTTAAGTCGAGATCTGGGAGTCTATTGTAGTAGGCTCCCTTGCTAATGCTAGTAAGGTTTCAAACGTTGCATTACCATAAAGTAAACGAAGTCGTTTTTAGAAACGAGGAAGTCCTCGTTTCGTCACTTTCACCTGAACACCATTTTTGATACATCGTTCATTCCAGTCGAAACTCGTTGCCTACTGGTCATAGGTACAGTAACCAGAAGGTACCTAATCTCCACCTTTTGGGCATGTTTATTCTTCTCAAATTTAAAATATTAAATGGAGACCAGTTGCTGTAAGGATTCAGTCTTAGCATTTCTGATATGTACAAAGTTTTAGGTGTACATTAATTTAAGGTGTACATTACAAAAGAGAAGGTTATATTAGCATAAAAAATTGTTAGTATATAGGCTAGGAGGAATATTCCTATATATCCGTCAATAACGGAGTGCGTATTCACGAGAAACTGCCCATCGAGCCGGAACGAGCCGCTTTCACGAGTCGAACGCGCAGCAGCTACCGACGATATCTACGTGACGCACTCGACGCGTCATATTACGTTTCACTACGTTTCGTATTCACAACCGTTTTTTTTTAAAAAAGGCATGCTGCTATAATTGTTTTTGACGCTCCATTGTCTAAGTTTTCAACTAGCTTGTTGTAGCAAAGATATACATTTTCAAAGAAATCATTAATGATGCAATTTTGAATGTGTAAAGGCAATATGGAATTAAAAGAATTGTAACCATGTTATTAAACTAATTTGGCGTAAATAGAAGGTCAATATGGACACTGAACCATTGTTAGTTTTAAAAGAAAATATTACACAACTATTATTTCTTGTTATTCAATGTCTTCGTTCGATAATCAATTTATGGCACTGTATTGTTAGGAATGCAATCCATGGTTTAATTTAAAGAAACATGATTATAACTTCAAATATTTCTAATCTTTTTAAAGTAACGGATCAGGATAGGTCAGTGCAGATGTTAAGCAATAAACTTCTGTGCTACGGTTCTTGTTCGGAGTAAATATTTGTATGATTTATAAGTAGATGTACTGAGTTTTGTTATTAATTTATGTATATAAACGAACCCACGATACGAAAAAAATTATATTGTAGGTCAAAGTTAGTGAAAACTAAAAATATTTTCTTTTTATCCGATGATATTATTTCGCTGATTCAATTTCTTCACGATTGGTCGGCTCTTATTTTGTACCCAACTCACGTATACAACGCGTTAAATACTTTACCACTTATGCTGGCTTACTTGTTATGTTCAGGAATTCTTATATGGAACCTTACTGATGTAATCAAAATTCTGAAGTTGTTTCGTTCTATACTTTCTTATCCCTTATCGGTAAATCATTATAATAAATATAAACTGTTCAACTGAAGGTATATGTTCTACTACTCAATAATTTTTTGAGCAGTTTGTCGGCAAAATATTAAAAAGTAACGAGATTTCATATTTTCTTTTAAAAAAATCTTCCATATTTTGATAATAACTAAAAAAAGCAATGATGTGTAAATTCATCTGACTTGGTTTGTAACATAAAATAATTTTTAATTATATAGTCCAAAGTTGTATCGGTAATAAGCTTAAATATATTATTTTTAATGCCTTTAACAATACAATCTTCAGATTGTATTATAAACCTATCCTTTTGTTTCGTTCTATACTTTCTTATCCCTTATCGGTAAATCATTATAATAAATATAAACTGTTCAACTGAAGGTATATATTCTACTACTCAATAATTTTTTTGAGCAGTTTGTCGGCAAAATATTAAAAATTAACGAGATTTCATATTTTCTTTTAGAAAAACCTTCCATATTTTGATAATAACTAAAAAAAGCAATGATGTGTAAATTCATCTGACTTGGTTTGTAACATAAAATATTTTCCAATTATATAGTCCAAGGTTGTATCGGTAATAAGCTTAAATATATTATTTTTAATGCCTTTAACAATACAATCTACAGATTGTATTATAAACCTATCCCTTTGTGTATTGTATAATCAAAAATGTTTAATGTTAATGATTTATCATCATCATCATCCTTTCAGCCTAAAACTAGTCCCCTGCTGAAAATAGGCCTACCCCATATTTTGCCACAAAAGTTTGTAGCGCTCATTTTGAGGAGATTTGGCCATAGTTGCCACGCTTGGCAGGCGGGTTTGCAACCGCAGTTTATTTATTCAGATGTTCCAGGAAGATGCTGCTGCCCATGTTCCGATTTTAATTTTCCTGCTGTGGACTTCTCTTTCTTATCTGACTTTTAATTTACTGTCAGAGCTAAGTCTTTCCCTGACTGAGTCGACCTGTTTACGTGCGTGCTAGTATCTAGTAGTATCGTGACTCTATATACTATATATAGTAGTAAGTTGGATCCAGGGTTAAAGTCTGAAGCTTTAGTAGTTATCTATATTATTCGTTGAAATTTATATGAGTAGTATTTACCTTCCTCACAACCTAAGAATACCTTTTGCCTTGTTTCAGATGTGACAGTAAAGACGATATTACATACAACTGTTGCAATAGATGACTGCTAATTTCTCTACGCCTGCTATGGCTTTCTTGAAAAAACAGAAAACTCTATAGACGTCGAAGTTCGGTGAGAAACAAAAGTATCAATGATACGGTGAAACGCAATTCACCAAAATGGGACGACGACGTTGGAGAATTGTAACAATTGCAGCGTTCCTGCTTTTCATAATAAAGGATACGCAATGTCAAGGTGAGTGATAATAAAAAAATATTCACTACATAAACAACGTGGGGGCTAGGCTCTCGCTTTCAATTTCATAGTCCGCAAGTGACCTGGGTTCGATTCACGGTGCCAGCACCACTAAAATAGTTAATTGCAATTTTAAGTGCTGATTTACCACGTGCTCGGCGGTAAAGAAAACATCGTGAGGAAATCTGCATGTCTGTGAAATAAAATAAAAAATATTTCGAACACGTGCAGTCCACCAACCCGCATTGGGGCAGCGTGGCGGATTCTTCCTAGCTTCAAAACCCTCTCAAAAATGAGAGGAGGCCTGTGCTCAGCAGTGGGATATTTATAGGCTGAAACTTTACTTTACTTTTACATAAACAAATTACCAACCTGCAAAACGATTAATTATTTTCTCAGGGTGACAACAAAATGAATTTAGTAGTAATTTAGTATTAAATTTAGTAGCCGTTTAAAACAAAAACTAATAAAAAAAATTTTAGTAACATCAAACTTAATTGTGTGTAATAATTTCTTATATTAATTTATTTTACGGATTTGATAGCGTTTAATTTTTAACTGTTATATGTGTATAAAACTGTTATATGTGTTTTAACTGTTATATGTATACTGTATATAAAACCCGCGGAAAAGGACATATAGCTGACACTTCGCATCGCCGCTCTAGGAAGTTTGCAGTTTGTGGACTATGTTCTGAATCATTCCAACCATTATGTCAGATTAGTGATATAATGGTAGGGATGTGAAATAACAACAATAAATATTTAAAAATTAAACTCGATGAAATCCGTAAAATTTGTTGTATAAAATTCAGTGTTTTGTTTTAAAGTAAGGAAGGAAATAAGCACCAATCGCAGTTGCGGTGTCACCCAGATTATTGTATTAGAAAGTTCTGTGTAGCACCGTACTGCTCTCGTCAAAAGAGATATCGGTTTTATGTCTCGTATGCCAGTAATTGCACTCGCATGAATGCCCTTTGAACACAAAACATAGTGGTGTTAGCACACTATCCTACCACCAGCACAGTAAAGTTTTTAATCAAAGACTCAAATGTATCTAAAGTTAGATTTGGAGTTTTTATAATGCTTTCTGTGATTCACCCATTTCTGCGTGTTCGGATATAACTTAAAACTTCTAGAGCTAAATATTACATGTGATTGCAGATTGCTCAAAAGGTTCTGGTTTAACATGTTTTCTAAAGAAAAAAAAACGTCAACTCCCCATGTTGTAACGAAAGTTTTCACTAAAATAGCTAAGATCGAATGTGGATTTGCATCATACATACATCAATACAAATATTAAAAATGTGAAAGTAATTCTCTGTCTGTTTGTAACCTTTTCACGGTTTAACCACTTAACCGATCTTGACAAAATTTTGTACAGACATACTGTTTTTCGTTAAGTAGCCTCCGTCTTGGAGACGGACATAGCTTACTTTTATCCCGGAAAATCAAATAGTTCCGACGAGATATTTTAAAAACCTATATCCACGCGGACAGAGTCACGGGTATCAGTATGTAATACAACAGGTGCTGCTATAATTAGTCGCAATTAAATCTTTTCTTTTCCTCCTTGATCAATAAGTCACGGTTATTGTGGTATTATTATTAGACCTAAGGCAACAACACGTACAAATAAAGGTTATTTGTATATTGTACAGCAGTATAATAACATTTTGGCATTGTTTTATATTATCATATCAAAAGCTTACAATCATAATTGGTGATTACATACATTGTTTTTATTCTAACGCATGCAGCCAAATGAATGTGTAAATAGGTTTATTTTCACATAATTGTCGAGTAAGAATTTTTATCGTCGTATGATGGCAACGATAGAGAATCTGCCGCCCAATTTCATCCTACTGGTGTCGTAAAAGCCGACTTAGGGAAATTCCCATAGCCTCCGATTGATGGTGGAATAACCATCTCAAATTTCGCTGGACTTAAATTTCCTAGATCAGTGACGGGTCGCCGCGCCTTAGGTGTGAATTAGTGTCTGGTACTGTAGTCACCAGAGCAACGACCGCGTGGCCTAGTGGTTAATGTACCTGACTTCTACGCTGCGTGTCTTGGGTTCGAATCCCCACCGAAGACATAATTTGTGTAAAAATACCAATTGTTGGTTTTCGGGCCTGGTTGTGTTATGATTGTAACCGTGTTTTTGACACCGCATACTAGCCTATCTCCGACCTTATTGCATGAGCGTTACATCGCGCGGGTAGGTCAGGACGAGTGAGTGCCTCTGTGTTTCATGGCACTTTAACATCTCCTGCGCAGTTGATAATTTCCGGTGGTTTTCGGAAGTTGTCGTCGTGTTCGAAAATCGGCCTGAGGGACATCATCACCAATGCGCTTGCTAAGCGTAGCGAATACGCCAAATATTATCAACTTGGGTGTGGCCTGTGTTCAGATCGCCAATGCGTCTGATAAGCGTGCCAATTACGCCAAATATCCTCAACTACAGAATGGACTTTGTTTACCAAAAGAGTATTTTTAAAGTATTAAAGATTTCTAATAAATATTTAATAAATACTCTACATTTATGAAGAGACAATGAATTTGAACTTAAGAGCAAAACAAAATGTCAGCTCACCTAATGTGGGTGGACAACACTAGGCGTTATCGCCCACGTTGTCAACTAACAGGCGCTCTATTCATTATTCAGAGCTAAGTCACGAACACCGAACGCCTGTATCGCCTTCCTAATTTAGGGTTTATGCACATGGAAACTTTTCTTCTAACGATATGGTGACTATTTATACGTGGATCTTTTAGCAAAGTCATTATAATTGTAATCTTTGCCAAAAATACTGGTGCTATCTAGACAGATTCTTGCATAAGATAGTAGTAGTTGTGTTTTGGTCTGAAGGGCACTGAAAACTAGTGTAATTACTGGCCGTATAAGACTTAAAAACTGATGTCTCCGGGTGACAAGCGCAGTAAGTTGCCATACAGTAATATTCTGGGTGACACAGCATCTGTTATGGGTACACGTTGCACTTACTATCAGGTGAATGCGACGTTAACGTCAATAAATTGTCCGTTTTATTTTATATTCATAATGAGATCCATACTAAAATTACAAATGTGAAAGTAACTCTCTCTGTCCCTCTGTCCATTTGTTACGTTTTCACGGTTCAACGGCTGAATCGAACTTGACGAAATTTGGCTCAGAGATATCTTGCATCCTGGAAACGGAAGTAGGATAATTTTTATCCCCTAAATTCAAATAGTGATATTTAAAAAATTTATTCTTTATTCACGCGGATGAAGTCGCGGACATCAGCTAATGTGTTATAATTCTGAAATATTAGATAATTTTCAATAAACCAGACTACATTACTATTTGTATAAATGTACGTTGTTTTTTAAATGTGTTTTACGAGGAATCGTATTTTTAAGGATTTGAAAAAGAAACTGACAGTTGATTTTGAATGGTCACTTCAACACTAATTTTATTTATAAACTAGAGTACTTTATGAACACGCGTCTTAATGTTAACCGCCATGTGTATTTATTGCCGCCCCATGTTTCAAGTCCGCATAAATTCTTGCAAGTCATCGCAAAAGTTTAATCCAAGTCTTTCTGCAGTAATATTTTAAATAAACATTGACATGCTCTGTTTAAAACGACAATGAAAAATATCCACACAAAGAGTTAAAGTTAGTATTACATAGTTACTAGCTAAACCGTGCGAATATTTCGCACAACATCGTGATCAAAAACAGATGGCGCCATCGACCTTCTTTAAAGAATGTAAACAACTCCAACGATAGCTGTCGTGTATGTTATTTGAATAGATTGTCAACTGATGGCACTTTCTACAAATAAATTTATTAATTATATCTTTTAATAAATTTTCTTAACGAAAATATTAATTTTTAGACATGTAGTTATTTTTCGTCATTAAAGGAAAAATATAATTTTCAAAATGGCGAATCAAACATTAATTTCATAATGTATTAAAGGATATATTTCATATCAACGTTGACACCTTTGGTAAATAATATATATAGATTCAATATAAATAAAATAAATATTTTTTGCATTTAGATATTATGTATATTAATTTAATTAGCCCATGTAGGGATAAAAACAATCTCTGTCCATTTATGTGCTCATAAACAAAAACAAAAAAACATAAAAGCTCTAAATATAAAATTTGTACAGATTATCTATACAGTTATCGTAATATCTTTTTATCTATATATTCCGCAATAAATCGTACAGCTTAATAACCTTCTGTTAAAAATATGTCTATAAAACTAGTAAGGTTTTTAGACTAGTTTAAGTTTGTTCTACCGCTGTCATATTTTAAAAGTCTTGCTCAGTTTAACCCCTTCACCTCTTAAGGTTTAAGTGTTACAAGATTATTGATTTCCTATTACGCACAGCAACGTCCCCGCTTGAGCTCTGACGATAATCGCGCTGTACTTAATTAAGAATATGATCCGCAAAAAAATTATTTTCCTAGATTTTATCATCCCGAACGATATTAATGTTCAGACATCTACGGAAAATAATGTATTTTCAGTAACATAAACGCAGAAATAGCTTTGAGACTATACAAAACATATAATAGTTTTGTTATTTACTTAATGTCAGTTGTATCTGTTAAGGTTTCGGTTCGATTCATAGTCAGAAATAATTTCGTGTAACAAATAACTTTATTGATTTTAATCATCATCATAATTTTAGCCTATCATTAGTCCACTTCTGAACATAGGTCTCCCCCATAGATACCCATAAAAATTTGTGGTTATCATTTTGGGGGGATTTTGCAATAGTTGCCACGCTTGGCAGGCGGGTTGGTAACCGCTGTTTATTTATTCAAATGTTCCAGGAAGATGCTGTTGCCCATTCCCTAGTTTTCATTTTTTTCTCTGTCGACTTTTACGACACCCACGGAATGAGATGAGGTGGTAGATTCTTTTAAGCCACCACACGGCTATTGATTTTAATACTGTTGTGTATTATGCATGTCCTCGTGTCTTAGCGAACAGTGATTAAAGTATGACATATGAAATGAATAAAATGAAAATAATTGAATCCTAAGCTCTGCGTTAATTTTTTAAGTCTGGTGGTAGCTAAAAGTCTATCACTTTATCTCATCCAGTGGGTGTAAAAGTCGTCTAAGGTAAATGCCTGATAAACCTATGAGTTTTCTCTTAGGTAGCGGAATGAGCATCTCGAATAATGCCAGTGCTAAAATATAAAATTAGACGACGACGGCCAGTAGCGTTTAAGCTGCAAATCGTGCCATAAGTCGTTCGTCAATCCTTCTGCCAAGCGTGGTGACTACGGCAAATCCACCCTTCTTGAGAGAAGCGTATCTCCACAGTAAACAGTTAATAGGCTAATTTTGTTAATAGCTTACTATTTAGAAATTTAAATAACTTTGGCATAAGATATTAAAATTATATATATGTATAGAAATAAAAAAGTATCTGTTTAACATTATGAAAAATTTGTAATACAATTCTAACCAGTTCCAGTTAATTTTAAGTTTACTTCTTAATCTTATATTTAACCCACTTGACTAAACGAAGTTAGGTCTAGAATATATTTACCTATAAGTTAAAATTATCTTTACCAAAGTAGCTGAAATTTTCAATCATAATTCCAAAAAAAGTGAGTGAGTGAGCGCGAGTTAGTGTTAGTTTGATTATTCAGCTCTACAATTAACACGAAAAATGTTGTTCCCTCTGTGGACACGAGAACTAAATAAGTGTATAAATTTTCTTTGGCAGCCACTTTATGGAAGTTAAAAACTTAGAAAGAAAAAATATTTTTCCTACTTATAAAACGAAACTTAAATCATGCTAATTTCACAAATTAATTTAAACATTATTACGTCGTAATATGACACTTGTTAAACTAAATATATACAGACATTAAATTAAAATATGTTAGTTTTTAAGTTAAAAACAAAGATATACACACCATTTCATATATTAAAATAGAACCTTAAATAGACATAATTAATTAAAGTTTAATATAAATTCTAAACCATAGGTTACGTGAATTTTAGTTATAATCTTTAATAATTATTCAACGTTTACCATCCTTAAACAACTCTAATATGTAACATATAATAAAAAAAAGAAAATATTATTTGTTATAAACTGTACCTGTACCAAATCGTCAAGTTTTGGTGTTATTTTATAAGGCTTTCGTTAAATCCTGTATGTTATCTCGGCAATTTAAAAAAACATATTTTAAAACAAACTATGTTAATAATACATAAATAATTTATGCTTTCAGATGAAAACGACTTTTATTATACACCAGTGGAAAGAAGTTTTGCACAAGTTCAACCGCCTCTATTTCCAAATACACGGCCTGAATCCTTCTTTGAACATGGAGATATTTATAAAGTTGCAGCATCTAATGCTCAACAACCTCTATATAATAATGGCCAAGTGCGGTTTCCAAGTGCAAATTATAATCAAAATCCATCACCATTCCAGTTGCCAACAGGAAGAAGTCAATCAGGTACTCAGTACTACGTAAATCAACCAGAATTTAGTACATCACAACGGCAAAGGTTTAGGCCATCTTTACCCTATAATTATCAAATTGTTCACCCAGCATCAACGAAGAGACCTGATGTGAGTCAAATACATTCTGTAGCCTACCAAAATGATCCAACAAAACAAGAGACATTTTTAGGCCAAATAACAATTAATAATCCCGATATTGATTATTTGCAAAATAACAGGTTCAAAAATTTACCTTTCGATGGAAATAGCTTGAAAAGTAACGGACAGAGTGGCCATATAGCACGTGATGAAGAAATTGAAAGAGACAATCAAGATCTTTTTGATCAACATAGAGTTACAACGTACAATCCAAATAAGTTGACGTCTAAGCAAAAAGTCAACATAAAACCAAATATCTCGCGGTATTCACATTTTGACTCTTCCTCGACTGTCGACAAAACAAGTCTATTAAACGCACGGTATGACAAAAATTTCGTCAGTAACCATTCGCAACCACTGAAAAATATACCTCTTTATGGCAGTTCTTCTACTGAATATAAATCACTACTAGACATAGAACCGTTACTTGAGGATGACATCAGTGACATAGGTTCATTCAGAGAACTAATGAAAAAAACTCATAATTCCTTCGACGTGCAAGTTATTGAAGCTAATAATGATACGCACATAGATTCGCCCAATGATAGCAAAGCTGATGCAAGTTTTATGAGTCCTGATAATATACCTAAAGATTTATTAAAATTACCTTTGCCAGTTAAATCGTCAATAACTACTACAACTAATAAACCTACGACTACTGAAATTTCAAATGAAGATGAAAGCGAAGAAGTAGGTGATGAAGAAGAATATGTTGAATACTACGAAGAATCAGACACAGAAGTTAAACCCACCACACAAGAGCCTATATCTCTAACAGAACAAGTTACAGATATTTATGACGAATATGATGCTAGTGAAGAGCAAGAAAAATATAGTGAAGATGTAATTGCAAATACATCTAAAACCTTTGATGTTCTTGTAATGAAACCTGTTAATACAATGGTGAAGGACGACAACTTTAAACAGTTTACTGATACTACCGTAATAGACCAACCGGACCATGAATCTAACAATTCAACTGCTCCTAATATTAAAGTTTATTCTAATCAAGACATATCTTCAATAGAAACACCTTCCATTTTGGGTGAAGAAGTTGTTTCTGTTGTGACAACTAAAAGTGTGGTTAATGGAACTATATCCATCCCCGGTGTGACATATCCCCCGAGTACTCCGCAATCTTCTGATAAAATTTCGCAAGCCCATTTGAGTGATGAAAACAGTGAAGGTCTTCCCCCAGTTACAACAGAAAATTGGATTGTTCTTGCGTCAGTGCAAACGAGTCGCAGTGTATCGGGAGCACGGTTTTTACCTTTCCCTACAGTAGAACAAGAAGAAAAAAAGCAAGTGCTGACAGACGAGAAAGAAGACGACGAAACTAATACTAGTAGCGATACTCAAGAACAAAGTAGTCTAATTAGTAGTTCTTCATCCACCGAAAACATAAATGATAAATTGGATAGTATTCAGTCTGAATTATCAAGCAGTGTTTTGTCAGGCACATTAAATCGCGAAAACAAAAATATTGAACTAATTACTGAATCCACTACTGAACAATTGAACTCTACAACTAAGGCTACATTATCTTCCACAACTCCGTCGTCGCTTAATGTATTTACATTAAAAAGTACTCAAGTTTCATCCATATCAGAACGATCATCACCTGATCCGTTACCGGTACTAATAAAGAAATTTACACCACATGTAACATCGTCCACCACACAAAAACCTAGAAAGAAACCATCTTTAGTGACAGTCGTGGACGATATTTCGGGTTTCTTACCTCCAGGTTATAAACCTAAACTGTCATTTAAGGATAAGAGAATCAGCACGACAACTACTAGTACAACCACAATAACAACAACAACTACTACTTCTACTAAAGCTCCATTATCTTCATCGCAAACTCCCTCTATAAACGGAACACAAGGTAGATCTTCTGGAATAAACTCTAAAAATAAAGTTATTATACTCGATGATAAGTCTTTGCTTCCTAAGGAATATAGACCAAAAGAAAATAAACCTCAAGAAGATTTATTTAAAAAGATCCAAAAAGATGATTTAAGTAAATTTTTACCACCCGGCTATAAACCTCCGGTGTCAGAAACATCACAAACAAAAGTTATGGATGTCTTGGAAAAAGTGCAAAAAGTAGATATTAGTGAATTCTTACCCAAAGGCTTTAAGTTAAATGAAACTTCTTCAACTACATCTACTGAAACATCTAAAAGTAAAGCTATACTACCTGTCAGCACTGTTCCTGTTGATTTATCAGCACTTCTGCCAGCAAACTACAAAATAAATACGAGTGATACGGAAAACAGTAACCGTCTATTCAATAAGTTTAAAATAGCTGATATTTCAAATTTACTACCACCTGGCTTCAACCAAAATTCGCCAGAAGAAACCACACAGCCAAGTACTACGAGTACAAAGGCAACAGGTGGAATAAAGTTAGTTTTCCCATCAAGACCCGGAGGGAAAAATACTCGAAAAACTACTCCGAAACCTAACGCAGAAATGGGACCAAGTCCAGTTACACCGAAGATTCAAAAAGGCTGGCCTACTAGGTAATGTACTTAATTTTTCCTTTGTTGATTATTCTGTAAAATTATTTAACATTATATTAAACTTATAGGGCTTCCACTGAATTTACGGGCTGGCCATCACCTTCTACTACGCCTTTTTCTATCGAGAAACTTTTGGAGGCTCAAAGAAACGCGACTGCTACAACTCCATTAAATATCTTGAGCACCGAATCTACGACTCGTCGAATAACTACCACGACCACGACGACTGTAGCGCCCCCACCGTCGACTACGCCTGGTGTATGCCGACATGAGTGTGATATAGCAGCTACTATTAAAATAGTTGCAGGTATTTTGGCGTAAATTTCATATAATATCTACAAAATTAAAAAAAATAACTGAGTTAATAAATTCAATTCGTGAGCCTCCTAGACTTATGTCTAACGAATTCTTACGTATTCAACACGTATTCTTAACCATAGCTAAAATTTACAGCTCAAATGAAATTTCAATATTTTTCTAATTATATTATTTTAAAAAGAAAGCAAAGAAAAGTGGAGACTCTAGGGCCGTGGGGACCAGACGCGAAACTTTTGTACAAAGATAGCTCGCGCCTGGTTACCATTTCCGGTGACCCAAGAGCTGGCTCGTACTTTGGCCAGCGAATCAGCCTCGCAATACAGCGTTGCAACTCGGCAAGCTTGCTGGGCACACTACCTACAGACGGCGGCGATTTGGCCAGCATTTTTATCTAGTTTAGTTTTTAAATAAGTGCTTTCTTTATTTAGTAATGTTTTTATTAAAATGTCTTTTCATTGCTTATAATATAATCTTTTAAATCTTCGAAAATAAGATAATTATAAATGTTTTTTTTTAGGAGTAAAATGGGTTCCTGAATTGTTGGATCACCATACAGATGAATGGCAAACATTGGCAAAGGAAGTAAAGGAGGAGGTAAAATGATCTTTGTTATATTGTTAATTATCTAAGGAATTTTTGAATTAGCAACATCTCGATTAGTGCGCCGGTCCGTGAGGATCAGCATTTCCATTTTTTTTTGTTTTCTTCTATGTACAAATATTTGTCACGTACCAAAATGGCGGCGACGTGGTTCGCCACCCGTCATGTATCATTTACCGCGAGGGCAAAAAGTGGGCTACGTGAGTGGCCTCTGCCTACCCCATATTTGGGAAAAGAGCGTGGGCGACTGTATGTATGTACATATATTTAAATATTAACAATAAGCTGAAGGTATCCAACTCATATTATGTAAAATATTTTTTTAAGAAACTAAATACACATTCGAATTGCTGTCTTGGTGGAAC